>CM068590.1:15037797-15637797 GCA_035048485.1 Pteria penguin
ATTAAATCAAGCTGTTCATGTACATAATCATTTGCTGCAATTTTTGCAAATTTTAATTGTTTCCAAGTTATGATGCACGAGAAGTGATACAATCGTCCCGTTCGATGCAAAGGAGTAAAGAAGAAGTATCCCAAGTCAACAGTCGGTGAGATGTATCACTGGATTGGTTTACATTTTGTCATTTGATCATTGTTGCAGCAATGTCTATTGTTTACTCAGTTCAGAAATTAAATTCCATATATGACAAATACTGGATAAATATTTTAATATTTAAATTTCTTTGACAATATGCAAGTTAAATAAATTGTATACAGTAAACAACCATTTTATGATCATTTTGTAAACATTATAGAGGTAGAGCGTTTTCCTAGAGACCAGAAGGTCCTGGGTTTGATCCTCGAGATAATATCCCTGGGTTCAGATGATGTGGTTGGCAAGCATTGTGAGTCCTAGCCGTGTATTATAATGTACCTAGTCTTAAGGTGTTTTAAACTTAGTCGGTAAAAAGCTCTAGAATTTATTGCTACTAAAATACACCGACTATAAATAAAGATAATTATTTTTTATATACATGTAACATTTGCAAGTTTATAGCTTGCTATAATAATAGATTCATAACACATGTAATGTACTGAAGATTTTTGTTGATCAATATCAACTTCTTGACAAAAAGTGTACATGTAATCTCTTTTAACATATTATCTATATTATATGCAAAGCATATCATTTATTATCATGCTAAAATTTATGAAAATACTTGTAAATTTATATGATGTGCTTATATTCTTATATTAGGACAAGGATACAAACTCACACCAGGAAGCATGCCAACGCTTAACATGCCAAAGAAGTCCATAGAAACTCCTTGTCCGGCACATAGAAAGAGTCCTGTAAGAAATCAACCTTTTGGGCGTTTTTAAAATTTACATATGTGATGGGGAGGCCGTTGTACGACGATGTATATAGTACACCATGTTCATACTAGCTCAAGCTAGTGGGTTAACCCTTAAGCTCAGTTGGAAGAGCGTTGGCTTTTAATTCTCAGGGGTCGTGAGTTCGAGCCTCGTTGTTTCCTGTTACACATATATCATGTAAATGGTTGATTGTTAAAATTTCTATACAGACTGTGGACAAAACTTAAGCTGAGCTATAACTGTTGAACTAATCAAACTTCATAATTCTTAAGTCATAAGAACCATGGAAAATTCTTCGAGATATCCGAAGTATGAGATATCAATTAAGCCTCTTCATGCTCAATAGAATTTGTCTGATATCCCAGGTATTTGAGTATCAGTGGTCGAGATATCAAAGTTTTACTGTATAACTATTAGAGAATTCACAGATGGATATATTGGTAATTTTACTATCAACAAACCTGTATAGACGAGCTTCTCACAACTCTTGATGAATATTGTATCAATTATTCTGATTACACTCATGTATGAGTACACCCTTAACAGAAGAAGAAAAAATGATTTTATAAATCAATTTGATACAAAATAATGTGAAAAAAAAATGCACACGTCATCATCATGTACATTTCAGACCAAACGACCAGCACCACTAATACCCGAAAGAGTGGTTTACTACTCTTTGCAAGAAGTCATTGCAGATTTCAAAAAACAAGGACATGTAGGAGACTGGATTAACCTGAAAGAGAGTCCTGATGCCTTTTTATTAGGAAAATATTATTCCTCTTCTGGAACCATCTCAAAGACTATATCAATTGATATGCATTTATCAGCTACTGTTCGGTTTGGAGGTATAGATAATTATCTTTCCCTTTGTTGTTATGAACAATGATTAACAACATTCTGGATCTTAATGCAAATACATACATGTATGTATATACAATCCAACAAAATAGAAGGCTAGTTTGATACCATAAAGCATAATTCATAGATCTGAGAAAAAGGGTGTGTATTTTTCTGAACATAAATGAATGAAGATTAGCAAGATGTAAGCAAGATTTTATTCTTCACATTCGTTGTTGATACAACATAGAAAAAATATACACATTCTACTGGTATATTCATTTATAAACAATAGTTGAATGAATGAAAAATGAAAATGAAGGCTACCCCTTCAAGGTATATTTTTGTAACTGCAAACATACCATTTTGATGGACAATTACATGATATTACCTAATATTATTTAACATGTGAGAATTCTATTAGCCATAACTCTTTTATTATCAGAAGTAACTGTGAAGGGATTGGAGTCCTCACTTGAATCAATTTATATCAAGAAATACCTAGAGAAAGTCAATATGCTGCAGAAGTGTCCTGGAATTCAAAACCATTTACATCTTAAGGTTAAACCATCACAGGCTTACAAATTTATTTCCACTTCTCTGGTCAATGGCAAGCCAATTACTACAACCATCATAAGGGCACATGGCTGTTTAGGTGGCATTGGTACAAATGAGACGTGTGAGGTCTGTGCGAGGCTTTCTTGCACAATAGAGAAGGTATGAATGCACAATGAATAATAACATTGCAATACTTTATAATTTAGAAAGTAAAATGATTAAATATCCAAAAAGTATATCAATATTCAGATGTTCTGTCAACTGTCAAACCTTTATAACTTATTAATGTTAATATATTGTATTGGCATATACATTATACTTGGGGAAAACATTCATGAATTCACACAATCATGTAGATTTACATTGTGGAGTAATGCTAGTACAAATTGTACCTAGTCAAAATAATTGACTACAAAAATTAGTATAAACTATAATATTGCTTAACAAAAAATTATCCTGCATCAATACTTGTTTAACTGAAAAATTACAAGTATTTTATTGAGAGAAAATTGCTTTATATGTAGGTGGTGTTTAGCCTAATTGGATTCTCTTTTCCTGTTTCATTAGGAAAATAATCAGATTGCAGATGGAAAAGGGCTTAACCCCAAGATTCCTTTGATACATGTTCCTCAGAAAGTCCTTATTCAGGAGATAAAGTCCTACAGACAGGAGAATAAAAGACTTAATAGTCTTATTCATTCGTTTAATAAAGGTACATGTATCAAGTATATATTTATATTAAAATTAAAAGAGTGAATAGAAAACTGTTAAATGTTTATACTGGAGACCCATGTTGCTCACCTGACCTTTATTTGCATATTCAAATGAGAGTGTGAAAAATTTGCAGATAAATACATAAGTACATGTATATGTATTCCAAGATGAATATTGATTGTGTTGTGGCTAGTTTTCATTGAAAACCAAAAGTAAAAGCCATAGTTTATGCAGATGAGATTAGACTTCATAATTTCTAAAATGATATACTTAAAATCCTGTAATTTCATTTAATCAAAATTTGCACATTCTTAGAATCTATATTCCCTATTCTCTATTTTCAGTAGTTTTAATATGATTTTCATATTTATTAAGGATCCAGTGTAAATAGATTTTCAATTAAAGTAATTCTTAGAATTCTTCGCTTTTAAGGAGAAAGTGTGACAGTTTCAGAGGAAGTTGGAGAAGGCCTAGTTGCTTCGTTGAAGAACAGAAAAATGTCACAAGACAATGAACTTGTAGAATTGTTCTGGGAGCAACAACAGAAGGCATTTTCAAAAGATCCAAAAGGTGAGTAAACTCAATGTAGAAACAAGATTTGTTGTAGAAACAAGATGTGTTTGTGAAACACTATGCCCTAAGTAACAACAAAGTACTGAAAATGCTATTTTTAGCATCAAAGTCACAGTCAAGGTCACAAGGTCAATGACTATGGTGTCACTTGAAAGGGCATCACTAGTCGAGTATGCATGCAAAATATGAAGTCCTTATCTTGTACTGTTCAAAAGTCATATCAAAGGTTAAAGTTTCGGACGCACAGACACACACACACGGACAAAAACAATATGCCACTAATTTTTCAATCCGGGGGCATGAAAATCAATGTATCTTAATTTATGTAACAGTAAATTCTAAGTACTCATAGAGAACATATTCAACAAAAATCTATGCAAAAAAAAAAGACGATTAACTCAAAATTCTCAATATTTCGGTTTTCTGACCTTCAAATGGTGATTTTATTCAAAAATCTATGAGTATATGAACATTATATTAAGAATTTAGAACATAAATACACAATTTAATATAAATATAACTTTTTATAATGGCAATATTCTATGTTACATGCCATTTGTGGTGAAAACACACAAACTTAAATTAAGGACAATTCTTATTAATTCAAACTTTGGACTTAGAATTTAAAATATTGTTATCTAATATATACATTTAATATTTGTTAAAGGTATGAGATGGCATCCGATGATTATTCGATTTGCCATCTACCTGCAATACCAAAGTGCTAGAGCATACGAGGCTATCAGAGAGAGTGGAGTTTTACGCCTACCAAACAAATCCACTCTACGGGATTATACCAACTTCGTCCAACCACAATCTGGATTTCAGAAACAAGCATTTGAGGTTACTATAAATATTTCTCACCATTTCATATCCTACGCAGATTAAGAAATTTTGAAAGGAGAGGTCAACATTTAGGTTATTCATACGATTCATTCAAATAACTATAAATATAAATACATATTTTCTATAAATTTAAGACTACTTTTTATTGAAATTGAACCCGGGCAGTCTGCACAATAAGTCTAATGCCTTATAAACACTACACCAGCTCTGCCCCTAAAATTTCTCATCATATCTGTAACAGGAGTTGAGGAAAATAGCTGATAAGTTGCCTGCAGAAAAAAAATTTGTTGTTTTACTACATGATGAGATGAAAATAAAGGCAGACCTTGTCTATGACAGAAGAAGTCAGCAAGTCATAGGTTTTACCAACCCAGATACTTGGACATTCAATGAGGTATCAGAAAAAAAATTATCAAGCGCATTCCTGATTATTTAAAAGTTGAGAATAAATAATACTCTTTTGTACAATAATAAAAGCATGAACCCAAAACTCATACTTTATATAAATCTATATACAAAAGTAGTACATGTGTAAAGTATTTTGTAAAACATATGTCCTGCCAAAGCAAATATTTAATGCCTCTTGTCATACCTAACGTGAGTAAATATGATATAAACTTTACTACTGTATACACTTTCTCAAAAAAACATTTGCTATCACTTTAAGGATGAAACCAACAGAATAGCCTCTCATGTCCTAGTATTCATGGTGGTGGGTATCAATTCCCACATTAAAATGAGCATTGGTCATTTTCCAACAAGATCATCAACTGCAGATGAGTTATATCCCTTGATGTGGAAAGCAATTGCCTATCTAGAGTTATCATGTGGATTGAAGGTATGGATACTTGTTCATTCATGTAGGAAATGAAATAATTATTGTTCAATGAAATTTATAATGAACTGTATGTATAAATGTATTTTTGTTTCTCTGAATGTAATATTATATTGATATAATGTATTAATATTTATTGAAATATGGAAATGCATAGGGGAAATATATGTAGATATAAACATAGACAAACTCAAACATATAAACATACATTGTACATATAACAAGGCATGTAATATTTCCGAAATATGTTCCCTGTCTGAGAGTTGAACACCCCCCCCCCCCCAACTTATGGTACTACTGTATCACCTAGCTGTCTATACAATCATCCAACACTTTAATCAACTGAGCTATCAGGGCCCTACCCCATATATTTCTATATATTATCTTGTATGGTAATGCAAGGTCCATAGTACTTCCGGGCATTTCATTTTATCTAATTGTTGTTACCTTCCCTGTTACTTGTCCTCCATGTGCATTGTGGCACAATAGACTATAAAAAAAGTACAAAAATTATATATATATTGATTGTTTTGTAAATTTTAGAACTAAGTCTTTAAATTAATTCAAACAATTTGATATCTTTTTATCTAGGTAATTTCAACAACAAGTGACAAGGCACCTCCAAACCAGCGTCTATACAGAATGCATAAAATAACAAATGAACCTGTTGTTTACAAGGCAGCCAATCCATATTCCCAAGAGAAACGTTTCATCTATTTCTTCTCAGATGTCCCTCACCTTATAAAAACCATAAGGAATAACATCAATAAATCAAGACCAGGAGGATCCAAATACTTATGGGTATGCATAACAGAAAAATCTGAAAATATTTCTTTCAATCCTTGATTTCTATTCAAAACATGTGAACCATGTATATGGTGATTTCAACGGTTGAACTCTGTATCTGCAAATTAAAGTAAGACTCCTTACTTAAAGACAGATTCATTTTGCTTTGTGTTTTCCAATGTTAATTATAATATTTCAGAACAACAATAGACACATATTATGGTCACATGTTGAAAAAACTGTACTATGATGACACACAAGGACAACTGTATAGGACGAAGTTAAAATATGATCACGTCTTCCTGACCCCTTCTTCAACCATGAGTGTTCGCCTTGCAGCACAGGTTAAAAGTATTCCATAAAAATTGATACATTAGATTCTCTACGAATTTAATTCCATCCATTTGAAGTGATTATGTACATGTATAAATTTCTTTACTTTTCAAAACTCACTCAAAGATACTAAACATTTTAAATGTTTTCTTGCTGGGGGACAGTGTCTACATGTACTTACTTTCTGCCCGTAATGCAATTGGCATGTCTACATGTATATAAAAGATAATAGAAAGCAGAAAAATGTATACATATGTAAAAACTTGTATTCATTTCAGGTCCTGAGCAGCTCAGTGTCAAAAATAATGACAGGATACTATGGCCCAGAAATGTCCGAGACAGCTAGATTCTTCACATTGGTCGACAGATTCTTCGACTGCTTAAATGGGCGATCAATGGTAGAGGCAATTAAAGTCCGAAAACCTGATTTGGCCCCATACAAATGTCAAAATGACCCAAGATTTGAGGTACATATTGGTAACTTTACTTATATTGAAATGGTTTCTTACCTTGTATTTTAGTTATTTATATCCTTTCATCATACAAACAGTTTTTTAAACTATAATCAATGCAGATATTGTATTTATTTATGATTTTCAATTTTTGTTTTAGTTTCTGAAGATTTTATGGGATACCTTAACAGATGGCATTCATCAGTTAATGAAAGGCAAGGGTTCTCAAAAAGCGAAAAAAACAAAATGTTTCTTTCACATCAGACATATGAAGGCATAGCTATGACAGGTAAATTCTACATTGATTTAAAATCAGGGATGTATATATTGAAAATATTCAGATATGTATTAAAATCTATCTTTCTAAATTAAAATAGAAAATGATATATACTAAATCTTCCAAAACAAAGTTCGAAAGTTGACTTGTCTTTTTTTTTTTTTTTAATTTTTGTCATTTGTTTAACAGTTACACATGGTAATTTCAATTCCATTTAAATTTACAGTCAATGCATTCATAGAGGCTACACAATACCTACTTCAGCAAAAGGTTCCTTACATACTCAGCCAAGATTTTTGCCAAGACCCTTTGGAGGAGCATTTCGGTCGGCATCGGGGATTAGGTGCACGGCATGACAACCCCATCGTCCAACAGTTTAGGTAAGCATTTTTGTAATGAATTAAATGAATATATTTGGATGCATGTGTGAAATTTTTTACTACTGTTATGATTGATGTAACCTCAATCATTAGTCTATGGCATTCATATCATATCACACTTTAGAAAAAAAAAATATTATTATAGCTACCAAGAGAACCAACTGAGGTTGCAGAGGGGCTTAGCGATGGTATTTCAACCAAAAGGAAACACAGCTGGCAGAAATGGTGAAAAAAGACCAATTACTATATCAACAAGTCCTGTAAAACGAATTAAGCACAGTTAATATTTGAAATATACATGTATTGTAATAATCATTGAATCTTGAACCACTGGAAGAAGTCATGATGGATAAATGTTTACAACAGCAGTAATTATTTGATATCTTTACGAAGTGCTTTTTGTTTGCTCATTGTTTTTGTTTTGATATGAAACTTTTCCATTGTAAGTCTGCACTTAGCATGACACCTGACTTTATGATATAAAGATACAGCATAAAAAAATAATTTCTCTTGAAGTGTAGATTCTGAATCAAAAGTATATGTAATGTCATAAAAATAAGTAGAAATTTCATCTTCATTACAAATAGCCTCACTAAATTGTTGTAGTGAAGGGACTGATGCAATGGAACATAAGTTTCTAAATACAATTTCTAAAAGTACAAAAAAATTAACAGCATCAGTACTAGGCTGTATCAGACCACCTCTAGATTTTATTGCTATCAGTTTTGTAGAACCATCTAAATCAGTCAAGTTGGAAAATATTTTATCAAATGAATAAAAAGAACCGAATTTCTGCCTGCATCTAAATAAAACAAAACCTGCAACATAGGCAATGATGTCCCTCTCGTATGATTCTACGGTAGATGATGATGATGATGATGAAGGGGATGAAGGTGAAAAATGCATCCTTATCAGGTCCTCTGCTGCAGTCAATGCCATAAATGCAGAGAGCCTGTGGTCTTTCAGGATTGCATTTATGGCATCAATGAGGGAGGGTTGCAACTGCTGGTAAATCTGCCATGCTTTTTCCTTGGCTGCAGGTGAAAAAACCTTTCTTGTAGAGATGATTTCCTCCAGCCTCATCAGTACTGGGGTCAGCTCTTCAGCTGAAATCATAAAGACATATTTTAAGTGATGATTTCAGAACTATCATAATTATAATACTATGTATAGATATTACGTATGAAAATAGTAGATGGTAGGCTACATAAAAAATGTTCATCATGCTTATTTCACGTATTGAACTCTCAATAACATTTTCATAAATAGATTTTTTTCATTTTGTTTTAAATATAGATTTACAGTTTAATTTGCATATTTATAATTGCAAACTCACTAAATGCTACCACTATGATTGATCAATTCATATTTTTCATGAACCAATAAAATTCATACATGTTATGGTTCTCAGTCCAATTTTCATTGACTCTGGTAACATATCATCTGCTATCAATTTCTGAACAACTGTTGACACAAACTTGTTGTCAATTGTAAATTTGTCAACAGTCTTCTCTGCTTGATGTATAGGGACATCATCTGAAGGAATGTCTTTATCAACTTCCTAAATGTAAAAATGTAAAAAAAAAAACAATTAAGATTCTTGAACTTGAAAAATGAATCTGTATATTTTCATTGTTATCATATCAAAATGTGGTATTTATTATAAAATATTTAGATCTCAATTGTACACAATTAACAATTATCAGAAACATGATGTAATCATGTATGTGATGTGATTTTGAATTAATATAATATTAAATTATTTGCATGATTATTTGAGTTGTTTTTATAAAACATCAGTAAAATATTCAAGATCAAGATAATGAAAGATACAAATTACAACAATATTGGCACGTGATCCTCCTTCTTTCTTGATATCATGTCCATGATCATGCATGATGGAGTTAAACTTGCAGAACTTGTTAACGAATGAAATGAAATGCAGCAAATGCCATCATACAGAAACTGCTCAATTTATTTTTACAAGACAGAATCTGTATAAATAGCAGCGGCCACAAATCCAACAAAACTCTAAACTTGCATGCAAGACTGCAAAAGAACGAGAAATCATGTATGGAAAATTGAAGTGTAAAGGCAAGAAGACTTTTAAGATACATTGTAACTGTAGTCTCACTGTCTGGGATTGAGATCATTTGCAATACAGGTGCGTAGGAAGCATTTTCAGATTGTAGGGTCGGGCACACAAAGTCTTACCGTGTGGGGGAGCAAGAGATATATAGGTTGGCAAATGGGTGGGTATATGAGGTGTGTCTCCCTCCCACAACGGTGGTTCTGGGATCCTGCACCGAAATAATTTTGAGAAATTGGTGTAAAATGGTGATATCCCAGTGCATTTAAAAAAAATCAGTGAAAAATGGTGACATCTGAATCTGATGAGTTTTGAAAGCTATTTGGTGGTATAATTAGCAAAAGTATAAAACCTTTGGGTCCCCCCCCCCTGGTTCTTAAGACTGCTGAATGTTATTTAATATGTACGCATTGGAATGGAATTTACCACTGACGATACGCTGTATAACCAGAGACATTAAATTAAAACATGTCTCGTACTGATCGCAGCTTATACCACTTATTGTGACTTAAAGTAAACTGAGTTTACTTATCGTAAAAAGTGCAAGTTTAAATAGCAAATGTTACCATTCTATATTATAAAATGTTACCATAAACCCATACCTCAATGAAATCGTTCATGTCTACGTCCATAGTAGCCATAACTTCGGGTTAATAGGGATCTAAATGTTCAGACTTGTTCGCTTATAACGATGTAATTTCAGGGGGAAGTAACTCGCAGTACCTCCCGTTCATGGCGCTGCTAAAATCGGAACAAGGATTTCCATTCGGAACAAACAATTCCGATAAAGAGAATGAAAAGATCCGAAACATCTCGAATAAGTCAGCGGTCCCGTAAATATAGGTCTATGTTTAAACTTTTGACGAATCAGGGACAATGGGACATCTCGGACCGTGGACAACTCAATCCGCACATAATGCCTGATAGACCCTTTCACAATAACTGCGGGACTAATGTTTTGGGAGAAGAAATTAGTTACGTTTCCCATAAAACTTTTGATATCATAATCAGATACTGATTGTGTCTTCCGTCATGATCATTTCTTCCACCAAGACATCAGTCTCAGAGTTCTTGTGAAAGTTCTATGAGGCATTCTCACAATCTCCAAAGCAGAGTTACGGTCCTTGCACTCCTTTTAATCTCTGCCAACTACTGAAAGTAGTCCCTAGTCAGAAGGCAGAAAATATAGACTGTTTTGCGTGTTTTGGGAAAAAATGTCATTGTATTCAAGTTATCTGGGCAAAAATTAGAAAATGAGCTGCAAATGATAGTGTTATTAACAAACTGTATTACATAAGTTCGCTGATTTTTACGCTGAGAAAATATAGTGTGGTATAAATTCGGGGTTTATTTATTGTGGAAGCCTGATTAAAACTCAATATAACATGGTAAATGCTTTAAATTTAACTAATAAATCCACTGAAGACCAAGTCTTATTGTCTAGAGGCAAAATTCTGATTTTACAAGAATCTTGTAAAACCTGAGACGTTGGCAGAGCTGTGTTTGGATTGTAAAAGAAAGACAACTCAGCTTTGGAGACTGGCATTCTCAATGTTAGACTGGACACAGGACCCAATTTGCGCCATGTTTGTTGGGGTATAAGTCTCAGGATTATCTTCGCTTTCTACGAAGAATCCGGTGTTTTGAAATATCATTATTTCAAACTGCAGTCATGAAATTAAAAGAAGAAAAGGGGCGAGTCAGTCTTAGTGAGACTCCTCAATGAATTTTAGCAGTATGACTCGTACAGCTCTTAATTTGTTCAAAATATGATTCAGCAATGTTGCATTACAATCTACGATAAACGCCAAATTTATCCCCCAGATCATCCTCAGTATTATAATGTTTTTCGGGTATTATTTTCATTTAGATTATACTGTGCTGTCATGCCGACTTCAAGATTTAAGTGCTGGCCGATTGTGAATTGCAGTCGTACATTCGTAATTCTTGAGTGATTTGCTGTGCTAGCGTTAGCATAAATTGTACAATAGCCATTTAGCTAATGCAAGCGCAAATTAATTAGCCAAATGTGTAAGCCATTAGCCATGTATAAAAGACAAAACAATTTATACTTACAAATTTAGAAAATTTAATATTGAAAAAATAACTGAATATTGAAAAAATAAATGATAACACAACTGACAATAAAATTCATAAATTATTTCCCTATAACATGCAAACTCCGTATACCAAGTTGATTTGTTACGTCTCTTAGCATTTTTCTTTTTCCTAATCGGTGGATCATCTTGTTCATCTGTTGTCACGGGGTCTGGTATAGATGTTTGCTGACACATTTTATTACCTCATAATGGGATAGTATGATGCATGAAAACAAACATAGATACCTCAATACTGTATCTGTTGTCACAGATTCTAATGAAGGGGTGCCACTCAGCTATTATAACTTTGTTTAGCCATGCATGCTCAATATTCAGAGTGTTTAGAAATACATTGCGATCAGTTTGAAGTTTGATAAAGTTGATATCAATAGTAACTGAATTAAAGTGTTGTGATGACCATGATTTATGCTAACTATATAAACAGAAAAAAACCTGAAAATCCCGGTTTAGCCATTTCAATTTTGAATTCGCATTTGGTGCATTAATTGGTGATGGGGTAGTGCTCACACAGATTTGGAGAAAAATAAATTGCTCGAAAGAACAGAATTATTATTAGTTCATTATTATAAAACTATTGTAATCACATGTGAACCGTACATAATCCAAGAGGAGTCTATAGCTAACAATACTTGAAAAGATGAGAAGAAGTCTGTTAAACATTTAAAGAGACAACCCCTCCCCCCAGAAAAACCAAAAACAAAAAAAGGCATTGTGGGATTGCTACGCAAATTCAAAGCAAGGTCAAGGTCAATAGTGATGGTATCAATTGAAAGCACTCTTGATAAAGAACCTACATTGTATATGTATGTGTTGAAGTATCAAAGCCTTTTCCCAATTGATTCAAAAGATACAGCCAAAGTTAAAATTTTTTAAATGTAGGTAAATGGCCATGGTCAAGGTCAATAGGTCAAAAGTCTTGACATAATTTGAAAGCTGCAGTCAAAGGGAACTTATGTTTAAAGTATTATGTTTATACTCCTCTTAGTAAATGCTGAGATTTTACTTCAATCAGAAACTTTATTCAAAATGTTTATGGACAGACAAACAAGTGGAGGGACAGACAGATGGACATTGCCATTCTATAGACTGGAATTGCTTTGCATTCAGGCCAAAAAAAGCTCCCAAAGGAATTAGAATACATGTATGCACTCATTAAACTTTTTCATATCGATATGTACATTCCTTATATGCATATAGGGGGCAGGTTTGGTGTAGTGGTTAAGCGCTTGGCTTGCGGCACCGAGTACCGGGGTTCGATTCCCAGGTTGCACCACAGGTTGGTTACCTCCTACATACATGTCATGATATAACTGAAAATTTATTGAAAATGACATAAAACACCAATCAACCAACCTTATATACATAATTTACTGCATTCTTTATTCACTGTTTTCTAATACATTAATTATCGTTGTTTTTCAGACATGGCTGAGTCGGCAAAGATAAAGATCCTCAACAAAATTGAAAATAAATCTGTATATGGTCCATGTATCCAAGCCTTACCGAATGGCTGTTGTTGGGTTACAAGTCCCTCTCGGAGAAGCCTACATCTCCTTGGCAACACTGGAAAAAGGAAAAAGCGTTTTGCAAGAGATTGAGATAGGAGATAAAGATAACAGTCTTGATATCCACATTTTTTACAGATGTTCAAGTGGGGATATATTTCTACAGGGAATGGAAACTTTTGACAAATATATATATATACAAGTACAGCAAAGAAAATGGTCTAGAGGAATTTGATGATATTGGATTTTTCACAGCATGGAACATTTTTGTGACTAAGGAGGGTGATGTCCTAACATCACAACAATCTGAGGATGAATCTGGAAAATGTGTTCTTTATGATCAGCAGGGTGACATTATTCTAACCATACAAAATGACGATAAAGGTGAACCATACTTCGACTACCCAATATGTGCTGTAGAGAATCAAAATGGGGATATTTGTGTTTCAGACCTTTACAAACCTGGAGTATTCGTTTTTACCAAAACTGGAAAACTGAAAAATATATTTAGTGGATCAAATTTATCAGGGAGTGAAACATTTAGTCCTTGTAGTGTGACTTGCGACACTAACAATAATATTTTTATACTTGATCAAAACAATAAACGCATAGATGTAATAGATGAAGATGGTGTTTATGTCTGTAAGCTAATGGACTCAAAAGATGGACTGAAGGAACCAGACATGATTTCAATAGGTGAAGATGGTTTGATGTACATATCACAAAATCAGGCAGACACTTTAGTCATTCAATACAAATATCCATTATAATAAATTAGGGGCAGAGAGTATGATTTTTTGACATTACGTCACTATTGATTTACTACATGTACTAAAATGTCATTTTCTGCCTGATGCATTGCACAAAAATTTTTAACTATGTGAGGGATATTTTTTGCCTGATATTGTGTATTGTGACATAGGGCCTTCAAGTTTCTTAAACCTAGGACCTTTTGACTCCATGCCACCAAGCTATTGACCTGGATATGACAGCTCAATGACACAAGAATACTAAAGCAACCCCTATGTTGCAAAATAAACCAGTGCTCAATTTCAAGATATCAGCTTTCTACAAAGAGCAAAATTTACATTTATTTTTTAGGCAGTGTCTGTTTTTGATAAAGATAATGTATACCAAGTTCGACAGTTCTAGCTCAAGGGAACACTCTCTGTCCTTCTTACGAGGCTTATCAGTGATGTGTAGCAAATGACCTTGACACAAACGATAGGTATCATTCTCCCACATTATAAGGAATAAGTGTCAAGTTTGACAGTTTTTGCTTAAAGAGATTGGTTTGTATTTTATTAACAAGATTTATCAACAATGCCAACAATGTCTAGTGTGTGACCTTAACCTTTGACCCCTAAACTAAATAAGAGATGGTGCCCTATCACCATCAGTAGTATGCGTAACACGCTTCACAGTCCTAACCCAAGGAGGTCAGTCTGCATCTAGTTTTTAGTGTTTATCAACAAAGTTTGACCTGTGACCTTGACTTTTGGACTCTGAGCTATAGGAGGCATCATTTCAGCATCAGCAGTATTTGTACCATGTTTGATCATGTCTGTAACATGCATACAAGCTTAATGGACAAACAGACACAAAGGCAGATAGATGTGTTGTGCCATGCCATAATGTATCCATCATAGACTGACCTATAAACGTGATACCAAATGTATATATTTGGTCAGTCTTTACTACTCTAAATATCCTTTTTTCAAAGAAAATTAGATCAGAAAAGTGTATTTAATAAAAAGGTTTTATTAGTTCCCTACCATTGAAACTTGAGGGGAGAAAAGTATTTGTCAACTCATCGTCTGCCTGTCCATCTGTATGTCCGGATGGTTTGCTTAGGATTGTTTTTTGGGGTCTAAAAAGTCAAATAAGTTGATACTTCATATAGTATAAGTTTATGAATACTTCTAGTATTTCTGGTCAAAAGGTCAGTTATTTAGGTCACTTGATAAAAACAGACTTTGGGTTTCCAGATATATATATATTAAAACTCCAGTTAGGAATGACACCAGTGCTGATGAAACTTCATGCATGATAGTTTATGATGAGTGCTTCCATAGGTATGATGAATTTATTTGAAAGTTCATATTGTACTACTTCATGAACAGTTCTAGCGTGGGATCGTGTTCAGGATCAAAAGGTCAATTAGTAAGGTCACTCGCTAAAGAAAGATAACTTTAGTTAAGAATGACCAACTTGTTTGAGACCTGATATCACATTATTTTATGGGAAAAATTCTATTGTGGGAATGGCTAGGGTTCAGAAGGTCAAATATATAGATAAGTAATGCTAAACATAGATTTTTTGGTTTCCAGATGATAACTCAAGTAAGGAATGAACAATTTAGTTGAAATTTCATATAATATTAGTTTATGATGAGTTCTAGTGCCTATATGGATTGTAGAAAATATACATTGATCATGCTATATAGTTGTCTATATGATTAACTTAATTGTGCACTGAAAAGTCACATGCATGGTTTGTTTTGTAAGAACACTTTAACAATGTCTACTTATATGCCTACCAAAAAATAAGATGGAAGTGGTTACTGGCTCACTAGTGTTAATTTCCTATGTAGTTCCTGACGGGAGGTGACCAGTGTAGCATGCAGCAGTGGCAGTAAGCATGTTGTGTTCACAACTTGTGGTTCTGATCAGTCATCTATTTTGGATATAAATGATTAGTGTGTGACCTTCTGTTGTTAGAAAATGTAAGACATTGTTCTGTCAGCATCAGTAGTATGTATGCCTAGTTTGACCATCGTAATGAAGCCGGCATGGCCTAGTGGTATCGCACTGGACTCCTGATCGGGAGGCCGGGTTCGATTCCCGCTCTGGTCATGCCGGTGTCCTGTCTTTCGGATGAAACAGTAAAAACCTAGGCCCCGTGTCGTGGTATGCATGGCACGTTAAAGATCCCTCACTGCTTCGGGTGGGTCCGTTGCAAAGGTCAACATTTGTATGCCCCGCATAAGGCATATCCGTCACCATATACGTGAAATATTCGTGGTGTGACGTTAAACAAAAATCAATCAATCAATCAGAAACCATCATAATCTAGTGGTTTGGTCTCTATCATGTTTGCAAGCTGAATGGACAACAAACACATGCACAGACAGATAAAACCCCTCCTCCATATCAGAATACATCTGCCATGTTGTCACATGTATATATGTTGGTCAGTCTTTACTGCAGTAAATATCTTTTTTCCCTACAGAAAAGTTACTTTAAAAATGCATTAACATTACATTATAAACCTTTAGTTATTATTTGATCAGTCGCCTACTTCAGATAATCAGCCAAGACTTAATAAGTCAGTGCTAGTTAGATGAATCACTTGAATAAAGATATTTAAAATTCTGATAAAGTTAATTCAAGGCGTCCAGTGTTTAAAGAGCCCAAAATCATTTTCTTAACAAAACCTCAAATTAAAAGGATTACCTTGTTTGTAATCAATAGAATATAGTAAATTATGAAGGTTTAACAAAGCATATTGTTGAAGTATTATCCTAAAATAGACAAAAATGACCAATTGTACATTCATGTTATGGGCAAAGAATGTTTTTCATAGACATGAAATAAAGAAATGTAAGTTTGTAGAAAAGCTGTTTGACAATGAGATTCATACCATTAGGAGTATTCTAAAAAGGCATAGATCACCATACAAATTGAGAATTTTTTCCTGAAAGTAAAACAGGGGAGATATCTTTATAATAACTATCACATTGTAGTTAAGTAATAATATTTCATTTAGGTCTTATTGCAGGTTCTTATTTACTTTTGGTCCTTTTTTATAAATATTATTTAACTCAAATACATGTATGCACTGAAAATAGTGAGTAGTCTTTGATTATAGGTAAAATATCTTAATCACTTTGCCAAAGACTGTACAGTATAGGCATAAGTTGAAAGAGATACCAAAATGGACATGGCTTGTTTGACACATGACCTCATTTAGTGTCTACAAACACAGATACTGGAGAAGAGGGACATGTAAAACATTTATATATATATATCTATATATTTACATTGGCGTTGTAAAGAAACTTTATGAAACATGTTAAAAACATTTAGAGATTGAAATTGAATAACATTTATTTTTTAAACAAAATGTTATCTTTAGATGTTGCAATGTAATTATCAGTATTGATCTTAATCTAAAAGTATATATGTAACACTATACTGTAAGAGTCAGGGCAGAAGGAAGTATTTCAAAAGGGGGTGGTGGGGGTGGTGTCAAACCTTGAACTCAGTTTCAATTTGTAACATAATGAAAAAAAAAGGTCCATGGTCGACCAAAAGGGCGGGGGAGGGCGTTATCTCTGTTTCTTACGGGCCCGAGAGTGGCAGCACCAGGAGCGGAGCAACAGGTCTCAAAACATCTAACGTCGGGGACAAATGGCAAAACTTCTATTGTGTGCTTCGTCCATTGGCTTCTTTCAATCAATGATCCACTACAAATCACCTTTTTATTTCGTTTTTCTCAAGGTTTTCACACCGCATCATGTCAAGGATAAAATGTACGTGGCCTTGACCGAGTAATCTTAATATAGCACCAAGGTCAAAATCGTCAGGTGAGATATTCTTAGCTGATTTGGAGTGACCGATTTAAATCTTATTGCAAATGTCGGTTTCCATAATAAATGTTATGGAAGACGGTTCGACCTACTTTTATTTCTGAAGTAGTTAAACCCTGTTTATGCATCCGGAAAGTCCGGAAAACATGAGAAATATAACATGTAAAAAGAGAGAATTGGGAAACTGATAAAATCATTATGTATATCTAATTAAGAAATATAAGTGTTGAAAATAAAGCAATCGGGAAAGGGTGGACGCACGTTTTATCAAGTCCCTTGCGAGTATCTTTCTGAAATAACCCAAATCTTGTTTAAGAAAGCCAACGATGCATCAGATCCTTGTAGACATCTTACGGATATTTACGATACCCCATAACATTAGTATTATGTCTTTTCATTATACAGAGATATATCTCATCTGAGAGGGTATTTTGTGTCAAACCATTGCGACGCCAACGAATTTCTATGGAAACCGGCGTAAAATTGTGGGAAGTGATGAAGACAATGTATGACGTCACAATGGTTGACCTCAGGTACCGTTTATATGGGAAATAAGTGCTTTTGTACTGACATGAAATATATACTTCACATTTTCAATCATCAAATTAAGTAAATCACTCTAAAACTGAAGAGTATCTCCCTAATGCATAGCTCTGTCCTTAGATAGATTCTTTGGTTCAATTTTCGGTCATTTTGGTTTCAACACTACTCTTCAAATACTTATGTATTTTGAGAATTCCAATCATTTGGCCACGAGCATCACTGAAGAGACATAAGTCGTCGAAATGCGCATATGGTGCACTAAATTAAAAGGTATATATGTTCTATATTTATCAAAAGCAAATTCTCAGAAACTGAAAAAAGTATAAACATATTGCTTCACACATTTATTACCAGTTTTCAAGTTTTGCCATAACTTTTCACTTGACCTTCTTTGTTTTTAAATTAATGTTTGAATCAATAAGAGTAGGTCTTTTATACTTCACAGATAGATTCTTTATGACGAGCGCTTTCAACTGATTCCATGACTTTCGACCTTGTGACCTTGACCTTTGCTTTGCAATCCGGCCGTACCGTCGTTAGCGGTTTCTTGTTAATAATAAAACAGCAATAATAATAATAATACATTTCAGAAACTTAAAACAAATTGAAAAAAAAAAAATAATGAAAAATAAATAAAAATCAATGAATAAAGAAAATAAATAAATAATAAGATAATAAAATACAATGAATAAAGAATATAAATAAATAATAAGATAAAGATCCAAACTTTTTTCTATTTTAATGCCCTTAGTTATGCTACTGAAGTGACATAAAGTGTTCTGGAGTGGATATACGGGAGTGATTAAGAGTGTACTAGAGAACACTGGAGTGGTAGAAACCCACTGCTTTATTTATATCTACTACTTATATGAGTGTATGATCAATAAAGTATAGCCAACACATTAAAAAACGGCATTCCTTGTAGGTTACAGGATAAACATGTGGATACTGTAGATGATATTCATATTCATGTGATATTCATGATAGATGTGGTTACCTCCTTTACTTCTTCGTTGTTTACATTCAACCCATCAATATGTAACGTACCATATCCAAAAATAGATAGATAAATTGGTCATTTTCTACCCTTACCACATGAGAAGATATACATTTTTATTACCGGCCGTATGGCAATATTAAACATATTTATGTTTAGGGCTGGCGTGACTAACCAAGCAGGAGACAAATACAATTCACCTTTTCTCAGATTCTTTCAATTCTGGGAAAGTATAGCGGGACGAGTAATCGTGATTGAAGCATGATGTAGTAATAATTCATTATTATATTTTACTCAATATTTTAGAACTTGACTCTTTATACAGGATGGAATTTTATCCGATTTGAAAATGAATGGCTAGATTTAAAGGGTGAAGTCAGATAAATAAGTCAAGTGTCTGTATGTGTTTAGTTTAGGTGTTGCTAGCAAGTAGGAGATGTTCACTCTCCTCGGGTACCTGATCTCACTCCATCATCGGGGTTCACATATACTCTTCACGTAGATATACTTTGTTATTTTCCACTTGGTTTTAATTGTCACTGATTTTGTATGTCCTCTGGCTTCATGATTTTCGGACTTATGGTTTGGATTTATCCATCATCTTTACCATTAAATGTTTTCTTCGTATTATGGGATACAGTCAAAATATTAATGAACAAGGAAAATAGAATTTTGGTGATACACCTTGACTATTTATTCAAATCTGTAAGTTACGGTTTTAAAATGATGCATCATATGTAGTAAAAGCATCAAATGGCAAGCAACGTGACAGATACGATGATAAATGAAATTAAGTGTTTGAAATCGATAGGTTAAAGTTTTGACTGCAGAACAAATTAATTAAGGATAACAAAACGTTACAATGCTGCACCAACATTCTGGAAATAAAAATGATAAATTTCTTTATACATAAATATATATCTCAAGGTCATTTACAAATTTCAAAATCAAGCCCCTATTCTAGACGACCTCTATGCAGTAAACAAACAAACAAACAAACAAAAAAAAAAAAGAAAGAAAGAAAAAGCTTTATGTATTCAGGTACGAAGAGTCAATGTGAGAGAAGATGGTTGTTTACAATGTTTGAGACAAACTGAACATTTATTTAAGCTGTAATAATTGTGTTTGTCTCATCTATACCCCTTCAAATATATAAAATTCTTTTTATTTAAGTTGCCTTCTATACTATGCCCTTTCTATGGATTGTTGTCAGATTTATTCTGTTTATTCAGACCATACGACTTATGCTGAAAATAGCCATAACATTTTCCCACTGAGAAAATCGAAGCCTATTAATAAGCCACAAAAGTATGTTGTTCTTCACTGTATAAAATTATTTCAGTAGAATCTGAACACAGAACCTTTAACAGTGTAGCCCAACTTTGTCAACGTTTTCTCCATAAAATATCATCCGGCCATAGATCAAATCTACCAGAATCTAACTGTCTGACTGTGGGATCTGTCGGTATAGTAGCATACATCCCGTGTCGTGTCATAAAATCAACAATAGGTCGGCCATCTTGTTTATGATGCATCCATTCCATGAGAACAGCTACAACGTCAACACGTCGAAAAAATTCCTCTCCACCTCTTAACGTTCTCTCTTCGGATCCTTCTACATCTATTTTCATGACTACAGATTTAAAATCAAAATTTGGTAAATTTAAGAAATCATCAAGTCTCGCAGTTTCCACGACATTATTAGACACCACAGTAAAGTTAACACCAGAAGTGACACTGTTATCTCTAATCACAAATGTACCACCTATATTGTTTTTCTCCGAAGCGAAACTGACATTTTCATAAACATCAGAGAGAGGACTTCTTACGAGCTGTATCAGATTAGTTAATTGTCCATCTATAATCGAAGCTCCAAGTCGGTGAACATTTTTCCATAAAGGTTCAACAGCAATAACTCGTCGATTAAATTTTGCGACTGAAAGAGAATAAACACCTATGTTTGCACCTAAATCGATGAATTGGTGCTGTGGACTTTGATTAAGCAAATCTAATAATATATTGATAAATTGACTTTCCCAGGAACCAGTGCTCAACACAAATCTGCTGACATGTATATCATCTTTTGGGTTGTGAATATATATTGGCGTTGTGCCGTATTTTGATATAAGGTTAGCTTTTAAAAATTCACTCCTGTTTGCACTAAACGAAGTCTCTTTAATCCAGTAATTTCTATGAAAAGAAAATAGCTGCAAACGGTTAAGTGAATCGAGTTTCTTCAATGAAACATTGGCATGGTTTAATGAATCAGATGCCATTTGTGATGACTGTAAACTGTTTAAAGGATTTGGTTTTATATGCATTAGATCCATTTGTTTTCGTTTCCTCCATAATATGTCATCTGGCCAAAAGGCAAATTTGCTGTTGTCTAATTGATGTTTGGAAAAATCTGTCGGGATAGTAGCATACATCCCATGTCGTGTCATAAAATCAACAATAGGTTGGCCATCTTGTTTATGATGCATCCATTCCATGAGAACAGCCACAACATCAACACGTCGAAAAAATTCCTCTCCACCTCTTAACGTTCTCTCTTCGGATCCTTCTACATCTATTTTCATGACTACAGATTTAAAATCAAAATTTGGTAAATTTAAGAAATCATCAAGTCTCGCAGTTTCCACGACATTATTAGACACCACAGTAAAGTTAACACCAGAAGTGACACTGTTATCTCTAATCACAAATGTACCACCTATATTTTTGTTCTCCGAAGCGAAACTGACATTTTCATAAACATCAGAGAGAGGACTTCTTACGAGCTGTATCAGATTAGTTAATTGTCCATCTATAATCGAAGCTCCAAGTCGGTGAACATTTTTCCATAAAGGTTCAACAGCAATAACTCGTCGATTAAATTTTGCGACTGAAAGAGAATAAACACCTATGTTTGCACCTAAATCGATGAATTGGTGCTGTCGGTTTTGATTAAGCAAATCTAGTAATAAATTGATTAAGTGATTTTCCCAAGAACCAGTGTTTAACACAGATCTGCTGACATGGATATCATCTTTTGGATTGTGAATGTATATTGGTGTTGTGCCGTATTTTGATATAAGGTTGGCCTTTAAAAATTCATTCCTGTTTGCATTTAATGCGGTTTCCTTTATCCAAGATTTTCCATGAAAAGAAAATAACTGCAGATTATTCAATAAATTAACTTTACGCATCGTCTTGAGCTGCAAACTGTTCAAGGATTCGGTTTTCTTTTGTGAATGCTGCGAATCGTTTAATGAATCGTATTCCATATTAGACGTCGCTTTATTAATGCTATTAAAACTGTTTGGAAAAAACTCATCTTTTGATTTACTATTATTTCGTATGAGAATTGAACGAACTTTGGTAAATTTCTGATATTTACAAGTCGCATCGAAAATTGTGACCACAGCTAGGATCCATCCCAAAATGAAACCAAAGGAGACAAAAAAGAATATCCGGAAACAGTGCGTTTTCACCATACTGGGGCACAGTCAGTCTGAAACGAAAAATAAGAATTTTTAATCGAAATCAAACATTGAAAAGGAAAGGCATATAATGCAGACGTGTGACAGAAATCACCACGGAAATGCATTGTTAATAATGTAAAATTCCGCTTAAAAACATCACAAAAACTTTCGATTATAGTGCAGTTTCTAACCGTCTTAGGACTGTTAATGGTGTTCGCCGCCTGTAACCGTGGCCCTAATATAAAAGGAGGAAGTAAACCGTATTCCTGCAAAGATGACATAAGAACAATGAGACGTTATTATGACGCCATAATCAATACCACTTATAACTCTTGAATTCCTTGTAATAAAGATCACATATTGACATGAAATCCAATCAATTGGCATATTTAACCGGTGTACGGACTTACTTCCTTATATCAATATTAAATTCAATATCAACATAATAAATATAGAACTTATATATATTTTAACTTTGTGCACCAGATGCGCATTAAACTTTATGGATATGTAAATGTTGTAAACGTACTGCGATATAATTTTTATCTGTTAACTATATTAATGTAGGGATGATTGTCACTTCCATTGACCGTACAAAATCGGTACAGCAAGTTAATTACGATCGAATTATTTTGTGAAGTTATGTGGCTTATTCTTTGCTCTTCATATCCGTGATTACTCTTGTCATACAACTCCGTTAAATTTTTTCCCTTTCATCTTGGATATATCTGGAGTCATTCATCAATGCATACTTTTTCCACAGCTTTGACCTTCACTGAAGGGACATTAGTTGCCAAAATGAAAATGCGATAACAAAATATATCTATGTATTTATTACAACCAATGGTTTGATAAACTTCTTGTCTGCCGTTATTTTCCAATTGTAATAATAAACGCAGTTCTCAGTCCTCCTGAATTGATTCAAATTACATTAACAATTTTCAGCCCCTGAGCCTTTATTCAATTTAAGCAAATTATACAGTGAAGAAAGCATACGAAATCCATTGATGCCGGTTATATAACCCAGCACTAATATACAACGTACATGTATAAGGCATGACGTCATAATGAACAAATATGCACCAAATGTTCGAATCAGGATTGCGTCAGCTAGATCCTCATCCGAATGTCTCATTATAGGCTTGTCTTCTCGAAATTTGATATCGCGCATGTATTCAGTCACCAGTTTTAATTAAGTGATTTTTTTTTTTTGCTTTTTCAAGACAGATAGTTTTGTTACACCGATGCAATGCAGTGTAACCCGTAAACTAAATGTCTGTCCATGCATTTCGCATATTTTTCAACCATCATTCCTGTCATGCCTTCTGTATCTGGAAAGATATCTTTTATAATTATTTCGCCAATTTTACATGTATTTACTTTCGAGTTATTTAAGTTTGATCAACTACTACAGGTTTTATGATGAACCAAAGAATTACGCATGCTATTGTCCGGTCTATAAGCTAATAACTGAATTATTTCCACATTGACCGTAGAAAGTATATACAAAGGCACGGATGAAAATTTAATCTACTTCTGTATAGACAATATCCCTTCGAGTAATACATAATCGGGGCCACTCGTAAATACTTCTCCGGTTAGATCTAAATGTAGATCTATATATCTAACTGAACAAGAAGTCCGTTTTAAATTAAATAAAATATACAAAAAGTATGAAATAATTACTGGTTTTTCTTTCATTTCATGGTATTCTTTCTATCTCGTACATATACTATCTCTATTAGTGATGGGGCCACCATCAGATCGCAATTTTTGATTGACTAACTTAGAATTAATACGCGAAATTTGATTTCTCAGTTTCAAATTTATAAAAAAGGTAATCCTTCTTGAAAAAGTTTTATTTTAGAATACCTGTAATTAAACTATAAGAAATCACTGTTAAATTTTCTGTCTATCGATGTGTATACAAAAACCGAGGCACAACTTAAATATATTCTGCTCTGCGGATTGTATGATCTGTTTTCCGACATTTCTCTATATATCGATAGACAGAGAATATTTTTACAGTCAGTTCTTAAGTAAATTTTACCATTCTCTCCGATCTATACCGTATCGCCGTAACTGTTCCGCAACAACCCTATCACTGTATCCACGACTTACACATTGTTTATTTGCGCGTGGCCATGTATCAGGTAGTAATGGATTTCACAATGGGTACTATGCTCTCACTGTGCTGCTTTGGAAAGCAATAGTGCCTTATTGCTTTCCTAGGCAATACTATGAGAGTGTATTAGTAGTAGGGCTCTCCCGGTTAACAAAATATTGGGTTAACCGCGATAAATTCTTGCAGATTTTACAAATTTCGGTTATTTTTCTATTCCTTTTTTTATCTGACTCATCTCCCTTTTCCCTGTTATACCACAGGGGTGACCTTACATTGAGAAATCCATAAGACGTAATTCGTAATAGACTACTGCAGTAGTAATACGTCAATAGGTAAAAGGGATGACTCGTATCACAGGGTTACCAACATCACACCTCGATATCTCCGCTAATTTTGCACGTTTTGACAAAAACCTGGTACCGATCGATCGGGGAGAGTCTCTTCTCTTTGTATATATACACTTTGTTACTGTTTACCCATATAATCCATTTTTTTTGCACGATTATTTCATTTTGCCTCCAAACGAACGGTTAATGGATACATCGTGCTATAAATAACGCCGCAATGTCCTTTAATCCGAGCCGCAGCAAATCTCCTACCAACGCATCGTTCGTGTTCTCTCGGGACATACCACTAAGAAAGTAATCGAGTCAGAAGATATACAGTAAAATCTGCAGGAATAATGACAGCGATCTTGGGAAGAGCAGACGAGGGCCATAATTTATTGATCGGTGAGTGGTCCTATTTTATCGTTGGTTGGTTGGTTGATTGGTGTTTTACGTCGCTTTCAACAATATTTCAGTTATATCGCGACATGGAAGCCGGAGGTTACCAACCTCTTAAACATAGTGGCGCAACCCGGGAATCGAACCCGGATCGTCGGCGCCGCAAGCCAAGCGCTTAACCACTACACCAAACCTGCCCCCCTATTTTATCGTAAAGTGCCACTACACCAATCCATTCAGTTATATGGTTGAATTACATAACGTAAAACAAAACCGAAAACCTAGGTTCATTTATCTGAACCAAACCGAACCGAAAAAGGTGAACCATGACAGCCCTACATATTACCAACCTAAACTGGCATTAATGTGGTAAATACATCATTCAAGTTACATTAAGAGTAAACATGTGTAAACTGAATTAACAATTGTCACAGAATCAAAGTGAAGAATTTGAAAATACAAGTAACTGTGAATTAATTTGTACGAGAAATATGCATTATTTCTTATAGATATTTTAAACAGTACACTAAAAATTATCCAATAAATATACAAACATTGGAAAGTGAAACTTTTTCAAAAATGTATTATAGACAAATAGCGTGGTACAATTGATCTGTAACAAAATACGTGAATCTTACAACGAGCGATAACTCCGTAAAGAAAAAAAGCGACAGAAGCCGGAAAGTGCCTGTGGAGTATTGCTTCAGGGTAATCGCGGCTTCATCCTGTGAAATTCCTAGAATTTCTCATGTGATGCTCTTAATTTCTATACTAACTTTACTTCGGAGGAAATTATATTACATTATTTAATTCAAAATATATAGTTCATATTTTTTACTGTGACAAATGTATGTAAATTAATCTAAATTAAGCAGCATCCCCCTGTATATATTGCTATAGGTTGTTCTTTGATGACAATACTTAAAGCTGTATATCCTACAATTCAGTATAATTTCAAAAATTAGCGCATGTAAAACAAAACCCGTATTTTTCTCGTATGGCTGAAGTTATTAACTTTGCGTTAATAACATTTTTTGTTGCTTCAAATTCTCGGAGATATCAAAATAAAAAGAAAATACTTCGTAAATAAAGTGGGTATTCCATAAATACAACCATGACCTGACTTCGCACATGCGCAGTTTAATTAAAGGAAGGGAGACTCCAAAAGAAAAGGATTTCAGTAAATACTAACTGTAGCAGACTTGAATACAGATTTTAAAAGTTACTCGTCAAAATTATTTACCTCGCCCTCCACCAGTGTCCGTGATGCGGCGGCTTCCGAATTAGATCACGTGATAAGTTGGTTATAAACATTCTGTTTACAAACATCGTGTTTTAGACAGCCACATCTCACTTAATACGACGAATTTGATCCCAACATTTGCAAGAGTCATTTTTAATACGTTTTAGGCTTATTTATATATTGAAAACAATTTAAAATAAATCAACCCATGATATGCATTCTATTAGCGAACATAGGGTATACAGCTTTAAAGTGCTCTTCAATTATCGATACTTTCGATTTCCACCTTGAGCATCACTAATTATAAAGAGACTTTAGTTGTGAAAATGTGCATTTGGTGTAATAAATTTATTAACGTATGTATATCCTTATACCTCGTTCTCCTTCCTTTAATTAGCCACTGCAACAAATTTCTACTTCTTAACCGAATACGTGTGAAAAGCACTACTTTCATGAACGTGTTAATTTTATTCAAGGTAGAATTTACTCGTTGCCGATTTTTGACCTTTACACTCTACTTATGCTATGACAATTTTGACAATATCGGTAAATGTACAATTAATAGCTATTTTGTTATAAGTTTGAATCTCTCTCCTGTTTTGATATATCGATAGTATATTATTTCCCGATTGATCTAGCGTATAAATGAGTCAGGTCTCTATGTCCTCCTTGTGGGAAATAAATGTGATGTGTTATACATGCATGCATATCTTTTCAACACAATATAGGTCGCAGGTAAGAAAGGTGTGCATATATTACACTATACGTCAAGGGGCGTTTTGTCTGATATGTATGTATTCAATTGAATTCCATTGCCACTGGCGTTTAATGTTATGAAAGTTCTCGAAACACTTCATAATAATATACACGAGATGATCATATTTATGTGCGTAATAGGAAACACTTAATGAGAGTCGATTTATTGCAGATCAATAAGATGCGGCCCTTTGTCTTTTATCAAGTAGTTGGTTTTTACATTTGTTTTTGTTTTGGGGTTTCTTTTTTTTATTTTTGTTTTTAGTTTTGCTTTTTTGTTTGTGTTTGGGGTGTTTTTTGTTTTTCTGTTTTCATTTTCTTTTGCTTTTGTTTTGCTTTCTTTATTCTTTTTTTTCTTTTTAGGGGTGAGATGGGTGGTGTTCGTTTTTTTTTTTTTTGTTTCGTTTTTTATTTTTAATTTATTATTTTGTTTGTTTTCTCTTGATAAAATTCGAGTGACCGAAAATTTGTGGTCATTGAGTATTCTAATTATTGATTTCAAATTTTTTATTTCAGAAATCTGGTTGTTTAGAAGTCTGCCATAACGCCAGATGTATACAATTTTTCAACAGCTGATTACTGATGTCAGAGATTTCTTTCCTTATTGCGATGCAATACATATGAGGAATTAAAATATAGTCTTCAAGTTAATCCTATTTAGAATATAATTTCTTTTAAGGCAAGCAACATTCAATTTGTTTACTTTAGGCATCATGTTCCATGTATCATGTTGACTCAAGTATGATGGTTCATTTTGTTGAAATGATTTTGAATATAAATCCCATTAGTAACCCGGATTTATCAATTCTGATTTTGATTTGATACTGTATTAATTTTGTATATTTAGGATAATCTTGCATACATATGTATAGATTCTTTCAAATCGTACAAGTGATCAGATTGAAAGATAACACCCGTCAGCCTAGTTTTTATCTAATGTATTGAAATGTGATATTTTTATGTCAGGGGCCAGTTTTAAAATGCAGCTTGATATCAAGTGTCGGATTTCCTCCCGTTACATGTTTTTTGTTGTCTTTCACGACACAATAGCGAGTCACTACATAGGTGTAATTATTCTAGAGTAACATGCACATTGTATAAATCAAATCGGACTGTTTCATTCTTGTTGAACATCACGACTGTCACATGCGTTTCAAGTACAGTAAGACGTATGCAACAGACCGCAGCAAAGAAAATTTCACATACCAACATAATACCGGATACCTGTGTTTACTATCTAATCCGGAAGACAGGTCAACTAAGTGCCTCTACGGGGATTCAAACCCGAGACTAGAGGTCTATGAATAAGTACGCTACCCACCGACAGGCTATGCCAATGGTATCAATCAGCGGAACAAACACACATAAGTCTTTAATTTTTTGCATATACTGTTATCGTCCCAGCTCTCGTATTACCAATTAAACATAGAGAAGGTTATATATAAAATATTTGTATTTGTGTAACAAATCAATAATAAAATAGTACATACGTCACGAAATACAGGTCCCCTGTTTTCTCTACGACACTGAGAGTCCGATAAAATTTTGTGTTTTTTCTATTGCGACTGTGTGAACTCGGGCAAAACATGTAATTAAAGCACGCCCCAATGTGATTGTATTGCAACTAGGTCTCAGTTGCATATTTATCGAGTGAACTTGACACTCGTACACGTCGTAACCGGTTGAGAAAAGAATTCAGTGTCGGTGTCCTCTTCTGCCTACTACAAATTTATACGCTCGAATACTTCTATTGACTGGTAAATTATTTGAAATTTAGACGACGCTAGTTTTTCATTGGATCTTTCTCATTTACTGTGTGTGTGTGTGCGTGCGTGCGTGCGTGCGTGTGTGTGTGTGTGTGTGTGTGTGTGTGTGTGTGTGTATTTTGAACCTACACAAGTATTACTTATAATTATATTCATATAATACTGTATACTGCAGGTTTTAGATGGGTTCATTATAAATTTTTTAAAGAATTAAAATTTGCTATTTTGAACATCTGTATTTGTATATAGCTATATGGATACTATGGCGTAGCTCGGCAATGAAAAGTGGGGGGCACAACCTTAAAAAAAAAGGTGTCCCCGAGGGCGGCAAAACAGTACGAAAAAGCTATTTTAAGCACGAAGGTCACAGTGAAGGTCTCAAGGTCATTGACCTTGTCCGGTGTCAATTGAAAGGGCTTCATTAGTGGAGTATGCATGCCAAATATGAAGTCTATCTTTTACGGTTCAAAAGTTATGGCGAAGGTTTACAACAGCCACCAGACAGGACAAAAACAATATGCCCCAAATCTTTTGATCCGGCGCATAAAAAAACTTCAGATTGAATTTATTCCAATTTCTCTCTCCGAATGACGGCTACTAATCAGTAACAAAACATGTTACAGTGTGGTTATTTTTTATTTCACACTTTTATGCACAAGTTAATTGGGTGGTATGCACATCAAAGGTCCGTGGCTGCTCATCATGTTACAATGTTCACACTTAAATACTTTACAAAGAAAGCTTCACAGTGCTTGTTCTTGCTGACGAATTGTCTTGCAATTTGAATGTCAGACACGTTATCAGTCAGAGTCTCATCCGAAAGACAGAGCACCGGTATGCCCCCGACGGGTATCGAACCTGGACCTCTTGGTCACAAGCTGAATAACTCAGCTCATCCACTGGGCTACACCTGCTTATATCTTTCAGATAAGAGCAAACTATAATAATGCGACTCTATTGCATAATCTCGGACTTGTATAATATCATTCAAAACATAATAGATACTTACAATGGATGACATCACACTAATGCATAAGCTGAAAGAGCATGTTGCGTAATCAGGATACATCAACCGCCAGTAAAACAGAAAACCTTATCCGTAATTTTGTAGTTACGGATTAAAAATCAGACATTAAAAATATAAAAGAAAAACGATTTACTTCGCTTAAAATGTCTTATTTAAGTTTATTTAATATTTCTCGGAAAGTGCACAAACATGGACATCCCCAAAAATTTTTTGATGTAGAAAGACTTTATGAAAAGATCATCTCCAGCAGAATATAAATTGGTGTACAAAGGCCTTCAAGAACTGATCAACTGAGATACATGTATAGATATGAAACGAAGCAAGTATGCAATCTAGCTAACAGAGAATCACATGATGAAATATTAATGTTAAAATGATACAACGAAAGGAAACATAAAACATAACGGAGATTCTCTTACATTTTGTCTAACATACAATCAATATTAACACCCCCGCCAACTATCACAATCACACATTCAACTAAAGTTTGTTTTCAGACGGAAATTGTCTATTTAGCTATATGAATGTATGTATAACTATATAACATGAATTAAGAAGGATATTACTCAATGTACAGGTACTGAATAACGGAAACAAGGCAGTTGTTATAGGCAGATTACAGGAAGCGTTCACTTAAAATCGAGAGCAATCGATGTTGTCATTGTTGTCTCCTGTGCAAGAATACTATGAAAAACTTGCACACCGAGCAAGTTACGACGTTGCACACTCGTAAGCATGAATATCTATATTACAAAGAAAACCTGGACCTTCCCGTATCCCAATGAAATATTTTGAGATTTGTTTTACAAGAATGCAGTCGAAATATCGATACAAGAAAAATCTGGTGCCCAGGAAAATACCACAAAATTCTGATTTCCTGTTTAGGTGGACTTTTTGTGTCATATCGTGGCATTGTTGGAAATTATGATTTGTTTACCTCCCTAACGCCTAATAGATAAATAAACAGACGAAAAACAAATGAATGAATGAATAAATAGATAGTTGAATAAATAAATGAATACGTCAGTAAATATTTGCACATCCCTTTTCTCAACCAAATAGCAGACATGAATACTGGTTTGTGGTAAGAAAGCTAGTGTTATTAAAGACAAATTTGTAGCGGTATCTGATAGTAAAAATAAATCACAACTCGACCCAAGGTACACTACAGAGCACGGGAGATAAGCTGGATGTATTCGTGTCAATATTTACGGAGTTATGCTGGCCAGATGATAAGAGCGATAAGTAGAAATTTCATTTGTTAGGAATACCTAGTAACATCTTCAGTGACATTTCAGATATAACTGAAAGACTGAAGTTTAAAAAATCATGGACCAAGTATAAATCATATTGCACTGTAAAATTAAGTGGTTGATGTAAGTAAATATGCTATTAGCACTCGTGCGTGACATGAGACTTTGCTACATGTATTTTAGTGGTTGCATATCAACATATTTATGCATTTAATGTCACATCCACATTATTATATTTATAAAGCCGGCGTGGCCTACTGGTATCGCGCTGGATTCCTGATCGGGAGGCCGGGGTTCGATTCCCGCTCTGGTCATGCCGGTGTCATGTCTTTCGGATTAAGCAGTAAAACCAAAGCCCCGTGTCGTGGTATGGCACGTTAGAGATCCCTCACTGCTTCGGGTGGGTCCGTTGCAAATGTCAAAAATTGTGTACCCCGCATCAGGCAGATGCCGTCACCATATACGTGAAATATTCGTGGTGTGACGTTAAACAAAAATCAATCAATCAATCAATAATATATTTATATAGTGATAGCTTGCGCATGCATGCTGCCCTACACGTTTGCAATGCCTTCTCTCCTTTACTTGTAAGGGAACAATCTAACACATGTAGGTGTTATTTTGAATGCCGTGTGAGACGCGGGCATACCAGTGTAAACAATAAATTGAAAGACCACGTGGGCGTATAAAAATAGAATATATAAACAAAATAACATATAAACAAAATAAGTAATAGTTTACATACCTATATGTAGCGACAAGACCAGGTATACAACGATGTTTTTATCAATTTACCTTCAATAATTTTATAGCATGTTTAAAAGCAAATCCTTTCCTTCATCTTATCGATGTAAACATATCACGTGATGGATATTTAATCTCTGTCGTTCAATATTTACTACACAATCATTGCACTTCATCTGTGTAAATTGAGATTGCTTAGTAACAGATGTTTGAATGTAAGTCATGTTTGCTTTCAGAGGCCTAGAACATATAAGGTTTTTTTTTTAAACTTAGTGGCGGATGTATTAAGTGGAATGTCCTACTTTCCCTCATACGCAGAAGTTATGATATACTGCTCAATGAAACTTGTGACAGGTCGTCTTGTCACCCACTGTCGTTGTGGTTGCCTCTATTAATGTAATTTTAGTGAGGATCTCTACGAGTAGCTACAATGAAGACGGATGAGAGCGATTTAAGAAATACTTTTGTTTTTATTTATCTTTATCAAATATATATTTTAAGGGTGTCTATATGGATATAAAATTTACTGTTGTAAATATCTGATTTAATTAAATTTAATTGAAATTAATTTAGAGTCTAATTGAATATGGAACTTCCGTATATTTTTGTTCCAGTCGTTGACAAATTTCGGTGTAAATATATTATATATGCGTTATGATATTTTGACGTAAGTTCAAGAATATTAGATGCAAATTATGATCATGATAGACAAGAGAATTAAGAATTAATTTTTATTTGATAAATAAATTAAGAAAAAATAATAATAACAAATATAAAAGAAAAAAAAGAAATAACTATCGTATTAAACATTGTGGAAATAATTCCATATTGCCCGCACCTCAAGAAAAGTACTTCACCACTACGCAAAGTACGCTGTAAACAGAATTTAGCAAATTAATGAAATAACCAAAGTCTTGTGAAAAGAAATAAAAAATCTGAGAAAACGATAACTTAATTTTCACCTCTGTTGCATTAGTCTAAATTCAACGATAATGCAGCTATCAGATGTCATCATTGTATTTATGAAATAAAAGTCTTCTAAGAGAATATTATAATTCAAACACGAAAATACCCGGTCACAATTGCACTCACAACAAAGCACCACCTTGGATATTCGTACTTGCCTGTGAAGTAGAGATTAGACTAAATACCTTGCAGGAGATTTGTTTGCTAGCTGCATAAGCCATACATAAATACAGGTGAAAATGTTATAGCCCTGAAATTTACATGTAAATGAATTTATCTAAAGGTCAACAATGGAACTTTTTACATGAGATCTAAACAAAAAAAACAAAAAAAAAAAAAAAAAAAAAAAAAAATAGGGAAATACGTATGACGTTAATTTCAACTGCAGGGGTTTTTTTCCTATGGCAATGCACAACCTGAGCAAATAACCATAGTTGGTATTTTTATATATGATAATTGGTAATAGGTCTATTATATTTGGGAATGGTAGTAAATGACGTTAGAATTAATGGTGAAATATGTGCGACACCATACGTGAAATGCGTATAAGAAAACCAAATACTTATGATAGAGATATACCATCAGATATCAAACATATATAGAATAAAAAGTAAAATACGTCAAAGATGATTAGGGAGATGATAAATGAATTATATATTATATAAATCAGTCAGACATATACGAGATCTTAAATGAAAAGGAGTAAAAGGATTACCACAATCGAGATTAAGTTATATCACCATACATGTGAAATTTATACGAAACTGTTCTACAAATGTACAAAAACATACCGTATGTAATACCGTTCTGTAAGTCGCCGATGCCCGATAACCATGTCTTATGTACTAGGTGCTATTTTCATACCTCTTAATGCTCAGGTTTCTTTTTTCCATTCAAAAGTGTTTATAAACATCCATACTCAAATGCAAACTTTTCAAAACTGATAAGGTAAAGTACATTCGGGTTGAATAACCTCTAAAATAAAAATCTTATTTATTGACTTAATGATCGGGTATTCAGGTCTAAATATAGCTACATTCCTCGTGTCCCTGTGTCCCGTTTCAACAAGTCTATAGAGATTTTTATATCGACGTTAGGAGAATGAACTTGTAGATAAACAAACATATTCATTCTACATGAATACAACACAAGGTACTGAAGTTATCTTATTTATGTCAAGGTCAAAGAACAGTAATTATACGTGAATTTCTACTGGCTAATCGGGTGTAGGGAGAGAGGGACTACTATTTTTAATGTAAGGGGCATTCTGATTGGATAAAATACTTGGAAAACTGTTTTAATCAATAGATAAACATTTGCACTGCTATTAAATTATAAAAAATTTGTGTCAAACCTGATAAAAATAATTTTATAACCAGATAAATATGTGTTGTGAAACACCAAAAATAGAACAAATTTTGTGCGAATCTGAGGGGACCTAGTTCAGACAATGTTTACAAAAAATAAGGTGGATTACCTATAGTAAAGTTATACAATTCAGGCAGAGGAGGGACTGACAAACATTTTGGTATGTATTTTATGCTTAGCTAAGATGTAGGAAGTTGTTTAATCATGTATTGAAGTTGGCCTATTTAACATGGGACCCTATGGGAAAAATAATTACTATGCTTTGACCTCAAGGTCTAAGCATAGTAATTCCATTTCCCATAGGGTCCCATGTTAAATTACCGAACTTCCAGCAAGATTTACACAACATCCTACATTTAAGCTATATATAATCCACATATCAAAATGTTTGTCAGTCCCTCCTCTATCAGAATTTTAACAGTTTACCATAGGTTATCCACCTTAATTTCGAGAAAATCATGCTGGAAGGGGGATACCCCCAAAAATTGGCCAAAATTCAAATGTAAACAACCACCCCTTTTTAGGGCATTAAATTTTTACACTAGCGAAATGAGATAAAAATTCATGATTTTACAGCAGAATCAATCTTTATTTATACATAGATCAACTAATTTCATCCAATCACAGCTCCTAATACATTGAAATAGTAGTCCCTCTCTCCCTACACCAAATCAGCCAATCACGGCTCTCGTTAATTACCTTTCTTTGACCTATAGAGGCATTTAACTACTTTATCAAACTAGGAAAGCCGCTATCAAACAAAAGTGTGTTGATTTCTGAATAAAATGACACAAATATCATGAAAATCCATGCAGTGTTTCATAAGCAATGCCACTTTAAAGATGCCTACCCCCATCTGGAGTGTACTGAAAATGGGCACAAATTTGCATTAGGGGTCATGTCTAAGGGGCCTGTAAATTGATAACACTTTATCACTTTTACCTGGTTTAGCCTTTCAGTTTTTTTTTATTATACACTGAATAAACATGCTCTAATCAAATTTTAATCAATTTGTGAGTCATATTGATTTTTGAATAATACTCTTGAAAGCTAAATCTGCCATTTTCTGTACAAAAATTACAGACATTCCATGATGTTATTATTTCATGTAGAACTTTGGAGTAAATGATGTTATACACATTTCGGCTTAATTCGGTGTGTTTTTGACTTGTACGGGGGGAAGATCATATGATAATTTTTATCGAAAATCCCAAAAAATCACATCGAACTGCGTATTTTTACAAATTCAAGTTTCACAGTCCACAATGTAAAAAGTGCACAAAATCCAAAATATTGGGGTAAAATTCTGTAAATACTGTTTCAAATGTCTTAAATTTCCAACACAATGGAATCAAATCAGTCATCCATGCAAAATACACAAAATTAATTTGTTAAAATTTTGCAAATTTATACAACCCCCCTTTTTTTCTAGAAATTTCAATATTGGAAAATTTAAGGCACTTTTGAATCAAAATTTGGGGCAAATTTGATATGATTTTAGGTTAAATGGACTGCATGAACAAGAAAATGAGGTCAAACTGCATTTTTGAGAAATTTAGTATTTGGCCTATAGGTCAAAGCATAGTAATTCCATTTCCCATAGGGTCCCATGTTAAATTACCGAACTTCCAGCAAGATTTACACAACATCCTACATTTAAGCTATATATAATCCACATATCAAAATGTTTGTCAGTCCCTCCTCTATCAGAATTTTAACAGTTTACCATAGGTTATCCACCTTAATTTCGAGAAAATCATGCTGGAAGGGGGATACCCCCAAAAATTGGCCAAAATTCAAATGTAAACAACCACCCCTTTTTAGGGCATTAAATTTTTACACTAGCGAAATGAGATAAAAATTCATGATTTTACAGCAGAATCAATCTTTATTTATACATAGATCAACTAATTTCATCCAATCACAGCTCCTAATACATTGAAATAGTAGTCCCTCTCTCCCTACACCAAATCAGCCAATCACGGCTCTCGTTAATTACCTTTCTTTGACCTCAATATCTACCGTACTGGTTATTCATGCTTCGTCCGTAAAAAAGGAAACCTACTTGTGGTCATTGGGACACGGACTGGACATTTCAGCCGGATTTATGGTAAACGCTGATCTGATATGCTGTTGTTAGTTAATCATTTTAATTTCGTGCTTATATTTGTGATTATGAATACATGTATGTCAAACACATTGTTATCGCAAAAGGCATATCTGTATAATTATAATTACCGTGCATAATATTACCTGAAGAATACCATTGACGACTGAGGCGGTATGGACTTTTCATAATTCAACGCTTTATGTAACATTTTAAAACTAGGGCAACGACCTCAGGACGCACATTTCAGTGAGTTGACCATTTATCTATACATATATGTAAAATATTTCCAGTATGTGTCCTGTAACAAATGTGTAGAAAGTTTGCGTGAAAAATAATGTCACATTGAAGTGTAGAGTGTTTGTGGACATTACAGACATTATCTTGTGAAATATTGCGAATTATACTCAAGTAGGTGAATGAATGACCATTTTATTGAGATTTAAGTCCCAAGCTCTTTTTACGAGTATTAAAAGTTATAAAAGGTAGTGAGAGGTTCGGAGAAATCCATCCTGCATTTCAAAACACCGTCAAAGGTGGGGTATTTAATAAAAACTTCCGAAGTACCTTTGAATAAAATCTTTAAATCAATCACAGTTAATATCAGTGAAATGTGTAAAGAATAATATAAAGAAAAATGCCCCGTAAATGGAAATTCTGGTGCTGAATAAAAGTTAGAAATTCGCTCACATTTTAGTGGCACACCGGTGTCATGCCTCGATTAAGATTCTAGAAATGGAAGTTCTATGTCATGATAGGCATGGCAGGTAAAATTTCCTTACTGCTTCGGGAGGGTCTGTTGCAAAGGAATAAATTTGTATGCAATTCATTGGGGATATGCCGTCACTACATGCGTGAAAAATCGTGGATTGGTGCAAAACAATAATTAATCAAACATTACTCGATTTATCAGTGATTAGGATCCGGACAGAATTTATCTTTAATGCTTTAGATCTATAGGCCCAGCGAAAAGGGTCCTCTACCTTTCCACTGCTTTATTTTGATACAGTTGGAATCATGTAAAAATTCCAGATGCTCTACTGATTAATTTCGAAAGTCACTTGTGAACATCATTGACGGAAAGATGTAATACGTTTTTCTATTTAATGTCAAATTCAAAAACTGAATCCTTATGTGATAACGTGAAGTTGAACTTTTTACCTGGACGTTTAAGAAACTAATTTGATACGACCCAAGAATGGAAACACCTCTACATATATGTGTTCCACTTGTATTTCGAACATGACTATGAAGGATCATTCAAATTGAATACCAAATTTCATCCAGTGACCAGGTGTCTAAATGAGGATGGTTCTTATGGTTTTCAGTGCGAAACTGAAAAGTTTACGTTTTATGTACAACAGTTTAGCTATAACTGTTTTGGATGAGAAGATAGGAATATCCATAATGACGTGTAATCAGCATAAGAAGATATATACACGTATTGATGTAGTGTACCATGTGCCTATTTTGATAACGTATCTCACTTCACTGAAGCTTAAAGTAGAAGTTTTATCTATACAATGTATACATATTTAAAGAACCAATTACATTTGTAATTGCCAATTTGACATCAAAGTGAGAAACAATTATGCTCTACTTTAACATATGTACAAACTCGTTTATTGACAGATTACATCATTTTAGATTAGATTATATCCAAATTTACAACGGATGCATGTGATCTTCCAGCCATGTATTTACTTCCTGAACAACAATAACAACCAAAACCCCCACATAAATCACCTTTAATCCCTTCCAGCATTTGGAATACTACTATTCCTTTGACACAATATTATAAAGGTAAAGTAACAAGGAGACTCCATATCTATTCGAGTCTCTGCATTTGGTTTTTCTATCAAGTTTTATGTACATGCTCTTGGTGATTTGTGTCATGCAGCTTGGTCAGATGCCTTCTGTCTTGCTGACTACCCTTATGTATGACAAACCCATATGTTACTTATTTGCATTGCACAATGATTCCGTGAATATAGTATAGATACAGTATATCTGTCGCATTGGTTGGCTGATTGGTATTTTCATCGCTTTCAACAATTTTAGTTATATCGCGACATGGAAGCAGGAGGTAACCATCCTCTTTAACATAGTGGCGCAATCAGGGGATCGTCGGATCGTCGACGCTACAAGCCAAATATTTCATCACTACACCAAGCCTGCCCCATACCTGTCGGAAGACTAAATCATACACAAAGAGATGCTAAAGGAAGTACACTTTAATATGTTTTATGAGGGTTCAAGTTACTTGTTTGGATGAATATTTATGTAAAAGGATATTTGTGATTGTACATGACAAAATCAAATGCCGATATGCCAATGTATTATAAAGGTACTATAAACCCTAAATGTGCTAGACTAGCAACGTCACTGACGAAGTTCTATGGTCGTTACGAGACTTTTATTACTCCATATGCTATCTCGTTATCCAGACTTTTTTTTATTCTGGACTGAGACCGATTTCGATCATTTTACACAGATTTGACACCTTCTGTACTAGAAAGTTGCCTACTTTGACTTCTTCATATATATATGGAATTTACACGATTTGACTCTTTCTACTGGGTATATGTGACGGGTGTTGCTAGCAAGCAGGAGATGCTCACTCTCCCCGGGCACCTGATCTCACTCCATCATAGGGGTTCACACATGCTCTTCATGTAGACATATTTTGTTATTTTCTACTTGGTTTTTATTTTCACTGATTTTGTATGTCCTCTGGTTTCATGATTTTCGGACTTATGGTTTGGATTTATCCATCATTCACCTTTACATTTCATATCTTGCATTGAAATGAAATGAATATTTTAATGCATTTTGTTTGTAACACGCGATCCCATTGGCTGTCCGATTTAAAAAGCTGCAAGGGTATTCGTGAATCCCCGCAGTTTTCGATATGACGCAACGATACCCTGCAGTTTCTGATTTGTGACGTTACGATATCCTGCAGTTTGTGCTATAATTGTGATTAGCAACTTGGCTTAGAAAACCATAAGTCTGTGCCTCTAGCTGTAATTATTTTGTCAAACGCATTAGAATGGGGTTACCAGGCTAGTGTTTTATAAAAAACGCCTCACAGTGAAATTCAATTTCTGACAGGGCATTGTCCGATACCCTGTCAGTTTTTGTAATACACGCGCAATGTAACTCCTAAGTACAAGAGATATACGTAATAATATTGTGCACTAGATGCGCATTTCACAATTTTTGAATAGTATATTCATTTATATTTTTGATATAAAGAAACTTTCTTACGACTTCCTCGTATCCTCGTATACTGCAATAATTCCTAGTTTTTATTAACGCGGATAGTTTTTTTCTCTTTTGGGGGGGGGGGTCCTGTCTGTCTGTGTTTTTGTCTGTTGATAACTATAACATTGAACATAACTCCTCAGACATGAAGGTAAGGCTTTCATATTTCACATGTGTCTTATTTGTGGCAAGAAATTCCCCTTGATTCCATATTTTTTGCTTTTTAAGCCTGGGAGATGGGAATTCGTTACTGTCTAATTTTTTTTTGCGAGAGGTCTCCACTGATACCATTCTTTATGACTTTGTGACCGTAATATTTGCCCTACATTAAATACGTTTAGTCTGATCTTCACATCATAGGAGGTATGGTTTGCATATTTCAAATGTGTATTCCTTATTGATACACTTTTCCATCGTAAAGTATTATCTCTAGACCTCGACATGTCAATTTTGTTGCACCCGAGAACAAAGTATTCCACGAATACATATTGCTCCCTTTGTCTATTGTGAAAGATCTACTCTTATATCTGCACATTGATACTTCTCCCTCGCTGCCTCAGATAGCTGGATAGACACAATATATCATTTACATTTTGCAATAATTTTATTTGCAGAGCAACCGCTTAGGTGCATGGCTTGTATCCGAGAGGTAGTGAGTTCGAATCCGGCCAGTAGCCCATCGGTGTCCTGTACTTCTGATGAGACAGTAAAATCCAGGTCCGGTATCACAGAAAACATGATTCATAAAATATCCCTCACTGCCTTAGATGCGTCCGCTTGAAAGGTCTTAATTTCCATGTATTGAAACAGGCAAATCCAGAATCAATCCAATCCCCTTTTGTTGTCTTTTGCATTGTTTGCTAAAATTTCAGTAGCTCTCAGATATCAAGATTAATGATGAACATATATCCGTTCGATCGTCTTTGAAATGTTTATGTTTGGTTTTAAACCATTTTAGAGATATATCTATGTACAACAAATCATTCACAATGATGTTTAAGACTCATTTCTTGCTTATAAGCAACGCTTTTAGGTCGGTGTCATTTAACAAAATAATTATGAACACTTATAATGTGTATCTGTAATGTTCTCCAATACCCTTAAAGAAGGGATAATTAGGGAAATTGATGAACTAAACATATTTCCAGTTTAATACCCGAACAATGGACAGTGTTTTGTTCTCAAAAAGCACGTGGTAAATACGTATATATTTTCAAATAATATGTCCTTTATTTATATACACCACAATGTATCCTTGCCACATAGACCAGATTTCTTTTCTTTTTTCTTTTTCTTTTATTTGAATGCTAAAGACATCAAGTTCCAACAAACTGATACTTTGAAATACTTCGATTTTTCTTCGAATAAAAAGGTTGAGACACGAACACCACCTTGTTAATGAACAGAAGTTAAAGTAATTTAATTTGTATACACATTACTATAGCCGACATTGCTTAATCGGGTAGCAGGGGTTGTGAAGAATTTGGCAGATAAATGTCCCGTAAAGCTTCTGGTTGACCCGTTGTATATTAAATAAATTTAGTGCAATGCATTTCCAGCAGGGGGGATGCAGTTACCATATAGATGCAAAGATACTGATGTAAAACACGAAAGTAAGAAAAAAGCAATACAGGAAAAAGGAAACTGAATTTTATTAACGCATATTGTAATTGGGGTTTTTTTATAGATTACACGTTCTGTGAAAATAAACATGCACTTACATTTATAATATTTGAGATATCAGAGCGACATCTGCAACCTCATCAACACTTTAGATTCCTTCACCAATTATTCTCGTTAAATAGATACAAAACGTGTTTTGCGCACACGTTCAAGATGTAGAATGTATAGAAGTTCTGGTTGTTCTTAATATTCATATTAATCAAGAAATACACATGTATATCAGTCACGAAATCTAGAATAAAAATTGAAATTTTTACCAATACATATACACTATTATAGATTAAGATTAACATTTAATTGCTATACATGGAATGGAGTTTTGTTAACAAAAGTCATTTAAAAGCAATGTCTCATGGGTAGGGAAACATCATTCATCAAAATTCGAAAAAGTACATTAAATATGAGCAAATAACGATATCGTATCACATTGACAATAATAACAATATCATATCATATTTACAATAATAGCAGCGTACTCCAGTTGAAGAAAAAAGATTGAAAGAAGATTTGTCGGATCAAATAATCATTTCCTCCACTTCAATCAAAACATATATCTGAAAGAAACCTCTCGTCAATACATAGTATCCCTTTGTTTAGTATTTTAAATTATTAGTAGTCAAATTAATCAATATAGAAAGCAAAATGTTGGCAATGTAATCAATTTTGGAATAAGAGAAGCAGGGATTTTTTTTTTCGTTTTGTCAATTTAACAAACATTTCAACAGTGACACTATTTAAGATATATATTTCAACACCATATTAACTTAAACAAATCCATATACACACTTGAATTATGCTACCTGAAAATTTTATTTCAAAACTGAAATTAATAAACTTTTCTAACTACATTTTTTTCTACCGATGACTGGGTATCTCAACGAAATGTTAATTTTTAGGAATGAAATCATATAATTATATAACCAAAGCATTGTTAAGAACGATTTGCCATCAACCAAAATAAAAAATGGGTTACTTCCCAGAAACACGTAACAATAAGACATGTATACTTTGGAGAACAATAGAGTGGTAAAAAGGTATTAGTGAAAATAAAATAAAAGAGAAATCTTAACAAAACTAGTGGGGAAATGTGATAAACTAAAATAAGAAAAAATCATTCAATACAATTTCGGGTGTTACTTAAAGAATTTCCTTTCAACTGACAACAAACACCCGTGCAATGGAAGATATGTACCGTTGATAAGGACATCCTTACATGTACCCATCACAAGATGGACGGTAATATTACTCTACATTATATGGCATCCAGTTTGTTGCTCACGAATTGTGCTCTCAAGTGATTGAAGATATTTTATTCCACAGCCCGAGTTTAATAGAGCTCTTCCTAAACAGGCAATTGTAGCCTTTGACTCCGGTTTGTTTCTTTTTAGCCATAGCCGAAGCATTTGTCTTGTAATACTTATGATAGAATTGCTGTTTTCTGACCGGATTCTAAGGATTTCCTCAAGAGGAAAGCCAAGTTCCAATCCAAGCTCGATGTAGGTCAAAGATATGTGATTAGCAACTTCGTCCAGTATTTCCTCAGTGACCTGAAGCACGAGAAACTCAGGGTCCAACTCTTCCACTGTAAAACAGAAATAATGGAAACAAGGGTGGTTGAACAAGTGTCCGTTAAAATAGGTGAAAAGGTAATGATGTATGTATATGCATGTGTTCTAATAATGTATAAAGTGATATTCTGAGTATTTTAAAGTCACTAGTATGTATCACGATTTTATATTCACGTGCTTAAGGGTCATTATCCAAGACGATGCTCGGTGAACCTTTTTTTCTCAAAATTGATCGTGGAAAAAAGATAAAAACGGTTTGATGTCTAAGTAAAAGTTTTGATCTACATGAGACAAATAATGATTAGCATAAAAAAGTAATATCAAGCATTGAAAGAAACGAAAAAACTCACGCATCTTAGGATTATCTCCTTCACGAAGCGCCTATTGAAAAAAAATATATATATATGTAGATAAAATATGTATTTGGGAAAAGTAAAATTGACTTGTAATATGTACAAATTTGTACAAAATAAAACTAGAATGGCACTCATTTTCAAGACTATTTACCCCTACGCAGCATTATAAAGTTGATATAAAAAATGTTAAAACACAAAGAAAAATCAAATCACAAAATAAATTAGAAATTGCACCAGTTCCAACGAACGTTAAATAAGTCAAACCATAGAAAATACCTTGCAGTTTAATTGAAGGCACTACAATAAATTCCTGTTTTGATATGTCAACATTCAAAATGGTATTACCTTACAAAGAAGATGGGTATTCACTAAACTGTCATCTAAAGACGCCTGCAATTGACCTATTGCAGGCGGTGATCTTTGTTGTGTGTTCCATGATCTCAATAGCATTAGGCAATGTACTGTACATCCCAACTCCTTAAAGTCATACTGAATTCGATCCAAGTCACGTACATTGAGGCAAGCTGCTAGTGGTATTAAGTGGTCTGGGGGTATGACTCTAGCAATGGTCATCAAGGTTTTCTCATCAATCTGCTTTCTTCTTTCTACATCATTCAGTCCTTTGGAAATATTGAATATTTTTACATACTCTTTATATTGCAAATTCTGAAAATTAATTAAATCAGAAAAAAACCTTTGATCTCTTTTTAATACAATATGAATCTGTATTATATTGTATTTATTCAAAACGTCTGTTACAACTCGATATGAATCCTCTCCAGAGATTTTTATTGATGTAATTTCGTACACATTACGAATTGTGCGTAATAAAATCAATCTTTCAAGTCTTTATATTAACCCCGCCACCCCATTTACATTTCAGTTCTCGTCAGAAAAGCCTTGATAATACAAAGTCTGATAAATTTACTCATTGCAGAATCAGTCTTAAAATAAACCTCAGATTTGATTTTCGTTTATATTTTTATCAAATCTATCACGTTACTATAAGAAAGGTAGCCTAAAATGTGATTGATTGATTGAGTATTGTTTTACATCACTCCATGATTATTTCACTTTGCCTGATACATTGCATACAAATTTTGACCTTTGCAACGGACCCACCCGAAGCAGTGAGAGATCATTTTCGTGCTACGCCTAACGTGACATAGGACCTCGGTTTTTAGTGTTTCATCCGAAAGAGGGAACACTATTGCGCCCAGGGTGAGAGTCGAACCCGGGACCTCTCGATCGCGAGCCGAGCACCTTATCCACTAATTCACACTGGCTTCCCAGATCATAATGATAATAAAAGAATAAACACTCATAAGACATCACAAATATATTAATTGGTAATTCAGATTAAGTATTTTACTGTTCTGTCTAAAATCATTAAAAATTCAAATTTTATTTCAAGATAAATACGGTTGCATTGTAAAAATCTGTAACTTTCATAATATATGGGTCCTTTCACATATTTCTGAAAATAAATTCATGTGTAAAACAATGACCTAAACAACAACAACTACTACTAGTAGAAGTACTACTATTACTACTACTACTAATAGTAATAATCATTATTATAATATTAATAGAAATACTACTTAAAGTACGTCTGCTACTTCCAATACTCCTACTACTACTCTTACTGCTATTTTAACTAATACTAATACCATTAATGATGAGGGAAATAATAATAAATATAATAATAATAATGATGATAATAATGATAATAATAATAATAATAATAATAATAATAATAATAATAATAATAATAATAATAATAATAACAATAAAAAATAATAATAAATAAATAAATTAATCAATTAATAAATAACTAAGTGATCAACAAATAAGATAATTTCTAGTTAATGTTTACCTTGACAGTTAGACTGACATTCCCTTCCATTTCCTGATTCTTCATTCTGAAGAGAAAGAAGTTGTTTTATCGTGAATTTCGACTTTAAACCATGAAATTGATTTAATTTTGAAATCAAGAATAAAATATAATACTTACATGTGCAGTACCAAAACCATGTGTTCTGGCGAAAACGTTGTATTCTATCTCGTAAAAATCGCACTCATTCGTTTCAACGGACTGGTTGTAAATAGCAATTATGCGATTTAAATTTTGAGTAACAAAAAGGCGGACCACTCTACACAAATCAATGTCTATATCTGTGGAAGACTTTCTATGTGCGAGAGAGATTTCTATCGTTCTGCCCGTCCTACGGAACACGAGAAAATGGGTCCTTCCGCTCAACAATATAGCAGAATCATAGTACAAATGGGGGTTTACAACAGGCCATAAAGACAAAGCGGAACAGACCAATCTGGGAAATATTGCGGGAGGCAATATATCTGTAAATCTGTATGTCATTTTGAGCAAGTTGTCACTGGTCATGGATTCTTGAAGGGGTTGGGGAATATTTGATAGTTCCATAGGCGTTCCGATTGCAATCATACATGGTACGAAGTAGTATTCACATGTGATGTCGTGACCTCCCTTGTCGTATTGCTGCGGAAGACAAATTAAATCTAGTTTCTCCATAACCGCCAGTAGATGATCTTTATGATCAAAAAATAAATCTTTATTTCTTTTCTGCCACACCTTGATAAGTTGGGAGGCATCCAATTTCCCGGATCTTCTCATTCTTTCCCAATGTCTGTTTTTCCAGAATTGCTTCCTGAATGGCTTACACGTAATGATGCACTTCATGGCGTCCACTACCCATTGTGGATCAAGAATCACGTGTTTTTGCAATCTGTCATCTCTGTAGTACAAGATATAGCCAAGATCGTGAAGAAAAGTGAGAAACAATTTCAATTCCTGTGGTGGAATCTCATTCCTTTCTGTAAGGTCTTTGACGTCATCCAGCGTAATGATGTATCTCCCATTTCTTTTCAGCTCTGCAAACTGCCTCTGTACATCTACCCATGATGCTGGAATATTTTCGCCATATTCTGGATACTGGGTTCCGAACTCAATAACTGCATTTCTGATTCGACTGGTTGTTTGTTCATCCATTTCCAGAGCATTGACAAAAAATTCGTCTCTAACAATCATCATTCCCGACTGGATAAGTTGATGGAACTCTTTGCAAATATCCTCCTTTATTTTAGACACATTCTGCGACAAAAAATAACATAAATAAATAAATTTGATATTAGATACACATAGACGAAATACTGTTATCTGCCTATTACCTTTAATATATAATAAATGTGATGACCTTATTAGCAGCGAATTAGAAAACAATACTGGGAATTCTTTTTTACAATTTTAAATGTATTTTTACGAGTTTAAAAGATAATTTTATTGATACATTGTTCCTATACTGACTTACGTTTGTAACATTATCTTTACATTATAGTTTAATATATCACAGTACGATAACATGAATTACGCACCAAATTACGTTATGAATTACGTAGCCGGCAGCATTGAACCAGCAGCAGTATAGTGGTTAATATCGCCGTTTCATTGATACGCATTAAAGGAGGGGAAAATAAGTATAATATATAGAACAAAACATTTTCAAATCCATTTTTTATCCACTCGATCAGCGGCCTTCCTCAGCACACTTTATTTATTTATTTATTTATTTATTTATCTTTGTAGCTGATTTACTTGACACTATACAGGGTATTGTCCTTTTGTTCCATGGACTGTGAGATATGGTTAAATTCCCCCATATTTTCTTTTCTCTTTTTTTGTATTTTTTTTTTAAACAGTGTCGGACTGAAATGAACGGGCATGGCTTTGAGTGTGCGCATGTTCCTATCGCTACAGGCTGTAATACAGCTACTATTTTAATTTGTACTTAAATTAACTAATAGAATGACACTATATATAACAGTTTTAGAAATCTCACTTTTCGCATGTATTTCATAATTTTGCTATCATCAGAGGATATGCGGCAGTCATCGAACTTGCATAATTGATGTAATTTATTTTATGATATAAAAATTATTAAATGATCGTGTGTAAAAGAAATTATTTCACATTTAAAGTGTGCAAATCAATTTTTGTTATAAACTTTATTATTCATTGTTTAAATGATGTTTATTACGTAATAGAGAGTTGAGGACATATAGAAGAACAAAGACACTGTCACATTGAAATAAAGCAATTTCACGGATTCCATGCATGTGCCGTTATATTCTGATAATTATTTTGAATTTATTTATATCATTTTCAGTACATTATGTATTTCACTAATTTAATTTATATAGAAATAAGCATTGCAAGATGAAAAGAAACATTAATGTCTATCAGTGATCAACCATTTCCCCACCCCCTTTTCAATTATGGAATAGTTGAATTTGTCCCGATGGCAACATGCAATCTTTTATCATCTTCATACGGGATCGCTGCAGGAATTTCTTCGCGCCAAAGGCATTAGTGCCAAGTTTTGGGGTGTTATATTGAAACTGTATTGTGATTTCTGTGAAATGTGTCAATTGATCAAACATCTAATGTTTGCTTTATTATATGCATTTTTTCCTACCTCTTTTCTCTAATTCTTCTTTAATTTTAAATGTATTTCTTCTTTAACTTGGAAAAGCTCCAAATATAAAGGTGTGTACAAATTTGGTAAGAAATGTCTTTGTGATAGAGTATGTCTCCGCTGGATTTGTTTGTTTTTTTTTTTTTTTTCGGGGGGGGGGGGGGTGTTGGTTGTTGATACCCTCCCCTTCTCTCTCTCTCTCTCTCTCTCTCTCCATTTTTCTTTTGCCCTTGATTCTTTGGGGTTTTGTATATTGGTTTAAGTTTAGTAATTCATGTTATCATATTGTGATTTTTACAAACGTATGCAAATGCAAATCCATCAGTAAAATTAATTTTTAGAATATCGTTAAAATAATTTTACTTCAAAACATCGTACAAAGAAATACGAGATATGATTTATTCTAATTCACTCATTACTTTGTATATATATTAATACTAAATGTGCTTATATAAGTAATCGTATAGAAGTACGATATACTGCATTGCCGGATGGCATCGTGGTAAAAGTCAGTGTTTTTCAGATTATTGGCGAAATTTGCAGGGTCGTCAGTTTTTGGGTGTTTTTTTAGGGTAGACTTCAGAATTTTTAAGTGTTTAGCAGGGCCATCAGGGTTTAGGTAGGGTAGACTTCAGTGTTTATCAGAGTTTTGCACAGTTTATCAGAGGGAAACGGGGTAATCTGGAGGTTTCGGCCCAGACGTGAAGATTGTCCATTTGCGCATGTGGTGAAAACATAATGTTGGTATAGAATCTTCATAGTCCTCCAAAAGGAGGTCCAATATAAGTGATAAAATACAAACACTCAGTTATTCAAATTTTCAGCCACGTAGCACTTATAACGGGGGTAGTCTGGTGAGCTAGTGAGAAGAATTAAAATCTACAACTGGCTATTTTATGCATATTCTATAAGAACAGGCAGAGGTAGATTAAATAATAACAAAAACGTATCATGTTATGGAGCAAATTATTGTGCTAGAATCCATGCAAATTAACACGGTGGCATGCCTATTTCGATATATAGAAATATCATTTTAGAGCAGTTTATATCTTTTTTTTCACAGGTATAACACAGAAAAGTTTTTTTTTTTATTTTGGTAGATACACTTATGAATTTATACTAATTGATTGAAAAACAACAAGGATTAGGCAAAGTTCTGACAATTAATGGAGCCTTTCATAGTGGCTATAGTAATCAAACAAACCTACTAAAATGATGACAACTTCACAAGAAATACACTTATTTGATAATTTCTGAAATCTACATCACTGTGATATTACACTGTAATGTGAAAAGGTCTGTAGTCAGTCTAAACAACACAAAATCATAATAGGTAATGGGGCATTTTACAAAGAAATTTTATAGATATTACACCTTCCCCCATTTTGTTATAGCCTCATTTATTTTGTTTGTAATATATACTGAATGAAATTTTTACTTTTGATTGATTTGTATCCGTACAAGCTTCAAATGACAATTCAAATCAAAATTATCTTTAGATTTGATATAATCAAAATATATAATCACATTAAACCCCCCCCCCTCCCTCTTTAGGAAGATGGAGACTATTTGGAAAACAATTACATATTTTTCCTTGAAGAATTTGCCTTTATGGTAAATATATAACTGCTTCAATGAAAATGTCAGTAACAATATCGAAATATTATTTAAATGATTTTTAATGACCTGTCCTGAGATATAACGGCTCAAAGATACTTTTCCAAAGAGCGTATACAGCAGGTGCGACGACGTCACGTCACTTCGTAATGTCACAATGACGTCATCATCTACTGCATGACGTAAATCTGAAGCCCTTTTCAAAAACGTTGACACTCTAAGGGTTAAAAATAAAAACCCTCTCTTGTTCATTAAATTTAGTTTTGTTTGTTTCAAGATAATTAGATAGACCGGCCTTCGCTATTAGTTACCTATATTGTGCGTTTAAAATCACCGTCGTCAATTGTTAGAGCGACGGAAACCGGTATGTCGTAAAACAAGTTTTGGTTAAAAAAATTACTCTATCAAAGGCTTGAAGAGCCACAAAGGCGTCGAGCTAAATTTGATTTAAAGCTGTCAAAAGTAGCAGAAATTGACCAGTCGTGTTCATCTTTTTTCTTGAATTCCGATAATTTTTGGAATTGAGTGAAAATAAAATCTTAAGGACCAACAGACATACTGCAGTATATCATATAATATATCATCATAACATTTTATTGTGCTTTACGTCATTCTTGCAGAAATATGTCAAATATCTTTTCACAAAGAATGTACATGTGAAATCAATCGAACACCATTGCCATTTTTTTTTACAAAGATCGAAATGGACGAGTTGTTACCATTGCCTGTAAAATATGGAAGCCTTATGCTTAATTTGTTTAAAGATATGGTCTAGGTTACTGTTTTTGTCAACGCTACTAACTGTAACACTGACACTAGGGCCAACAGCTTCAATATATCGTCCAAACAAACTAGTTATTATTCGGTCGTTTATTGTATGTGCACGTGTAAGGGCTACAACGCCATGCCGTTCGCCGTAATGACGCAAGCCGATTGTGCATCACAATCGCACTTTATCGGTTGATTTGGAATAAAATCTTCACATGTAAGTTCTACGTAATTTATTTTTCATGCATTCAATCTAATATTCTGTCTTAATCCATGCTATCATCCTTTACATCCGCATTAAATTTTGTAGGCGATTTGAAAACTTCCTCGCCTGCCATTTTTTATGCCCTCGTGGGAACTTTTCCAGATATGTGGAAGAGCATGTGATATATACACATGCTACTTCCCTAATAAGGAAAAAATGAGGCGTGGCTTTAGAAATTTTAGCGGAAAAATTCACAACTGCGCCAAAATAAGTAATTCCCATTTACATAAAGCTATTTGGCTTTGTGACCGATATCTTGATTGCAACCAATTCCCAATTGCAACCTAAACTTTTTAAAAAGCTATGCTTGTTTAAGATAAACTGGGGTTACTGCTCTTGCTTGCTATCGCTGCGCGAAGAGACAAGTGACCACCGCCATTTTGTAGAGGCTATTCCCTGTCCAGCAAGTGTTATTTATAGCACAGACGGTAAGGGCAGATAAGAAGCTGTACACAGTGCGTGTAGATAAAATTCATCTGCAGTAGCATACACAGCACAGGTATACAGTACCTGATGTAATTTACGAGAGGCTCGTGATGTTTAGCCTTGAGGATGTAATTAATTTTGTCGATATTTGTTGACTCTAGGTTAAATGAATAAAACAAAACGAAATCCAGTGAGATAAAAATAACCGATAACGCGTCACTTGAACCTAGGTCAGCCTCGTTATGAATTAGTGGTCACCAGAGACATATATACACATGTGTATATATGTCTCTGGTGGTCACCTGTATAGATATCTTTGTGATATGCATTGCCAGTCTATATTTAGGATTGTATGAAATACTTTATTTGTTCTTTTTTAGACTGAAATTTATATCTACATATGTTATTATTATATTATTTATATTATTATATATATTTCGAAGATCGCGCGATCGGTTTCCATATTGGTGCTTAATGTCAAATTAGTCCTTGATCGCGTGTGTTACAAGCGTTCTACTAAGTATTCTCCAAATAAGGCAATATGTCACGTGGTTTTACCCATATTTGGAAAAAAATCCCAGGAAGTGCGACTGTAATTCATAATCGGCTTGCGTCATCACGGCGAATGAATATTTAAACACACACAATAAGCGACAGAATAATACGTGTTTTAGGGCAATAAATTGATAATTTAAGTTAAGCAGACCTATGCTTAAACCTATTTCTGTGCAATGAAATTTCAATAACAAGGATAACAAAGCCGGCTTTGCAAGAACTTTTACTATTTTAAGAACTTTAAAGAAGGTACTACTTTGTTACGTCAATTAAAAAGGTGCAGAGGTAAAATTTTTACGATCGCTAGAAGACTGTTGAACAAATGTTCGACGCCTTAAAAAACGGTTTTCTTCATTATTATATGATAAAGTTACAAACACATGCATAATACACAAATTATTGAATATTACTACTGTATTTTCTATCACGACTTAAAAGGTCACATCACCGCGACATTACGAGTTACTTCCCCTTAGGCAGATTGTTTTTCGGCCTAAATCGCTCACCAGACTACGTCCTTAAGTGTAGAAAAAGGCCAGGTGGCTTAGAATTTGTGTAACGGAGTGTTTGTGATTTATTACCAATGTTCAGATATATTTTCGTTTATTTATAATATGAAAATTTATATTTACTCTCTATCTCTCTCGTATTAAATAAATCATCAGTAATCCCGGCTTTCATTTATCTTGTACTTTAGATCTAAATAGTGTGATTGTTTTCTACTGTTATATTATTTACCTCTACTTCATCACAATGGGTACCAATGACAACAATTTTTGTACGTTATAACTAAGGAATTATTGTTTTATACTGTTATATTATTTACCTGTACTTCATCACAATGGGTACCAATGACAACGATTTTTGTACGTTATAAATAAGGAATTATTGTTTTATACTGTTATATTATTTACCTGTACTTCATCACAATAGGTACCAATGACAACAATTTTTGTACGTTATAAATAAGGAATTATTGTTTTCTACTGTTATACTATTTACCTCTACTTCATCACAATGGGTACCAATGACAACAATTTTTGTACGTTATAACTAAGGAATTATTTTTTATACTGTTATATTATTTACCTGTACTTCATCACAATGGGTACCAATGACAACAATTTTTGTACGTTATAACTAAGGAATTATTGTTTTATACCGTTATACTATTTACCTCTACTTCATCACAATGGGTACCAATGACAAGAATTTTCGGAAACCCAGGTCTGATGCACGGTACATATGTTCTGATTGATCCAACCCAGAATTCCATGTAATCTGTGAATATAGGTAATGATAAAAAGAGATTATGTATCTACTGTATCTAAGTACACATATAATAATTGATTTAAAAGTTGTTTTATTTATAGACTATTTAATTATTTCTCTGCATATTACATGTTTCATCATATTACACGAATCTAAAGTGTGAATTCTTTATTTTTATCTTATGCTGGATTTTTCTTCTTAGTACCAGGAGGTGGTGAAAATGAATTGTAGTAGTTACCAATGACTAGACGATAATGTCCATCTGGATTTTCATCACCAACTTCACCATTCAGACCCATCGCCATATTGAACACCAAGAAATAGAGTGATCTCGAAGACAGATGCGCTTGGTGAGTCGAATAGTAGATACGTTGTCCAGCGAAATCCCAGAACTGAATTTGTATGATGTTGTCTATGCCAAGAATATTTTCAATGCGTTCATCTACAATGTTTTAACACATTTACTCTTTCTGTTTCCCAACTCTTTGAATTTAATCTTAATGAGCATGCTGATAGAACACAGTGAAATGTCATTTCAATATATTGATCGGTAACCTTTCTATAATAATAGGAAATACTTTTGTAAATTTGTATTATGCTATTATCTTTGTAGTCTGACAGAAAAAGGAAAATTATAGTGAATATATATTCAGATCATACATCGTACATTCACCATGCATGCTTATGATATGAAAACCTATTTATATGGCACATATAATTCTAAATGTACCATCCAGCGCTGTTATATTACAAAAAGACAAACTTTTAGTGCAACACTGTTAAAACTGGTTCACTATATATCAATGTATTTATATTTACTTAGGTAAACACTTAAAAATATGGTATGTCATTACAGATACTTCCAATACATGCCAAGCATAGGCATAAACTAAGATCGTTACAAGGTTGGTACATGCACACATTATTGCTTTTATTTGAAAATCAAATATTCATGTTAGTAGAGTGTGAAGAGACTCCATCTTTTATTCAAAATGTTTTGATTGCCTTTCAGATGAAGTATCTCCCCTTGGATTTTTATAAAGTTCTGTATTTCTTTTTGTGCTCCAATGAAATTTGGAATTATATTCTTATTTGCTTGAGCAAAAATATATAACAATTAGTAATTGGTTTATTATATTGTTATCATAACATACAGAATAAGAGACGAAAAACAGAAATCTTAATTATCATTATCTAGATCTCTGTTTAACCGAGAGGGTAGAGACTCTCACATATGGGACACGTGGCAACATTCCCTAAATAAATATTTTTTTCTACGTTCAGAATAGAATGTGCACAGGATATCGTTAGCAAGGCTCATCTACTACACTAGAAAGGTTTCACCCAATATTCGACGAACAATGCCATATGCAGTCAGAACAATTTTGCATCCTTAATCAGAAAGAAAACCCTGGTAGTAATCTTCCTCCACCATGTATGATATCTAATTTTCCTTTTCACTTCTGATTACGGTTTTTCGAAGAATTTACACACAAGCTCATCATAAATGTTCATGCATCCTTTGCATACATCAGTGAAATATCTAACACTAGAAGTAATGAGGGGACCGTAGGTTTTCCGATAAAGTGTCTCGATATTCATATTTATTATTTCCAATGAAGATAGATGCTGGGCAGAATTTTATTTCGTACTTTTTTCAATATCAAGAAGCTTGTTATACCATTATGGTATTCGTTCTCCGCACACTATCAATATCATTCCTGACCTGATTTTTGGATTTCCGTAGTATGCCTGTCCGCATGGAATCAGATTCGATATTTGTTATATATCGGATTAGCTTTGGAAATTGGACACAGGCGGTTATTTTGCAGGAAAGTTATCTCTCTTACCATTGTAAATAAAACTGAAACTCTCTCTCAATTTCAAGTATTATTTTGCATACATTATTTTACGTACATGTACTAATAGTTAAAGGAGAATATATTTAACAACAATTACCCACCCAAAGGCAAGATTAATCTTTTTCTGCAAGTGAAGCATTATGATCAAGACTGATATCTGTCATTTTCCCCATACTTGGATTAAATTCTATTCCCACAAATATGTAGTTGTTACTGGAAAACTCGAAATTGTACTCTGCACAGAAAGTTATCTCAGATTTTCTCAAGGATCCAATTCTTAATAAAACTTGTTTGCGAAATTTGGACGAAGACTTGAATATTTTAAAAATTGTCAAAACAACAGTAACACTGCTTGCAGCAATTTTTCTGTGCAATCCAGTAATACCGCGTTGTCGTTTGTGTATTGAGATAATCTAAATTCAATCCAAAGGATGTAATATCTTTATAAAATCTGGCCAAAAATCCCATGATATCTACACATAATAAAAATATATAGGTGGACATTGAATTCCCTTATCAACAAACCCTGTCCGATGCCAGAAAGATCAGAAGAATGCCAGCCTTGCATTACACATAGTTTGAAACTGTTGAAGAAAATTTCTACCCAGTGTATAATATTAGGACCAAAATTGAATAACATCAAAACTGTAGAAATGAATATCCATGAAATGGTACCAAACCCTTTTTCAAAATCCAGAAGAAGCAGACAGGTGGGTAAACATCATACACAGCCTGATATTCTCACCAATAAAACGACTGGCTAGAAATCTATTCCTGGCACTATTTATACTGAATTTCACACAATAATTCAAGTTTAATGATGTGATTGGTTCTTCTTGTTTAGTTTTCTACATCGATGGTTTAGGAAAATTTTGATGTTTAAATCAGTCCTGGAAATCCGTGTCTCTAAATCAATATATATCTTCATAAATGAGTTTAACTTCTTTTAGGATATCATTATGATCAGAGGCTATGTCTCCAATTGCTTGTTTAATTTCAACTACAGTTTAACCGTGTATTTTTTTTTCTAACGACATAAAATACTTCTCGGGCTTTTCGCTATCATCCAACCATGTAGATCGGGTCATAGAGAGACGGACTTCTAATACGCATTTTTATATTTCTGTCAAAGTCAACAAGTCTTAAAAAATTTATCAATTCATCAATAAATTTCGCACTTTTACTATTATTTTTAGATACATAGTTGTAACAATATCAATCAAAATATATATGACAGCCGTGGACCTACGGCTCTTAAGTATAATAATAATGCTGGCATGGTGTTACAGCAAATAAAAGACACCAATTTGTCATTGTTCCTAAGTATCAAATTTGTAGTAAAATGACAACAATGACAAATTAGTTTAAAAGGGGAAGACGATTTTACCTTCCGTTACTCATTTTGCAGTGGAAAACAAATTTCACATCTAAATTGAATGAAAGATAAAGAACAATGGTTATACATTTCAAACCCATAATCTGCCGTCTTAGAGATCTCATGTGGAGTTTTGTAGCGCGATATACAGCTATACAACTTATACATACTTATATACAGTTCTAAAACTTCCTTTTCAACAAAACATCTCTTATGTTTCATTACAGATGAACTATATGGATAAATCTATCCCTCTTGTACGTTTTGAGTAACTAACTTTTCTTATCCGAACAGATCGATTCCTACATATCCAGAAACATCGTTTGCAGGGGTATAATAAAAGTATACAAACAGAAACACCCAATTAAAAGGTCGACGTAAAGTACAAAAATAATCTATAAATTATTGTAAAATAAAGTCAATATACGATGAACAACTTCATATGCTTAAAACTCGTAACAGATAAGAGACTGTAAGTCATATTGCTTTATATGTTTTTAAATAATTTAATAGTTAAATAGCATTTGTCTATACGATTATATTGAGTAAATCACATCGTTATAAGTGTATACAAGAATGTTGTGTTACGTTATGTCGAACTAAAGTGATATATTTCTCTGTCGTACTGGGGTTAAAACTAATTACTACTATTACTGCTTCTACTACTACTACTACTACTACTACTACTACTACAGCTACTACTAATAATAATTAGAGTAACGTCTAGCGTAGCATACTACACCCGTAGCTTAGTTTGAAGGGATGACATTTCGAGTAATCGAAATATACTTCCCTTTGTCATAAATTCTGTGAAATATTATTCGTATCAGTGCAATGAGTAACATTTTATGCACCTGATAGAGACGTACCGTCATATGAAGTGTGACCTTGACCTTGCAGATATAATCTCAACTAAAGGTCAAGACATACCCTGGGGTCCTGGGAAACAATTCTCTGAAATATTATCAATTCTATGCAAAGGGTAAACAGTAACGGCAATGATTTACCCCGCCTACTCAGTGTGACTTTGATATTGCAAATATGACATTGGTTCAACGTTTACAACATTCTTACTATATGGTTCACACCTTTGGACAATAGATAACTGCATTCAATGACTCACTTAGTGCGCACCAAGTCAAGAGCTCTACGACTCACTGCATTTGAATGGAAGAGAACGATGAGTCCACTCGAATCAAATCTAGTTATTGCCAGAAAATGCCTTGATTCGAATTTACTATAGGTCATATGTGAATAGAATAAAGAAAAAAAAAATACATATAACTGTCAATTGATTTTAATTTAACTTCGATAGAGATGAAAAAATATAACCAAATCACGTCTATAACAGATTTACAAATATAATCTATTTCTTTTCTAATATTATTAAAATGAAGGAGTTGTTGCATTTTGGAATTTCAATTTTTAAGACACCGATTTGAGATGAAGAGGGATCTTGTGTATTTACTTCACTTCTTTGAGGCTTAAGAGTTGGCAAAGGTAGTGACGGAAAACCCTCCTTCTCAGAGTTTGATTAAGGTGGTGGCGGTTGCAATGCGGCAGATATATTATGAAGTTTGGTTTCTGATAGCCGCGTGTCTGTTCGAACAGCTGTACTCCTATAACCACTGAGTTGCAAGATTTCTTGTTCTTTAAATGCAGCATTGCAACTATAAATATGATTTTGTACTTTTCGATTTATTCTAGTTTCTTCAAACATAGTCTGAAGAAACAAAATTATCAGCATTATTGTTATTATTGTAATTATATTTTAACATTTAATGAACATTACATTCAACAGATGCTCTTAATTCGTACTTAAGATTGTATTAATTTCGACCGAAACTATATTTTTCAAATGAAAAAGATCATGGATTCGAATGCCTTTCTTCACATTATCTCATTAGGTTTCTAAAGGATACACGTTTTTAGATATAATTATCTATTTCAAAATACTAAAAGATTTATGATTAATTCATTTACCGTCTTAAAGACGTGCCTCATTCATAAAACGGCATAGCCAATAATTAAGTTCTGGTTCCGATGTAATATTGATGGAAACTGGGACTCGGTTTCGAATTCTGATTTTGTGCCCAGGCTCTCCACACATTCATGACCAAAACATTGTTTTGTCTTGTCTTATTTTTATTTTTATTATTGGTGTATTCTTTCGTACCGTTGTTTTTCTAGCTCGGAGGGAGTCGGTACTAGATGCACCAAAACGCGTGTTATGATTTGAATTTTCTCGATAAGATATCAAACTTTAGATGGATATGTCCAGAATGTCATTATTGTGAAAGACCTCTAATTTAGAATCCATAGTATATTGCTGGACACAACACGAATATTGAAATATCATGGAAAATGAATTTGTATATGATATGAATTCAATAATTATTCAATGATTACCAGATAACTAAATTATTGCCATGGGCAATTATTAATAGATTAATAGCAATAGATTATTGCATGGGGAAAATCTCAAAACTAATGAGAATTTGTCCATTAACCACATACTTGAACCATGTACGAAGTCGGTTATTACACTCTTTTCCCGCCTCCTCGATATGCTTCCTCGCTTCGCTCGGAACCATATCTCGTGGTGCTTGAAAATCTTGTACAAACCTTAACTTGGTCCTGTGCAACAATTCTGTGAAATAATATTCAAATCCCTGTTAGCGGTAAAGAGTTATGGCCTGGAAAAACGGCATCAAATGCATATGACTTTGACCTTGCAGATACGACCTTTGAGTCAAGGTCAAGACACACCCTTGCGTACTGGGCAATATTTCTGTGAAATATTATTAAAATCCATGTAAAAAGTTATGGCCTGGACAAGAATCTAACTGACGTAAGCATTATGAAGTTGACCATGCAGATATGACCTTGATAATCAATAGGATTCATCTTCGAGTAATAAGAAGAAAGCCTAAAAATGTTTTAGTGTTCTAGCGCAAACAGTTTGGTCCATATTTTGATTACAATTTGCATTATCAAATATTTGCTATATTTTTTGTTCCAAAATGACCTTGAACTTTGACCTATATATTGAAACTCTATAGGGTTCGTCGTCATGACTTTAGAAATAAATGTATTGAATTGGAAATTCTAGCCTATACGGTATGGTCCGTATCGTGTTAACAAGGTACGAACAGACCCAAGACCCCACGGACTCACAGACCTACAACGCCATACCATAATTCGTCTGTTTACGGCAAGTTGTGGTTTTCTTTATAAATTTATAAAAAAATGTATTTTCTATTGGTGTTCTCCCGTGTCAAAAAATATATTTCTTAGTGTCTATTGAACTCATATTTTATTTCTTTAATTCCAGTTCATATATCTGAACACATACTTGTATGTTTGCTCATCTCTGACATTGTGAAATGTATGACTTTAAATGGTATTCACATATGCATCTTACCTTGAATGTGCCACTGCTTGCTATCTTGATGGTAGTTGCAATTACCGATGCATATGTCGATTCCGTCAGTTCTTTCAGTGTTTCTTCTGTCTTTGCCTAATAACGCTCTTACAAGCGTTGTTTTACCGACACCATAATGTCCCACGAACATACAACGGATGATATTAGACGACAGCGTACCTCTACGAAGTGCCTTGTGATATAGTGCTATTGCTTCACTTCCTTGTCGTCGGATTTCCTTGGGTGTTTGCTTTTTGAAATCTAGTTTAAGATTTATCATAAAAAATCAATTACGTTTATCAGCACAAACAAATAACTCATGCACATAACATTTAAGAACTAATCTGTATTTAACAATACAGAATTAATGATGGCAACCAGATGCTTAAGAATAGATGTTTTTATTTTAGACAATTTTGGTTCGTTTTCCAATTTCTTGTATTGTTGAAATAAATACACAGCAACTATGCACCGTTTACAATTTGCATTGGAATCAAAATTCACAAGAAAACGTTTCCAGATTTTGTCTTGTCACAATATTTGAGAGATAGGGACTTCAGGTCACGTGATTTCAAGAAGTGACAATCTAAAAAAATGCACGTATTTACACTGCAACAGATAAGTGTGCCAAACGCGTGCAAAATATGATTTTAATAATACTATACATGTAGTTATTTAGATGAATCTTTTAGAAAACTAAACCAATTGTTAAACTTGTAAACTGCAACATTCTGATAAATCTGTGATCGATGTACCGGCGATGGCTCGCGTAAACTCGCTTGTGCAGCAACGTAATACAGACGTTGAAAAACACCCGTTCCATATATAGCGCTATATGAGCAAACCTGTGTGGCACAGGGATCTAATAATAGCACCATCGGACTCGACATTCGTCGAACTACATGTTGATATACACAACTTCATGGTAGGAAGCGGATTTCGAAACAGAAAATAAGTTTTTCTGATTGTCTTTACAATTAATCATTCTGCCGAACAATAAATTACCGAGTTTCGTTCATATGTAATAGAAATAAACTTTTTTCTACAAGTGTCAAGTAGTTTCACAGCTTAACTTATTTATTTGATTCCGGTACATAGGATTTTGCACTCGGTACAGGGCGTCGTGAAATATCCAAGATGGCGGCGGTCAGTAACCTTGAAGTTGGAAAAATTTGGCTTAGCAAATTTACTGAGATAATAATATCCATGATATAAATTAAATTTTGATTAAAAATGCACATGGGGAGAATTATATTTATTTAAAGTAACTAATTACAGAGAATTGATTATGCTGCACTAATCAGTTCAGTTGAGAACATTTTGGTTACTTTGCATTCATCCCTTTATTTATTTTCTTTAATTTTCATTTATACACTTAGTTCCTTAAAGCCTTCTTTTTATTTTGCAAATTATTCTTTAGCTACAACTTAATTCAATTTCAGTTAAAATAGAAAGACTAAGTATGTGCCAAGCTTGTAATATTTCATAAAAGCTTGCATTTAATTTAGATGTTTTACTGACTTGTACAATCAACTTTGATGGCAAAGGGTATACAGTGAGTATTGTTGTATAGATAAAGTTTGATTTGAACGAATTTTGTTTTTCTGAAGAATTTTGCTTCTTTGTCTTCATTTTCCAGTGAAGAGTTTTGGTTATGTGTAAAGAATAGGAATGTTATTATCCACCAAAATACAAAATATTCCGCATACACTTTTTGAGCTTTCCCGTGCAGTTGCCGTGACTTTGATATTTCACACGTACATCTTGATCTCTACTTCCTGATTGTCTGAAGAGTCGTACAAAGACAAACATAATAGTTGCGTTGATTGTGTAGTACATGTATATGCAACACTAAATAGGTCTTAAACACTTACTTACTGATTGTTGCTATTTTATATGTATACTATGGCAACGGTCTTATGAGAACTAATATTCTATGTATTCTAGATTATGGCTACCACCTGCAATGGCAGTGACACTAAATCGCTTACAAAATGGCAAGTTCAATATGTACGTCATTAAAAGAATCACACCAGAAGACACCATTGATAGTGTTAAAAAGAAATGTGTCTGTTCGTCTGTCCTTTCAAAGAGTTTAAATACTGATTATTTTTGCCACAGAGGATATTTGTCCCATTAGGACAGTCCTATTGACATAAAATATGTCATTTTTCGTTTCAATGAGAAATCCAACCACTCCTCATGATTGCCATGTTTTGATTTATAAATAAAATTGTCAAACAGTTGCTTTCTGTTTTTGATTTCCTGTAATTTGAAATGACAGTAAATTGTGGTCATTTTGTCTTTCATTATGATCACTGACTTATTTCAGTTATCAGATTAGATATTTATATATTTGTAAATTCAAGATCATTACTCAAGGTAAAATCTGAGGTCACACTTTGTAGGTTGGTTATATTATGGTTCATCTGAATGAGTATCAAGAATCTGATACATTTTATAGTTCTTCCATGACATTTAAATGGAAAATTCTATATTTCTAGGTCAAGGGTAATACCAGGAATAAGACCAGTTGTCAAGGTCTGTCAAAATGTATATTCTCATTCAATATATGTCACTATAGTCTATCTTTATAGGTTGATATTCCTAATAATTTAGTTAAACATGCCACTTTAAAAGTACTTTTCCGATTAATTTCGGTCATATTGAATTTGTCGGCAATTATGAAATTCAATATGACCGACATATCGACTGTAACATTTTTAACGTTGAAGCTCAATGTTAACCGAGGTCAGCACTGAAAAAAAAAGATTGAAAATTGATTGACTTTTAGCTGAGATATGTACATTTATCTCATCGTATAGTGTATATTTTAAAGCATTTTGGTGCAATAGTGCTCATGTATATTATATAGGACAAGGAAAGTAGTTTGTCTAATTAATGGTACCAATATCCGACATTTATTTATTTATTATGCATCTTATTTCTGAGTCGATTTCCATTCTGTTTGAAGCTTTTTAATTAGTTCTTCCAATATAAGTCAATATTGAAGTTCATTTTATTTGATATTTTTTCACCTGAAGTCCCTATGAGAGATTCTTTCAACCTTGTTCATGTTATCATGTTAAAATGTAATGATCTGTGTTATATTCATTTGTGGTCCGTATGAAGAAACTTTTTCAACATCAGTATTGATCCTCAAATCTTACATCAGTACATCAGTATTGATCCTCAAATCTTAAAGTCTATATTTTATCCTGATAAATTGCGAAAATAGCACAGTAAGATTGTACAAATGTAATATACTTTATGAACTACTCACTTTCATATACCTGAAAAAATATGAAAATTTTGAAAGTTAACCATCCTTATATATGCATCATAATTTATGGTAAAAAAAGATACAATATCATTGGAACACGCATACTATCATAATGTTTGATTGTGCCCAAAGTTTACCCTATACGATAGCGAATTAGTAAAGAGGGTTTACTACCCAAAGTTTTTTCTGCTCCCCCCCCCCTTTTTTTTCAATTGGTTTTTGGTTTTCACAGAAGTCGCATTTAAACCAGGTTTCTTGTTTCACCTAGCGTGAACTGATCATGTATTGTTTGTTTTAAAGGATATGCGTTATGTGAGCAATAGCCATACAGAGCTCATAAGTTAAATGCAAGTGTATAGGAGACGCAACATTAATTTAACTGACATTGGTAGTTCGCTTAAATTGTAGAGGTAAGTCAGTTATATTTGTTGTTGCCTTTTATGTTTTTGTTGTACTCCTTGAAAGACCTCGACTCTGATTTTCAAGGAATATCAACCATTGTTTGCGACTGTCGAGAGTATCACTGCTATGGATCCAGTTGCCTTCATAATCACGTCGCGAACTCAAACGAGACATTAGGATCATATATTAAATGTTACTCAGCAGGTGATGTACATGCATTTTCCGCCTGAAATACTGATTTAAACGAATATGACAAACTTTTGATTTTTTTGCATATACATTGTTAAACTCATTTAGTGATATAACATGCCTTTCCAAATGCATTGCATAATTTTCCTTATGTATGCGTACTTTACTGGTGCTGGGATAGTTTTGAGTATGGTGTTTTGGCAAGTATAAACAGTACAGACATGCATTATGTCTGGCACTAAGGACATAACGTAAACAACAAAATCATTTTTACTGCCCACGCATATTTGTGAATTTATGACTTCACAAAATCCGATATGCATCATTTATACTTAAAGCTTATTCTCCTATATGTGGCATTTACTGTCCGTAATTGACTATAACTACATATATTAGACAGAGAAACAAAAGGTATAGATACATAGATTATACCCCAAATACACATCATATAAACGTTTTAGGCATAAAAATCTGTGTAGAACACTAGTTCATGCATGTGCTGCTGCAATTCCAAATGTCCAATGTCATCTTTTAATAAAAAAAAACAAAAACAAAAACAAAAACAAAACAAAACAAAACAAAACAAAAACAAAAACAAAAAAAACCAAAAAACAAAAAAAAAAAAACCAAAAAACACATACAAGGATCCATATTTATGTGAAAATTTTTTTAAATTGTAACTTATAAGGATATTTGAAAGAATTTTGATTTTATGAGAAAAATAAATTCTGTAAAATCAAAAAACCTTTTAACCTAAATGAGGGGCAGATAACTCTTTAATAGTGGGGGGAAAGGACACATATTCATTAACATTAAATTTATCCCAATATAGCTGAATGCTTTTAGTGATCTACTATATCTATGATATTCATTTTTTTATTATTATGAAAAACATAAAACTTTTGATGATGGTTTTCGCTTCGGCGATCAGCTGTTTACAGGTAATGAACGTATTTACCAGTAAAACCTATTAAAAGAATTAATATATTACTTTACCTTAACTGATTGAATAAAAGTTCAATTTTCAATTTATTTCATCAAACATACCTTGTTAATTTTTCTGTTTGTGTTACTTGTAAATGATACACCATCCTAAAAGATACAGAATCATATTAGAAAGTTTCTAACATTTAATACAATCAAAGTACTGAAAGACGGGGTCACAAGCTGCATTAATGGTGCATTTGATGTTCTGTTTATGCAAGAATACTCCAAACCTTCAAGTTTGGACAGACGTGTCAGAATTTGATGTTTGAACATGCATATAACATGTCTGTACTTCTGTACTCATTTATGAAGTAGAAGAAATGTTCAAAATCTTAATTTTTCATTTAATGTTCATTCCTTTAGAATGGAAAGCGACGATGAAAAAAGTGGCCTGTTCTTTTTTTTTTTTTTTAATATCTACGACTGCATGACAAACTGTATTACATAAGTTCGCTGATTTGTACGCTGAGAAAATATAGTGCGGTATAAATTCGGGGTTTATTTCTTGTAGAAGCCCGATTAAAACTCAATGTAACATGGTATTGAAAAGCCATTGAAAACCAAGTCATATCGTCTAGAGGCAAAACTCTGATTTTACAAGAGCGTTGGCAGAGGTGTGTGTGTGTGGATTGTAAAGGAACGACAACTCTGCTTTGGAGATTGATGAAAGTAAATAACTATGTAAACATAGCAAAAAGATAAAACATGGTAGTTTGGGTGGAATCTGTAACAATGAATATTTCTCAGGAATGACACCAATGAAACCAATTGTTGTAAAGGGATTACAAAATATTTTGGAATTGCAATGAAATAATGATCTAATTAGGAATTCACAATATCACAGGAAATGTTAGAAAATAAAATTGACATACAAACACTCTATTCCTTCTGTAAAGAAAAATAATTGTAATGATTAGAATTAACTATAAATATGTACATTCATAGTTAAACGAAGCTGATTAAATGGTAATTTTATAATTTGGAATAGAGGTTTCATACTCATAAAAATAGTTATAAGCAACAGGCCAATATAAACAAGTTATCCGTTTTTTTAAAGAGTGGAACAATATCAAAATGATTTGAAAACTTTAATATTCTACTGGTAAATTTGAATGGTCGTGAAACCAAACGCCTTAAATGTCATATGGACAACAAGCAAATTTAGAGAATTGTGGTCCCCCGCTTTCGGGGTTTTATCAGTAATGGTGCAGTGATCTGTGACATATTGTCATGGCTGTGCATGCATAATATGTTAACTATACAGACAAATTCATATGTCATAGACAAGCTTTTGCAATGTTGTTAAAGCATTGTAAAAGACCACAGGGCATTTTCCAGAAATTTTATTTTTAATTTCATTGATACGTCTGAAATTCTTAATTTCATTTGTAATATGGCATATACAATGTATAAGCACAGAGTAGCGCATAAATAAAGAATTTTTCAAATATCAATAAAACTATCTTTTCTAAGATTATACCCTTATAAACTATATACTTTTAGAATCGAAAGATCCTCTTTATCAAAATATCAAATTATTTTTTCAATTTTTACCACATATATCGAAATAAAATCTTGTTTTCTTTTGTGTATAACTAGTTTTCTGTAGTACTATTTACTTAGATGCACCGGGAAAAAGATATCCAGGATATAATGATAATTATAGGGTGTTCATAGGGTGTAACAGATTTAGGTTGCGGACCTACCGATATCTAATTATCTTTCTGCGTTTGATCTAATATAATAAAGGGGCTAAACCGGTTTTTGTCCGAAATCTCTTGTCCGAAACCTCTCCCGTCCGAACAAGTTTTTGTCCGAAAACCTCTATCAACCTGCAAGTCTAGCAGTAGCGGATTAAGAGCCCCCTTTTCGCCACATATTTCAAAGTCCAGATTTGGGACTAAAAACGGCCGAGTAGTTAGGCTAATACACATGTGCCCTCTTCCCCCATTTCGAAATTCTGGATCCGCCACTGTCTAGTACGACCTCAATCGCTCCTCTTTTGCTTTTTTCACAAAAACCATATTATTATTGTTAAAAATATTACCTTTACAGTACCTCATATAATAATATATCCACAACAACCCCTATGTACAGTACTTGTTTTAGAACCATTTCGTGTTATTTATAGCACAGGTGGTAAGGGCAGATAACAAGCAGTACACGTTACGTGTAGATTTAATTCGTCGTCTACAACAGCAGATGTAATTTATGAGAGGCCCGCAATATTTAGCCTAAATAATTATGTCAATAGTTGTTGATTCAAGATTAAATTAATAAATCAAAAACGAGATCCAGAGAGGAAAATAACCGTTAATGCATAACTTGAACTTAGGTCAGTAGCTTTATGAATTAGTGGTGACAGGCATTGCCAGCCTATCTGGGAGCATTCCGTACAAAGGTCGGATGTAAGCAGTGTAAGAATATGCGCTTTAAACAACAACACTAATTAGTTATTCGTTTATTTCTATAAAAAAAATTTAAATGACGTTTGGAAGTCATGAAAACGTTTAATACACGTTTTATTTCAAAATATTGACTAAAATTTATCAGATGAATTAGATGCACTCTTCTTATATGCGGAGATTCAAATGATGTCTTATACGCGCGGCTTCCGCTTGAGGCCTCGACTGACATTAAACCTATAGACGTGGTCACGTGACCCCGTCTAAAAATTACATATAATAAACTTTTATTATAACAGTGCATTTTCAATTTTCGATACATTATATTATATTCTATGTAATTTAAATGCGCACCTTGTTTTTCAGGGTGATATCAGCACCAGCTTTCAGTAATAGATCTACTATCTGCAGATTTTTCTTTGTGACAGCTAGATGTAACGGGCAATTTCTCTCCTGTTGAAAACATTAAATCATAATTAATATTTATATATCGAGAATAACGATTCAAAATAATGACTGATGGAGTGGATAATTGTCACTTCCTTTGATGATATGGTAAAATCTCAGATTCTTCTATCTTAATTAGTGCATATTCAGCTTAACTTTCAGGATACTTTGAGTAGGGTAATATGAAGTTACTTTATATTTAAAAGAAAAAAAACTGATCGAGATATTATCCAGATGTTAAGGCGAGTTGTCACGCCATATACAGGTTTATAAACGTGTTGTAAAATCAGTGGGGGTTACACAAATAGGTAAATCTAGTCACAACACGTTTGATCATATTTATCAGACTGCTGTCTAACGAAAGTATTCTTTTTGAGAAATATTTATGTCAATATTGAACTAAAACCAAAATTACATCACGTTAAGCCACTCGTATATTATGAAAACTGAAGAAAGCATCTGAATAATGAGCAAAACCAAGAAAGTTGCAAAAGATGCCAAAAAGTGTAAAAAAAAAAAAAAAAAAAAAGAATCCCATGATTTTGCAACAATACTTTTTAAGGAACCCTTCCAGATCACTTAGCAATATATATATATGTTTGATAAGTTATGCAGTTGGACTGAAGAAGTTTGCCAAAACAGGGTACTTTTTTAGGCTTTGGTCACTGTCATGGGTCTACTTCTTGACGGATATAGCGGAAAAACAATACCACATATAGGAAACATTTGGTATCTCATTTCTGTCAACCTATATTATATACTTACTTTGTTTGTTGCGTTGACATCAGCTTCAGCATCTAAAAGCGTCTCTACCAAATCTGTTTTGTTTTCAATACAAACCACATGAAGTGGAGTGTTACCTGCCTACAGGTAAACATAAAAGGAGATATATTTGAATATGTAGAGCACTGAGCTGTTATTTGGACTCATATATTAAGAAAAAGGCAACTCAAGAACATTTGCTATACATATTCTTTTTTTCAGAACTACATAACGCATAAATAATAATACTGAATGAAGCTAAAAGATACATTATGTCTAGTTTTATAAAATCAGAGGTACAATAAAATATATCCCTAACTTATTTTACTTATAAAAAGATAATAAACTGCAGCGACCCCAAACCTAATAAGCCTTGGTTATACAGTTATTGCTACAGCAAATTAGAAATACGAACCTCAAATTTAACCTACTTACATTCGTACGAGACCGGAGAATTCGCACGTGACCTTAAAATTATTCATTTGCATACGGAGTAAAACAACAATGGTGAAAATAAGAAAAAGAAAAGAAATCGGCCTTCTGCACTAAATCACTCGGAAAAGAAAAGAAAGAAAGAATAAGTATGATGTAAAGCATGCGAGAAGTAGAATTTATATAACGTGCAATGCATACATTATGGAAATGAATATTTCCGAGGTCGACCGAGATGAATAAAACTGATAAGGAAAACGTGGGTTGTGTAGCGTATTTGTACGCGATAGCTGCATTTAATACTGATGGATAGTCAAAAGATACTGTACTAAACAAATTTACGATGTTACTTTAATCACAAAAGTGGACGCTACAGGAGACCATATGTATCTTTAAATGACGTTACCACTTGATAATGAAATTTGATCTCCAAAAAGGCACTGAAGCCTTTGCTAAGTAAAATAAGCTTTTGCAGGTATATCGTACTATTGTATGTGTTTAAAAATTGTCTGCAATTCGCATGACTAATACCTTCTCCGTCAAAAGGAATATACGTACGGTATAATGTAAACCAGGAAACAAGGAAATTTTCCGTTTCGGAAAATTAAGAATTGTCTATTATGGCATAATGCGAAATAAATGATTTTAATAAGAGAAATATATGCAGTATTATTAGTGCATGTACAGCCTAAATTTCAAAAATGGGTAATATAGGGTTGTTCTTTATATTAAAAATCTCCATCAAGACATACTCCTGGTATAATGATGAGTTGTCAAGCTTTCCCAACAAATGAGATATACAGATTAACAAATCTGTAAAACAACACCTCATGTAGGAAACTTTGGGTATCTCATCTGTCAACTTCTTCAATAATGTAATTTACTCATCATGACAAGTTATCAATATTCAACCTATACGTGGCCTAGTGGTATCGCGCTCGCCTACTGATCGGAAGGCCGGGGTTCGAGTCCCGCTCTGGTCATGTCGGTGTCCTGTCTTTCGGATGACAGTAAAAACAGAGACCCCGTGGTGTGTTATGCATGGCACGTTAAAGATCCCTCACTGCTTTTGGTGGTTCCATGGCAATGGTAAAACATTTGTATACCCCGCATAAGGCAGCTGCCGTCTCCATATACGTGGAATATTATATACGTGACGTTAAACAAATATCAATCAATCAATTTACTACTTACTTTGTTTGTTGCCTTGACATCAGCTTTAGCATCTATTAGCCATTTTACCACATCTGTATTGTTTCCCATACAAAGCACATGAAGTGGAGTATTACCTTCCTACATTTAAATATAACATGAAGTAGGAGATAGCTTGAGTCCAAATTAAGATCTTGAAGAGAATGAAATAAATATATATAATAAAATAATAATAATAATAATAATAATAATAATATATATATATATATATATATATATATATATATATATATATATATATATATATATATATATATATATATATATATATATATATATATATATATATATATATATATATATGAGCGCACTAAACAATTCTTAGACTCATTTATTCGGAAAAAAAATTGAAGAACTCTTGCTAATGTTTTTTTTTTCTTAGAACTACATAAAACCTGAATAATAATAAAGAAAGACACTTCAGTAATGTAAACACTAGATTACCTGAAAGAGGGCACAGATGTCTTTGCAATGCCAGATAGATCTGCCTGCTATTGCAGGTCTATTGTACTATTGCATGTTTCAAAATTGACTTTGCAATTCGCATGACTAATACCTTCTCCGTCAAAGAGATATACAAACAGTGTGACATAAAACAGAACAGAAAGAAAGATTCCATTTAGGAAAATTAATAATTCTCTATTATAGCGTTGAAAGAATTGAACTATTTTAATAAGGGAGGAAATATAAACAGTCTTTATTAGGGCATGTGCAGCCTACTTTCAAAATACTTTGAGTTGGGTAATATAGAGATACTCTTTATTTCAAAGTGCCCATAAGACATAATACAGAAAAAGTGACGAGTTGTCGCACCATTCCAACAAATAAAATATTCAGATTTACAAATTTGTTGTAACATCAGTGGAAGGTCCCGGTTGCACAAATACGTTAATCTGGTCACTGCACATTTTATCTTATTTATCACTGTTTGTTTTTTTTTATATTGTAGTATATGGTCGAGACATATCTCACCAATATTAAAGTTGAGACTAAGTCTAAGATAGAAAGAAATGACATTTAAAGTAAAAAGACCAGATTGTCCTACATCCCACATATTAGTACAGCACGCAAGGAACTTTACAGAATATCAAAGGGCTGTTTAACGAAAGTATTCTTTTCTAAAAAAAATCACGCTAAACAACTGAAACATTGTCAAAGTCAAAGTGAAACATGAACAACCCATGAAAGTGACTAGAATTCCAAAAGTGTAAAAGAGCGTAGATTTTGCAACATAATACGAACAATACTCTTTAAGAAACACTTCTTGACCATTTAACATTAAATTTGATGAGTTATGTAATTGGCCTGAAGAATTTTATACAAAGCAGTGTTTTTTTGGGATTTGGTCACTCCACCATGGGTGTACCTCATGACGGATCTGGCGGAAAACAACTCCATATGTAAAACGTTAGGAATGTCATCTCTGACAACCTCTAAAATACTGTAAATAACTCATCATGGCAAGATATTAAAATGCAACCGATATTGACACTGTAATGGCATCAAACTAAATTTTCTATTTTACTATTTACTTTGTTCGTTGCGTTGACATCAACTTCGGCATCGATTAGCGCCTTTACCACATCTGAATTGTTTTCCATAGAAACCACATGAAGTGGAGTGTTACCTTCCTACAGGTAAAAATCAAAGAGTAATTAAAGATTACAAAGCTCACCTCATAGCATATTTGCCAATAACACATAGTATAATCTCTATAGCAGAACCAAGAACTTTCGTAGCTGTCCAAAAAAAAAAAATATATAACACTTTTTCACGTGTTGTTTTCTTCTCAAAAAGTGCACTGATGCGAAAAATATGGGTAATGACCTAGGTCTGAAACTCGAATCCATATTTACATACAAAGATATGGCATTTGTACAAGATTGGACTTCCTGCCTGTCCAAACAAAACAAAAAAATAAAAATATTTAACAGTTTGCTCAAATTTGTCTTACAAGTGCACTGAAGCAGATAATATAGGTCATGACCTAAATCTAAAACCAGCATCCATCTTTGCATTCATAGATACATCATTTGTGCAACTTTGGACTTCCTAGTTATCCAAATGAAACAAGTGCACTGAAACGGAAAATAAAGATCATGACCTAAATCTGAAACCAGCATCACTCTTTGCATTTATAGATACATCATTTGTTCAAGTTTGGACTTCCTAGCTGTCCAAGTGAAAAAATAAAACATTTGAACATTCTGCTCATTTTTTCCTAACAAGTGCACTGAAGCAGAAAATATAGGTCATGACCTAAATCTGAAACCAGCTTCCATCTTTGTATACATCGATACATCATTTGTGCAAGTTTGGACTCTTTAGCTGTCCAACTAAAACAATAAAACTTTTTAACATTTTACTCAATTTTTCCTAACATGTGCACTGGAGCGAAAAATATGTCATGACCTAAATCTGAAATCAGCATTCATCTTTGCATTCATAGTTACATCATATGTGCAAGTTTGGACTTCCTAGCTGTACAAATAAAAAAATAAAACTTTTTAACATTTTACTCAAATTTTCCCAAAATGTGCAACGGAGCGGAAAATATAGGTCATGACCTAAACCTGAAATACGCATGCACTTTTGCACTTAAAGATACATCATCCATATAAGTTTAAACTTCCTAGCTACAATAGTTCTCACGTTATAGCCAGGACAGATGCCGACGCCGGGGTGTAGCATAAGCTCCCTCTCACTTTGTGAGGTGAGCTAAAAACTAATGTGGAATATAGTTGATTTCAGAAAACTAAATATATTTGTATATGAGAGCAGTAAAGAATAATTTGGGGTTACATATTGAAAAAAGAAAACTTAAGAACTCCTGCTATATTTTGGGGTTTTTTTTCAAAACTATTGAAATCCTGTATGATAAAAATGAAAAACACGTTAGTTACGTTAACACTTGATAATGAACATTTATCTGAAAAAGGAGCTTAAGCACTAAAGTCTTTGCAATGTAAATTTGATCTGACTGCTTTTGCAGGTCTATCGTACTTTAGAATATTTCAAACTGTCTTTGCAATTCGCATGGGTAATACCATCTCCCTGAGAGAGATACACGCATGGTATGACGTAAAACAGGAAACAAAGACAGATTTAGTTTAGGATAGGTATGCGGTCATAATTAATGCATGTGCAGCCTAAATTTAAGGATGCTTTGAGTCAGGTAATATGACATCACTCTTTATTTTAGAAATGCCCATTGAGACACGATCCAGATATAATGGCGACTTTGATGCCATATGTTGTGACATCAGTAAGAAGTTACAGGGATGTACAAACAAGGGAATCTGGTAACAACCCCTTGTGTCTTATTTATCACTATTTGTTTATTATATTGCTGTAAATGGTCCAGGCATATCACACCAATATTAAAATTGCGATTAACCTTAAGATATAAATTAATGACATTTAAAATGGAAGGACCAAATTGGTATATATACAAGCACATAAAAGCACTCTCAGCACACGAGGAACTTTACAAAACACCGTCTAACGAAAGTACTCTTTTTGAGAAATTTTTATTTCAATATTGAACTAAAAACAAAGTTACAACATACTTAAAAACCCCTCATATATTATGGAAGTAGCAAAAGATGTCAAAAAGTGTTTAAAATAAATCCCTGATTTTGTAACACAATAAAACTGAAACTTTTTAAGAAACCCTTCTAGATCAATTAGCATTCAGTTTAATGGTTTTTGCAGTTGGCCTGAAGAAGTTAGAAAATGCAGGGTGCATTTTGGGCTTTCGTCACTCCACCATGGGTCTATATCGTGACGGATCTGGCGGAAAACAACACCATATGTAGGAAACTTTGGGTATATCACCTCTGTCAACCTCTATAACACTGTAAATGACTCATCTTGGCAAAATATCAATATATGACATACATGTATACTAGGGAACTGTAATGGTATCAAAGTATAAGTTATAATTTACTACTTACTTTGTTTATTGCGTTGACATCAGCTTTAGCATATATTAGCGTCTTTACTATATCTGTGTTGTTTTCCATACAAACCACATGAAGTGGAGTGTTACCTACCTACAGGTAAAAATAACAAAGTGGTAGATTCCATATTAATGTCTTAAAGAGCAAGAAATATATTGGTATGTGAGAGTAGTAAAGAATTATTTTTTAAAAAAAGGAAAACTGAAGAACTCCTGCTATTTTTTTTTTCAGAAGTATTGAAATCCTGAATGATAAAAATGACACTGAATTAAGACACTTGAGTAACGCTAACACTTGATAATGAACATTTTTCTGAAAAAAGTCTTTGCAATGTAAAATAGATCTGACTGCCTTTGCAGATCTATCGTACCATTGTATATGTTCCAAAATTGCCTTTACAATCCACATGGCTAATACCATACTCCGTGAAATAGATATACACATGGTATGACGAAAAACAGGAAACAAAGAAAAATTCCATTTAGGAAAATTACTACTTCTCTCTTTTTGTATGTGTGTAATGGATAATGAATGATTTTAATAAGGGAAGAAAAGTGTGCTGTCGTAATTAGTGCGTGTACAGCCTATATTTTAGAATACTTTGAGTCGGGTATATAAATCACTATTTATTTCAAAAATGCCCATCAAGGCATTATACAGATATAATGACGAGTTGTCAAGCCATTCCTACCAATAAAATATACAGGTTTTCAAAGCTGTTGTGAAATCAGTGGTTGTTACAGGTTGCACAAATGGGCCGGGTTAATTTGATAACAACACGTTGTGTCCTAATAATCATTATTTATTTTTATATTGTTCTAAATGGTCCAGATTTATCACACCAATACTAAAATTCCGATTAGCTTTAGAATAGAAATAACTGACATTTTAAATGCGAGGAACGTTAAAAAATTTCAGAATGCTGTCTAACTAAAGTATTCTATTTGAGAATTTGTATTTCAATATTAAACAAAAAAAGATACATTATGGTGAACCACTCATATAGTATGGAAGTTATAAAAGATGTCAAAAAGTGCTTTAAAACACTTCATTTTGCAACGTAATAAAACTATTAATCTTTAAGAAACCCTTACAGATCACCTAGCATTTGATGGGTTACGCAGCTGGCCTGCAAAGCTGGCTGGTCAAAGCGGGGTACTTTCTAAGTTAAGATCACTCTGCCATGGGTTTACTTCTCGACGAATATGGCGGGAAAACAACAAAACATGTAGGAAACCTTGAGTATCTTATCTCTGTCGACCTCTATGATACTGTAAAGGGTTCATGATAGCCAGATATCAATATACAACTTACATATATGTTTAATGTAATGGCATCAAAGTAAAAATGTTGTAGTTTATTACTTACTTTGTTTGTTGCGTTGACATCGGCTTTAGCATATATTAGCGCCTTCACCACATCTCTGTTGTTTTTCATGCAAACCACATGCAGTGGAGTGTTACCTTCCTACACGTAAGAATAACATAAAGTGGCAGATAGCTTGATTCTAAATTAATTTTTGGAAGAAAGGAATAACATATTTGTATATGAGAGCACTAAACAGTTCTTACATTCATGTATAAAGTTAAAACAACCTATAGAAATTCTGCTAAAATATTTTGTTTTCAGAATTACATAACACCTTAATGATAATAATGAAAAACACGTAAGTAACGTTAAGACTTGATGATGAAATTTTATCTGAAAAAAAAAAACGCACTGAAGTCTCTGATATAGAAAACGGATCTTTGCAGGTCAATCGTAATATTGTATGTGTTTCAAAATTTTCTTTGCAACTCGAATGATTATTAGCTCTCCGTCAAATATATACACGCTTTGTGACATAAAACAGGAAACAAAGATAGATTCCATTTTGGAAAATTAAGAAGTTTCTGCTGTGCTGTAATGCAAAATGAATAATTTTAATAAGGGAAGAACTATATACTGTCTTTGTTAGGGCGTGTACAGCCTAAATTTAAGAATAGTTTGAGTCGGATAACATAAAGTTACACCTTATTTTAAAAATGCCCCTCAAGACATAATCCTGGTATAATGACGAGTTGTCACAGCATTCCAACAAATAAAATATTCAGACTTACACATGTGTTGTAAAATCATTGGAAGTTCCAGGTTACATAAATAGGTTAATCTGGTAACAACACGTTGTGTCCTTTTTATCACTATTTGTTTATATACTGTTGTAAATTTTTCAGACATATCACACCAATATTAAAATTCCGATTAGCTTTAAGATAGAAGTAAGTGACATTTAAAATGAGAGGGCCAGATTGGCATATATTCCACATACAAGAAACCACATCACACGAGGAACGGTATAAAATATCAGAATGCTATTAAACGAAACAATTCTTTTTGAGAAATTTTTATTTCAATATTGAACTAAAAACAAAATTAGATTATGCTGAACTACTCATTTAAGATGGAAGTTACAAAAGATGCCAAAAAGTGTATAAAAACACCTTGTTTTTGCAATGCAATAAATACCATATGTTTCAAGAAACACTTTCAGATCATTTAGCATTGAGTGTGAAGGGTTGGCCTGCAGAAGTTTGTCGAAGCGGGGTACTTTTTGAGTTTTGATCCCTCTGCCATGGGTCCACTTCATGACGAATATGGCGGAAATACAACAACACATGTAGGACATTGGAGTATCTCATCTCTGTCAACCTTTATAATACTGTTAAGGACTCATCATAGTAAGATATCAATATACAACTTACATATATACTTGCGCACTGTAATGGCAACAAAGTAAAACTGTTATATTTTACTACTTACCTTGTTTGTTGCGTTGACATCAGCTTTAGCATATATTAGAGCTTTTACCATATCTGTGTTGTTTTTCATACAAACCACATGCAGTGGAGTGTTACCTTCCTACACGTAAGAATAACAAAGTGGTTGACTTCAAATTAATGTCTCGAAAAAGGAAAAATATATTTGTATGTGAGAGCACTAAACATTTCTTAGACTCACGTATCGAGCAAAAAATCTGAAAATCTTCTGCTAAAAATATTTTATTTTCGGAATTACATTAAACCTGAATGATAATAAAGAAAAACACTTAAGTAACATTAACACTTGATGAGGAAATTTTATCTGAGAAAAGGCACTAAAGTTCCTGATATATAAAATGGATCTCACTGCCTCTGCAGACCTATAGTACTATTGTATGTGTTTCATAATTTTCTTTGCAATTCGAATGACTAATATCATCTCCGTCAAAGAGATATACACACCGTGTGACATAAAAACACGAAACAAAGATAGACTCCATTTAGGAAAACCAAGAACTTTCTACTATGGTGTAATGCAAAATGAATGATTTTAATAAGGGAAGAAATATATACAGTCTTTATTAGGGCATGTACACCCTAAATTTAAGAACAGTTTGAGTCGGATAATATAGAGTTACGGTTAATGTAAAAAAAATGCCCCTCAAAACACAATCCTGATATAAAGAAGAGTTGTCACACCATTCCAGCAAATAAAATATTCAGATTTACACATTTGTTGTAAAATCATTGGAAGTTCCTGGTTACATGAATAGGTTAATCTGGTAACAACACGTGCTGTCCTATTTATCACTACTTGTTTTTATATTGTTGTAAATTGTTGAGACATATCAAACCAATATTAAAATTCCGATTTACTTTAAGATAGAAATAAGTAACATTTAAAATGAAAGGGCCAGGTTGGCATATATCCCATACACAACAAACCTCACACGAGGAACGTTGTAAAATATCAGAATGCTATCTAACGAAAGTATACTTTTGAGAAATTTTAAAATAAGACTAAAAGACAAAGTTACATTATGCTGAACCACTCATATATAGTATGGAAGTTATAAAAGATTTTTAAAAGTGTTTAAAACATTGGTTTTGCAATATTAAGAAACCCTTCCAGATCACTTAGCATTAAGTCTGAAGGGTCATGCAGTTGTCCTGCAGAAGTTTGTCGAAGCAGGGTACTTTTTGAGTTTTTATCACTGTCATGGGTCTACTTCTTGACGATTATGGCCGGAAAACAATAAGACATGTAGGAAACTTTGAGTATCTCATATCTGTCAACCTCTATAACACTGTAAAAGACTCATCATGGTACGATACCAATATACAACTTACATATATAATTGCCTCAAAGTAAAAATGTTAAATTTTGACTACTTACTTTGTTTGTTACGTTGACATCAGCTTTAGCATATATCAGAACCCTTACCACATCTGTGTTGTTTTCTATACAAACCACATGAAGTGGAGTGTTACCTTCCTACAGGTAAGAATAACATAAAGTGGCAGGTAGCTTGATTCCAAATTAATTTTTTTAAGAAAGGAATAATATATTTGTATATGAGAGCACTAAACAGTTCTTAGACTTATTCTTAAACCTGAAGAACTTCTGCTAAAAATATTTTGTTTTCAGAATTACATAACACCTGAATGATGATAATGAAAGACACTTAAGTGACGTTACCGCTTGATGAAATTTTATCTCAAAAAAGGCACTGAAGTCTTTGAAATATAAAATGGATTTCACTGCACTTGCAGGTCAATCGTACTATTGTATGTGTTTCAAAATTTTCTTTGCAATTCGAATGACTATTACCTTCTCCGTCAAAGAGATGTAAACACGGTGTGACATAAAACTAGAAACAAAGATAGACTCCATTTAGGAAAATTAAGAAGTTTCTACTAGGGTGTAATGTAAAATGAATGATTTTAATAAGGGAATAAATATATACAGTCTTTATTAGGCCATGCACAGTCTTAATTTAAGAATAGAAAAATGCCCCTCATGACATAATCCTGGTATAATGACGACACCAAACCAACAAATAAAATATTCAGATTTACACATTTGTTATAAAAGCATTGGAAGTTCCAGTTTACATAAATAGGTTAATCTGGTAACAACACGTTGTGTCCTATCTATCACTATTTGCTTTTATATTGTTGTAACTAGTCCAGATATATCACAACAACAGTAAAATTGAGACTAACTTTAAGATATAAGTAAATGACATTTAAGGTAAGAGGAACAGATTGGTTTACATTCCACATATAAGCACCTTCAGCACACGAGGAACTTTGCAAAGTAGCAGAAAGTTGTCTAACGATAGTATTTTTAAAGAATGTTACATTACTCTGAACCATTCATATAATATGCAAATCATTCAAAAGATCTGAAATATGAGCAAACCCAAGAATGTCACAAAATATTACAAAAAGTGTTAAAAAAAAGCCCTGCTTTTCCTACGTAAAAAAAAAAAAACAATCCATTTTGAGAAAACCTTCCAGATCACTTAGCATTAAGTTTTACGAGTTATGCAGGTGGCTTGAAGAAGTAGGGTAGTTTTGGGGTTTTGGTCACTCCATCATTTGTCTTCAATTCAACACATGTAGGAAACCTTGGGTATGTCATCTATATCACCCTCTATAATACTGTAAGTGACTCATCCTTGAAAAATATCAACATGCAAATTATATTAGCGCACTGTAATGACACCAAATTAAATGTTATATTTTACTTCTTACTTTGTTTGTTGCGTTGACATCAGCTTTAGCATCTATTAACGTCTTTACCACACGTGTGTTGTTTTCCATACAAACCACATGAAGTGGAGTGTTACCTACCTACAGGTAAAAATAAAATCAAATAAAATAAAGTAGAAGATAGGAAGGAAAACTGAAGAACTCCTGCTATAATCTTTGTCAGAAATGTTGAAATCCTGAATGATAATCAAAGTACTTAAAGATACATATGGTCTCCTGTAGCGTCTACTATTATGATTAAAGTAACATCGTAAATTTGTTTAGTACAGTATCTTTTGACTGTCCATCAGTATTAAATGCAGCTATCGCGTACAAATACGCTACATAACCCACGTTTTCCTTATCAGTTTTATTCATCTTGGTCAACCTCGGAAATATTCATTTGCATAATGTACATGTATGCATTGCATGTGATACAAATTCTACTTCTCGCATGCTTTACATCATACTCATTCTTTCTTTCTGTTCTTCTCCGAGTCACTTAGTGCAGAAGGCCGATTTCTTTTCTTTTTTTTATCTTCGCCATTGTTGTTTAACTCCGTATGCAAATGAATAATATTAAGGTCACGTGCGTATTCTCCGGTCTCGTACGAACGTAAGTAGGTTAAATGTGAGGGTCGCATTTCTAATTTGCTGCAGCAATAACTGTATAACCAAGGCTTATTAGTTTTGGGGTCGCTGCGGCTTATTATCATTTTATAAGTAAAATAAGTTAGGAATATATTTTATTGTACCTCTGATTTTACACATTTAGACATTATGTATCTTTAAAGTACTGTCGCAAGTTGGTATTGTTTCTTTTGTTCACTTTTTGGTCATTTTTTGTTTCACCTTATGTGAATTCTAATCATTTGGCCATATATACCTTTTAATTTTGTGCAGCATATGCGCATTTCGACAAGTTATGTCTCTTCAGTGATGCTCGTGGCCGAATGATTGAAATTCCCAAAATATATAAAAATATGAAGAGCAAAGTTGAAGCCAAAATGACCGAAAAGTGAACCAAAGAATCTATCTAAGGACAGCTATGCATGAGGGAGATACTCCTTAGTTTTAGAGTGATTTACTTAATTTGATGACTGAAAATTTGAAGTATATATTTCATGTCAGTACAAAAGCACTGAAAACTAGACTTATGATGCCCTCGGGAACTATCAGTCCTCTCAAAATATATAAAACTATGAAGAGCAAAGTTGAAGCCAAAATGACCGAAAAGTGAACCAAAGAATCTATCTAAGGACAGAGCTATGCATAAGGGAGATACTCCTTTGTTTTAGAGTAACTAAGGAATATATCTCTCATGCATAGCTCTGTCCTTGTTAGTGATGCAACGGTATACCGAAGTACCGTGTATCGCGGTATTTGGCTTACAGTTCGGTACACGATACGCCGATTCATCGTATCACGGTATCTGTTCTTTCAAAATCCAAAAAAGTTCGTTTTGCTTGTTTTTTTTTTAATTTAGTCCTTTAGCAAAGTCATCAAAACGCTTTTGTCCGTGAAAACGAATTCTTAGCCTTCAAGCTATCAAACTACATTGAATCATGACATCGTGTGCACTGACAGAGGGAGAAATAACATAAAAATCACCTACAACAAGATTCAAATCCAAGATATGGCAACACTTTGGATTTAAATCAGATCCGGAACATGCATTAACAACAACCTGCAAACATCGATGATGTACAGAAGCGGAAATACTTTTTACATTACCCACTTAGTCACTACATGCGACGGCATCATTCAAATATAGATATCTCGGATGTCCAAAGAACAAAAAGCTATCGGAATGTACCTTTCATAAACATTAATTCTAATCCTTTAGAGTGGTGGAAAACAATGGAAACTAGATATCCGATGCTTTGTACGGTTGTCCGAAAATATTTGTGCATTCAGGAATTTTTGTCCCCAGTAAAAGAGTTTTCTCTACTGCTGGGGACATTGTTACAGCACAGAGGTCTTTGCTTGACCCAGATCGTGTAGACCAGCTTATAGAGGTGTATAAAAATGAAAAAATGACTAAAGCTGGATTTGAGCCGCTACTCTCCATATTTTAATTACCAAGTGGTATATGTACCATTGTGAGACCTATTTATTAGCCATGGTGGCACCACCTGTTGACCAATTTGGACGAAATGTACAAAATTGATAGAGGACCTTTGGAACTTCGTGTATACCATGTTTCATCAAAACCTTTCAAGTAGTGTAACAACAGAAGTAAAAAATGTGCAGAACTGTCCATATACATCCTTATTTGGAAGTCTTTAAAAATTCATAGAAAATCCAAATATCGAGATATTGACAACATTCTTTCAAAATAACATTCCCTACCTTTATTATGAACAAATTAGTCCATAAATCAGCATTATCAATTAACTAGGAAATATGACTTTTCCGCACTGAAATCACAAAGTCCCCAAAACATGTTGAAATAAAACCTCTTTAATCATCCCTCTAGATCAATTCTCTGCATTCTTTTTGTCTATGTATACAACCACTATGAAGAAGCAAAATGTAAATGAGACCTATTTTTGACTGTGGTGATGACACTTGTAAATAGGTCTGGACGAAAACGACAGAATTTAAGGAGGGGTTATAAATGATTTATTTCTATCAATTTCAATCAAAATACTTCCAACATTTATGTAGAAAAAGTTGAAAATGTGAAAAAGCCATTCCCTCCCCTCTTTTTTTTTTTTTTTTTTTTTTTGAAGTCTTAAAAAAATCATAAAAAAAATCCAGAAATTGAGATATTGACAAAATCTTACACAGTAATACTGCTTACCACAATTATGATCAAAATAGTCCATAAGAAATCATCATAATCAATGAACTGAAAATCATGACACTTTTCTGCATTGAAATTACTAAGTCTAAAAATGTCAAAATACGCCAAACATCTGACTTCGGAACAGAACCGAAAATAACAACTCTTCTTCACACACCCCTCTAGATCATTCCTATGTATTCAGTTTGTCTGTAGAAGTTCTTGTACATTAAATACTGCAGCATATTGCAGATGAAATCTGTAGATACCTTTAGGTAAATTACTGAGATTATTTAGTCCATGTTACTGACTATCGTTTAAATATATCTATTGAATATTGTTTTAGGTCACTCCACGATTACTTCGCGTGTATGGTGACGGCATCTGCCCGATGCATTACATACAAATTTTGACTTTTGCGACGGACCTACCCAAAGCAGTGAGGTGTATTTTACGTGCAACACCTTCTGTGACACGGGATCTCGGTAAAAATTGCCTTATTCGAAAGACAGAACACCGGTGCGCCCAGGACGGGAAGCGAACCCAGGACTTCTCGATCATGAGCAGAGCACCTTATCAATTAGGCCACATCGGCTTAAAATAATGTAAATGAGTACTAAAGCTGTATCGTTTTTATCCCAACCCCTCCCCGATTTTAGTCGTTAACGTGTAATTATGGACAGAGTCGTCTATTTCATACCAAATCAAAGTTGTATAAGTGATGTCTGTATATTTTATAATATATTATTATTTAATTTCATTGCCGGTTTATAGGAATAGATTCCATTCATCCAAGTCGGTTTTGCGACCAAAAATAGCTGGATTTCTAAAAAATGCGATCAATTCTCTGTAACTGGTCTTGTCCAATATTGTAGGTTTATAAAAGCTGTCCGTATTTAGACCACTAAAATCTCGCTCGAAGAGTAGAGTATCCTTATAGCAGCGATTACATGTTAAACTCTTTTTTTATTACAACATACCGCAACAATTTGAGTACAATACACATTTTTGATATATTCAATAATACGCATGGAAAGTAGAGTGTAAAATACGCATTGAAAAAATATAGCAGTCCAGTGTGATTGCATAGCCCCTTAATCTCCGATTCCCGAGATTAAATTTGTCAAGAAGGCATTGCGGTGTCATCGGAAGAGTTTATTTGACTGCAAACCAAGCGATAAACGTTCTATGAAGGTAACATCTCGTCCGCCGCATGACAAACTTCCACAGTATTTCCTGGGTGTTTTAGAAACTACAATGTTGACCATTGAAAGAAAAGCTATCCTATGCCTTTGTGTATCAAAGCAGGGATGTTTATTCATGGGACATTCGTCCCTGATCACATTGCACTGATAATCATTATCATTTCAAAGGATACATCCTGTGTGTGAATTGTGCTTTGCAAATGGATATTGGCAAAGACAGAAAGGGGGGGGGGGTGAAAAGGAGGATGTAGAGGAGAAATTAAAATACATTTTCCACATTTTTCAGATAAGCTGTGCCAGCTGTTGCTAGAATATACATGTGTATATAGCTTTGCAATTTCAATTTTCTATAGATGTTCTAGTGCCTTTACTGATCTTTGTTACTATAACTGAATTGAAGAAGATGGCATTGAATTGAATTTACGTACCTTTGTTGCTAGAATTGAATTGAATTGAATAAGATGACTTTGAATCGATTTTCTAGACTACAATACCATTTGTACACACCTACCTACTGTTGAATTTTCTGCATATTTACAAGTACATACCTACCTACTGTTGCTATAAGATAGCATTGGATTTTCTGCATATTTACTGGTACATACCCACCTACTGTTGCTACAAGATAGCATTGAATTTTCTGCATATTTACTAGTACATACCTACCTACTGTTGCTATAAGATAGCACTGAAATATGAATTTTATGCTGACTGAATTACTTAAATATATCTCTCCATGATTCAAACTTATAATACCAAATCCTAAAATTAATTGATATAAATGATCAAGATTGTATGAAATTGTATAAAACACAGTATGGATCTTGATATTTTATGTATATGTTGTTTTATTGAATTCAGTTGTGTTAACTGGTGTAATATTTGGTTGTGACTGCAAAGATCTCTGTGAATCTACTCATTTTATTCCATTTTTATATTTTGTTACGAATTTGTTATGTTAATAAATCAAATTAATTACGGTTTTGTTTGATTTTATGGATAAAAGAATGTGAAAATGCAACTTTGTTTTTAATTCTTGTTTGTCTTCTTTTTCCCTGGCTGGCTGGTAGGTTTCAAAATTTCCAACCGACACAAAACAGAAAAAAAAAATCCAAGAAGTGACCTAATAGAAGTATTAATCAATTACAATGTAATAAGTATATAGTACACTTAGTATGTAATGGAAGAAGAAGAATCTTCTTGTCAATACAGATCAAGTGTCAATTTTTGAAAATGATGTTATTATCCATTTTTTTTCCATTAAGATATGGCCTAAGAAGCATATTGCACATGAAGTGCACAGTTCTGAATGCTGAGTGTGGTGCCAAGTTCCAACTTGAAAAGGGATCTACTGGTGAACCCGATATAAAGTTATCGATCAATTTGTATTTAAACAGTTAGTTATTCTGCATTTTACTAAGATGTCTTATGATTAATATAAATTGTTACATAATCTGATTTCAGAAATTTTAATTGCATTGAAATATTTTATTACACGGCTTTGCCTTTTATAATGCTGGTGAAGGCATTTGTAGTATACCAACATATTTGAAGTTTTTCTTACACAAACCAAAGGCTTTATGAGTGAGTTGTATTCAGTTTTCTGACAGTTGTGACTGTTGACCCTCCACATTTTCAGTTCTATTCTGATGTGTCCACATAAAAGTCCCTGCACTTCCTTTAACTTTATGTGTTTTTACCCCTCCATCAACCAAGTTAGTTGCCAAGAGGGCAATGTCTATGATTGGCTGTCCTTTTTATTTTATTCATTTTTTTTTCTGATGATTGGCCATGCTGCTTAAAACTACATGTATATCAAAACTTTCAGGAAGTTATAATCAATCAAGTAATTATACTGAGTATACATATTTGTTGTATATTCAAAGCAGCAGCATTTCGTGACATTTTTCACATTCTAAGCGTTTTATATTCATATTCGGAATTTTAAAGGTGTTTGCTTGTTATTTTGCACTGAATCTCTTTAGTTGAGGATGTGTACCTTTTATCAATCTCTTTAACTTATATTTATTGTTAAAAAATAAACTCTTATCCAGATAGCTTTAGGAGTTTGGGACTGAAAAGGGGAAGTTTTTTAAGTTATATAAAAGTTAGTTTCTGAGATTAAATTTATTTCTTTGCAATGTATTATTTCAGGTCATGCTACAATGATCTGGGTAGTTACAGATTTAGCTGGAATTTGATCATGTAGATCTGTGCCATAACTTTTGAATGATAAGGAAAGAGATTTATACTTCAAATGTGAACGCCATGTCGAAAGACTTTTTCAAGGTCAGACTAAAGGTCAGTTTGACTTACATTTTGATCTTTGATTTGGGGATTAATAGAAAAAAAAAAAACAACAGCAGCGTCCTTAATTACCAACATATAACTTTTCAATGGTGAAAGGGCTTTCATATTTCTTGATATGTATTTGCTTTGGGGCAAGAAAATCTCTTACCATTTTACATACTTTTTTCCAAAAAAGAGGAGGGGGCTGTCATTTTTACAAACACCTTTAGTTGAAATCTGTTGTTATTATATGGTAGATCAAAGTGAAACATTTTTCAATATCCTTTGTGGTCATTACTTTATATGCAAGTCATGTACTATATATCAGTGTCTTTTACAATGTAATTATAAATGACAAAATAACTTTAAAAAATTGAATCAAGAATTGCGTTTTTCGAATGGTTAATTAAGGTGAGGAAACTATTTGAATTGTTACAATGGAATAAAAATTGTACGGTTTTTCATTTTGCCCACCAAAGCCAATAATAGTTCTTGCATTCTTATCATAAATCCTCAAAACACATACCTGTTAAAACATGATAAGATTGTACTAATAGTTTAAATTTGTCAGAAGGTGGTGCAACTATAGAGAGTATTGTTTGTCACCAAATATTGTCTGCTATTTATGCATAGATGTTATATAGGGATCTATTTCAAACATCTTAGATTACATCTTATTCTAGAATTTCATTTCAATACATTTTGAACATCATTTGTCTTGGTCATTTTCATATGTAATATTGGGACTTTGGTGAGCAATTTTGACCTTCTCGGGCCTCTTTTTTCATTTTTCAATTTGGAAATTGATCATAAAATGTGTTGAATTATACGATATACTCTTATCGTTACAAATCAATTAAAATTAAATTAATTTTAAAAGTTTATATATGTTCCATGTTTATCTATATGAAGATTCCCAAATTGGACAATTTTCTGACATGTCATAATAGTCAAGATTTGGTGACCATATTTTCTATTTCTGTGGATAAATTTTCTTCATACTCATAATGTTGTGCAATTGAACACTAATGATTATAGATATGATTTTTCTTGAAAATTGAATTTGTAGATTTTTTTGGAAAATGCTGTTCGAGGGGATTTCTGATATGTCATAATAGTCAAGATTTGGTGACCATATTTTCTATTCCTGTGAATAAATTTTCTTCATACTCATAATGTTGTGCAATTGGACAATAAGCATTATAGATATAATTTTTCTGGAAAATTCAATTTGCAGATTTTTGTAAAATGCTGTTTCAGGGGAAAAAATAGGGTATTTTAGGTATATTTACTGAAACCTTTCTAGCACAGATATTAAAATAGGTTCTTTCAGAACTATTTGTCCTTAAAAATTATACTGAAAAAATAGTCCTTTTCTGATATTGATTTGTGTTTTTGATATATATTTACATTTGGTTAAATTAAAAGATATTAAATTGACCTCGTAGTACCTTTCAAGGGAATTCCAAATATGGCTCTCATTGAGATTATTCTAAGTTTTCAGAGCTGTGTGGATAAAATGTTTTTATACTTTGCAATTTAGTAGATATCATATTCAAATACAAATTATGAAAAAATGAAGAAAATTAAATTTGGGAGTAAAGTGTTTCATTCCTCCTTAAATGCCAAAGTGGTTATTCAAATTTTTAGTTTAATGAACTAAAAGCAACAGTGCCACACATTACCCTTGATCAGGAGTATCTTAAAAAAAGGCTACTTAAAGAGCATATGTGAACTAATATGATGGAGTGAGATCAGGTGATCGGAGAGGGTGAACATGTCCTGCTTGCTAGCAACACCCGTCACACATACCCAGTAGAAAGAGTCAAATCGTGTTAATTCCATATATATTTATATATGGAGAAGTCAAAGTAGGTAACCTTCTAGTAAAGGTGGTGTCAAATCTGTGTAAACTGATTGGAATTGGTCTCAGTCCAGAATATCATTTAAAAGTCTGGATAATGAGATATCATATGGAATAATAAGAGACGTAACGATCGTAGAACTTCCTCAGCGACGTTACTAGTCTAGTATATATATAACCCTGGTTGCGTATCTTATCTGAAAGTCGCCTGGCCCTCAGAACATAGTCATTGTAATTTGAACATGCACTGGAATAACGTATTAGCTACGTTATGAATACGCCGTATGCGGGCGATGATGGAATGTTGCTACTTACAAAAGGAAAGTTTGTGATCGCAAAATTGATATCGTCACGTTTGCCATAGAGTGAGGTGTTCATTTGACCATTATTGTTGATTATTGTCAATATATTATAACATAATATCTAAATACGAAGTAGAATTACTACATTCTATAGTATCTTTGACCTCCAGTTACCTTGGAAAGATGATGCTGAGGTAATCCGCGAATGAAGGATTATGAATTGAACGCAGGTCATCTGTATATCTGTAAGTGAAATTGAAGCCAAAAGCCTATTGTTTCTTTCCTTGAGAAAGGAAAGATTGAATGAATTCAGCTTCGTATGAGTAAAGGAATATGTCAGCCAGAAGCTGGGCACAGTTAGTGTCCATTGGAATGCCGACAATTTGCTGAAAAACCTTTCCTCCAAACACCACAAAAATGTTATCGATAGGAAGGTTCTGTCTGGATGAAATATCTTTCAGTATATTAATTTTTGGAATCAGAATTATCCCTAGTACAGTAAGTTTTATCATGGCCTATAACTATATATTTGAATTTGCGGTTTCCGCATTTTGGATAATTTCCGCTAATCGTTCTTTTAATTTCTGATGTTGGATCGTTGTGTAAAGAGTCGAAAAGACAAAAAACTTGATGGAGTGAATTTTAGTAAAATTTTCTGATTTTAGATGTTCTAACAACTCTTTTGAATTCACAGAAGAATCGACATATGATTAATTCCACTTCTGGAAGATACTATTTCGCAGTACCTATGAAAGCCAGATTTAATTTCTGATATTTTTTGTGAGTAGCATCGATACAGATTTAGAAATCCTTCGAGATCATTTAGCATTAAATTTGATAAGTTATGCATTTGACCTGACGAAGTTTGTCAAAGCAGGGTACCTTTTGGGTATTAGTCACATCACCATTGATCTAGTCCTTGACGGATCTGGCGGAAAAACAACACACGTAGGAAACTTTGAGTATTTCATCTCTGTCAATCTCTCCGATACTATAAATGACTCATCATGGTAAGATATCAATATGTAACCTATATTGACGCACTGTAATGGCATCAAAGCAAATGTGGTATTTAACTACTTACTTTGTTCGTTGCGTTGATATCAGCTTTAGCATTTATTAACGTCTTTATCACACTTGTGTTGTTTTTCATACAACCCACATGTAGTGGAGTGTTACCTTCCTACAAGTAAAAGTAAAATAACGGATGAGTGAGAGAGCTTGGAGAAAAAGAGGATCACAATGAGTCTCTCTCATCATTAAATCGTATTATGGAGTCTGAATACAATTGTGAACGATTTGTGATGTTATTTCTTCAAAGATGCTTCACCTTACTGCTTCTGGAGTTATAAATTAAATAAAATATAGTAATAATGAGTAAAATATCAAAACAGAAGAAAGATGTGTAAGTCAGCAACACTCTTTACTCGAACAGTGAATAAAATGATAATAATGTAGCATTCTGAGACAGTTTAGCTTTAGAATACGTCCGTACATTTTCTTTTTTTTTTCACATCATGGTAAGATGGCAATGCGCTTCCCGAATTCATGGAATGTAATGTTTAAAAAGAAAATGCTAAATTTTACAACTTACTGTGTTTGTTGCGTTGACATCAGCTTTAGAATTTATAAGTATCTTTATCACATCCGTGATGTCTTTCATACAACCGACATGAAGTGGAGTATTACCTACCTACGTGTAAAAATAAAATTGAATGCCAAATAGTTTGGTTTCATATTAATATACAGAAAGGACTGAAAATGCATTGTGTGATAACATTAAATTATCATGTTATTATTGCATGAATAAACTAAGGACTTTCAAATTTCATGACTACTTATAACATTTACGCTTATAATGTAAGTTACTTACACTTTGCTTTCAATATTTTTATTACGAATACAAAAATGGTGACAAATGGCATATGAAACAGAAGCAAACAAAACGATACATAGATGTATGTCAGCGATACTGCTGAAGTTGCAAATAAAATGATCAATTATGGCATTGTCAGATAAAAGCCGATTTTAGGAAGTTTACAGAACAATTAATAAATATTCGGAATTAAACGACAAGCTTCTGAACAATGTGTTTAGTAATAATTTAGTAGTTTGCTAGTTTAAACATCTGTTCAGTGTCTCGCTTTTAGTGCTATTATGAAAAACAATTGTATAAATATATATAATTGTATGTCTTTATGTGACATTTTTACCTATATCTACAAATAATTATATAAACAGATATCTTACAAAGATTTTGGGATTCCGTTTATGCACTTTTCTGAAAGCATTCAGCAAAAATAGGTTGCTTTATCTCGTGGCCTCTGACTGCTACGCTGGATTCTATAGGACTAGAAACCTATCTCTCTTTCAGACAAGAGAACTTTATAGAGAATTTCAAGAGAATTTTCTAGTGTTTTGCTTGTCGTCGTTTAGAGTCCAAAATAATTGAAACAGAACACTGGATTTAAAATATTATTAATTAGTATGAGTACTATAATATCAAACTGATGGTATATAATGAAATGGTGTGAACAAAGAAAAAACCCCAGTACATTACTCACATTATTCTTTGCATTTGTATCTGCCTTCTTGTCGAGAAGCAAGTTTGTAACACCGACATAATAATGTTCCACAGCTAAATGAAGGGGTGTCCATCCGTCCTGTATAAAAATAAAATCAGAAGCATATCTTTATGGATAGCTCATGGACAATAAGTTAGCAAATGATATCAGATTGCATCATTACAGGGGATAACCCCCTGACCCCTATGTTGGAGAGAGGCAATCGTGGCGCTAGACTGACCTTGACGAACGTCTTCATCCCTGCATCTGGGTTTGCCACGGTATACATTTATGCAGTTTTGATACTTATGTATATTTTCAGATAATCTTGATATGAATGATTTATTATATTCAGAATAGTTTTGGTGTAAACTTCCATGCTGTTGTTGTGTCGATGCAGGAGTCCGATACAATGATGGCCTAGCTTGTATTCTCACTCAATAATGAGGTTTGATGTAATTGATTAAAAGCATACAAAAATACATTCTCAATGATCCCTCTTTCACCATTCCCTAAAATGTAATAACTTCTTTTTTCACTTCGTTTGCTCCTTGTATTGTCAATATACTGTGTACTGTGCACAAGTATAACATACCTGGTAGCGGTAACGTTAACGTTTAAAAATAACAATATACCGGATAGAGAAATGTGCGAAAAAAAGTACAAATCTGTAAATATGATTGAAATGAAATCGATTTTAAATTATCATTATTACTTCCTTTTACAAACAGATAACCTTTCAAATGTCCACATATTTCGTTATTTAAAACTTAAAAAAAAACGTAACTGATTTCACAAATTACGCTTCATATTTTGTATTAAGAATGGCGAAATAATGTTCTAGATTTATTACATATGAAAAAGGGGAGTTCATTTTATTGAATGGTAGTTTCGAAAACATTTTTCAGAGGCATATTTAACAGGGTGGTGTAGGCTTTAATGTAATGCAGAAAATCTGTGTCAGTATTCTCAAAGAAAAGTGTAGAAAGTACATCGTACATAAATTACAGGTACTCTGATATTGAAATTACATTATGGAATAAACTTAGAGGCTGGCTGAGTAGCAAACTTAAGATAAAGTGTGTTCTTCACTCATAAAAGAAAAAGTTAGAGTTAAATTGTATTGATTTCCATGTGATTGCACCCTGGTATATATTACTCACCATTTTTGCGTTAATATCTGCAGCCTTGTCCAGAAGCAGCCTGATAATATCTGGGCGATTATCATCGACTGCAATATGTAGAGGTGTTCTGTCATCCTAAAAAAATATTAGGTAATGACGAACAGTTTTGACCTATTGAGTACAGTTATTGACTTTGGTAAGTTTAGATAAATATTAAAATAATGAGTTTTAACATTAATGAAATATTTTATTACATTTACGGATTAAATTATATATATGCTTAAGACAGGCTTTTATTTTCATTATTTCGTATAAAAAGTAGCGTCCAAAAGATAAAATCATCATTAATCCGAATTATTTAAGGATAGATACATAGATCGGACGGTTCACTATTTTGAGATTTTCTCAAATGAAAATGCAGCAAAATTTTATCATTCTTGTTTTTACATTAATTGATAAGGGATATCTTCCAAATTCTTCATATATAAAATAATTTGGAGTATTTTTATTAAGATGAAGTATATATTTACAGTATCTTATATGTAATTTTTCTATTAATGAAATATTAGAAAATCACCAGATCTCACAGCAATACAATGAAATTGGCTGTACAACTCTATCAAAAAGATCTAATTGACATTTGATTGACAAATTATTTCTTTTGCATTTTTTAGCACATCAAACATTTGCTCTAGTCGATTTAGGATATTGATATTTTATGTTATTTGTAACGAACCGTTGCTTATGAAAATAATACCAAGATATTTGAATTCATCAACAATTTCAATCTATTTGTTTTCCAAATTTGTAAACCTATATATTACGTTTACCAAATACTATCACTTTGTTTTCTCAAAATTAACCCTGAGACACCATTTACTAGAATAATCATAAAAATATATCTAATTTATTTTTTAAGTCTGCCGCTGACTGTGATAAAATAATTGTATCATCTGCATAAAGCAGAAATAATAACTGAACATAGATTATGAATTCATTTTGAAGTATTTTTTTTCCAAAAACGGAAGTCCCTCAGCGCCCTCTGTGAGCAAAGAGCTTTTCTAAATCATTTAAATAGAAAATAAAAATGGTGACATGCTTTCCCCTTGACGAACTCCTAGTTGACAGGGCAGTTCATCTTATAAAATATTGTTCATTATAATTTTACACATAATAATTATTCTAAAACATTTACCATCAATGTTGTTTATTAAAATTTAAATCCAAAGACCAACTCGCCTTACAATATCAAATGCTGTTTCAAAGTCTATAAATGCACAAACTAGATTTCTTCTAGTACCTTTAAATAAGTTTTACAAAGTATGAAGACAAAAAAATATGATCAATTGTTGAAAAATTCTTTCTAAAACCAGCTTGATTATTTAGTATAATTACTGCTCTTCATATTTTTTTTTTATATATATTTTGAGAATTCCAATCATTCGGTTACGAGCATCACTGAAGAGACATAACTTGTCGAAATGCGCATATGGTGCACAAAATTAAAAGGTATATATGTTCTATATTTATTATAACCACTAGGCCGGTGTCACTGCTGGTGGACTGATAGTTCCCGAGGGCATCATAAATCTAGTTATCAGTGTTTTTGTACTGACATTAAATATATATACTTCAAATTTTCAGTCATCAAAATAAGTAAATCACTCCAAATCTAAGGAGTATCTCCCTGATGCATAGCTCTGTCCTTAGATAGATTCTTTGGTTCACTTTTCGGTCATTTTGGCTTCAACACTGCTCTTCATATTTTTTATATATTTTGAGAATTCCAATCATTCGGTTACGAGCATCACTGAAGAGACATAACTTGTCGAAATGCGCATATGGTGCACAAAATTAAAAGGTATATATGCTCTATATTTATTATAACCACTAGGCCGGTGTCACTGCTGGTGGACAAATAGTTCCCGAGGGCATCATAAATCTAGTTATCAGTGTTTTTGTACTGACATTAAATATATATACTTCAACTTTTCAGTCATCAAAATAAGTAAATCACTCCAAAACTAAGGAGTATCTCCCTGATGCATTGCTCTGTCCTTAGATAGATTCTTTGGTTCACTTTTCGGTCATTTTGGCTTCAACACTGCTCTTCATATTTTTTATATATTTTGAGAATTCCAATCATTCGGTTACGAGCATCACTGAAAAGACATAACTTGTCGAAATGCGCATATGGTGCACAAAATTAAAAGGTATATATGTTCCATATTTATTATAACCACTAGGCCGGTGTCACTGCTGGTGGACTGATAGTTCCCGAGGGCATCATAAATCTAGTCATCAGTGCTTTTGTACTGACAAATATATATACTTCAAATTTTCAGTCATCAAATTAAGTAAATCACTCCAAAACTAAGGAGTATCTCCCTGATGCATAGCTCTGTCCTTAGATAGATTCTTTGGTTCACTTTTCGGTCATTTTGGCTTCAACACTGCTCTTCATATTTTTTATATATTTTGAGAATTCCAATCATTCGGTTATGGTGCACAAAATTCAAATTCATCAGCATAATTATTTAATCTTTCATACAGGTATATATGTTCTATATTTATTATAACAGATGTAAACAATTTACTAAGGCCTGATAAAGGAGCTAGTGGTCTATAATAAGAAGTAAATAATTCGTCTCCCTTGTTTTTATAAATAGGGATTATCACCCCACACAACCAGCGACTAGGAAATTTCCTGATTCAAAAAACAGCATTGGATAACCTTATATATAAAGGTAACATATACTTGTTTGTTGATTTGATATATTCGTTATAAATATGGTCACAGCCTGCTGATTTGTTATGCTTCAGTGATTTTATACATTTTAATATTTCTTCCCCAGTGATGGGTGAATTTATGAAAATTTTTGCCTCAGCATAAGACAATACATGCAATTCATTTTCAAAAAATAAAAAATCTGGTATATCTGAATCTTGCCATATTCAGATGTTTGAAAAAGTTAATCTATGCTAATTTCATCAACAGTTTTCTTTGATTTACCAGAGTTTGGCTAAGTATGGCACCAAACGCAAACAGACTTGCGTCTACTATCACTTTTGCTTTTGCTTTCTGATTGAAATACGCCAGCATTTCGGCATCGATCAAGGCCTTTTTCAGCGCATTAAATGCTGAGTTGTGGTGCGATTCCCAATGCCACTTTGTGATTTTCTTTGTCAGTCGACGCAGTGGTGCTGATAGTGTGGAAAAGTTCTTTATGAATCTTGCACAATAATTTGAGAGACCTTAAAACTCCTTAGTTACTTTACATTTGCCCGGGCTCGCGTCTTCACGAAAGCCTCTACCTTATCACTGTGATGACCAATTCCATTTGCGGATAAAACAAAGAACAATTAACTCAGTATTCACAATATTTCGGTCTCCTGACCACCTAGTGAATTTTATTGGTATTGGTGGCTTAAGCTATGTAAAATCTATCATATTTCATAACCGATATTTTCATATATCGGTTATGAAATATGATGGATATTACATAGCTTAAGCCACCAATTCCAATAAAATTCACTAGAAGAAGGTCAGGAGACCGAAATATTGTGAATACCGTGTTAATTGTTCTTTGTTTTATGACTCTTCCCTTCGGAGGACTATTAAGACATTTGCGGATAATTCGTGACCCAGAAACGCAATCTTCGACAAACCGAATTTACACTTATCCTTGTTTAGACTTAGTCCTTTCTCATGTAGTCGTTTTAGTACAGCTTTAAGCTTGTTGTTATGGTCAGTGTGATCCTTTCCGTAAAATATGATATCGTCGGAAAGATTTCGTGCTCCCTTGCATCCCTGAATGACTTGCGATATGACTCTTTGATAAATTTTGCTAGCTGATGAAATTCAGAACAACAGTCTCTTGTATCGATATCTCCCAATATGCATGACGGAATGTAGTGATATCTCGTGACCTCTCACCGAGTTCTATTTGGTGATATCCCCATCATAAATCGAGTTTAGAAAATACAGTACTACCATTCATCTTTTCTAGTATTTCATCAACAGTAGGTATAGGGTAGCATTCCCTAAATACGGCCTTACTTGCTCTGCGCATGTCCACGCAAATTCGGACTTAACCATTCCTTTTAGGAACTACGACCACAGAGATACCCAAGACGACGTATTTTCTACCTTTCCAGTAATGTCCATCTCCTTGAGTTTCTTCTCTACGGATTTACGGACGATAAAAGGCAACCTCCGTACAGGATGTATCACGGGTTGAATATCCGGGTTTATCTTAATATCCAGTTGGAATCCTTTGAGTTTCCCTATGCCCTTGAAGCATTTCGGGTAAGAATTAATCATACTATCCATGTTTTTCTGTATGGAATTGACTTGTAGGGGGCCAATTCTAAAGGGATCCAATTGGGTTGCCATAGATTTCCCAAGAAGCGGTACATGTTCTCCTTTTATAACAATGAATTCAGCGTTGATTTCTTCGTTCTCATATTTGATTTGCGCTCGAAACGATCCCTCAATTTCCAATGGATATTTGCTGCCATAGGTGTAAAGATTCCTATTGCATTTACCAAGTTTTCCTTCCACCTTCTTGCCACGAACGGGTTTCCATATTTTCATGTTTACAATGTTACAACTGGCCCCTGAATCTATAAGCATGTTTACAAGATTATCTTGTATTCTTATCTTTATCATACCTGGATTGTCTTTGACGACGGTGTAAGCATATTTATCGCTAGGTTCGCTTGATTCCTCCTCGATTTAATTAGCGAACATTACCTTTCTTTATTTCGGCTCTTCTTTGACTTGCGTCTCGAGAATTCTGTTTAGAAACTTTGCTGCGACACATTTTCTCGAAATGTCCAGTTTTCCCGCATTTATAACATTCTTTGTCTTTGGTAATGATGCATTCTCTTGCGATGTGACCACGACGCCCACAGGCCAAAAACATTCGGATAAGCTAGACGTTGCATTTTGTTATCACCATCGCGTCCTCTTCTATTAAAGATTTAAGTTTTTACGGCATTTATCTCGTTTGCAGGTGATATAGAACCCGTATCTTTAAATCGACCTGCCTGCTCCTTCACTTTTCATTTACCCTGGCGATGTCTAACGCATTTTTTTAGAGTGAGTTCTTTTTCCTTCAGAAGGCGGTTTCTTAACTTTGAGGAATTGTATTTTTCAACAAGTTGATCTCTGATGTCGTCTTCAGTGTTGTGAAATTCACAAGCAAAAGACAATTTTCTGAGTCTTGTTGCAAAGGCATAAATTTTCTCGTTTTGCACCTTGCAATAAATGTCTGTCGAAAGCAATGTTTCTCTTTGGTTGAAAATATTTGTTTAATTTTGCTTTCACAGTTTCTATATCGTCACCAGTGTCAGGTAGAGTGTCAAAAATATCCTGTACATCTGGACCAGATAATGTAAGAACAAGGCCCGTTTCTGAGATTTTTCAGTTATTCCTGACGCTGTCAATTAGAAATCGAATGTTTTCTTCCATTTATCCCACCTCTGAGACACACTGGATTGATCTCCGTGGACATCAAATAAATTGATTGCAGTTAATCGCAGTGCTTTTGCCATTTTCTTCTTCAAATTAGTCCAAAAGCAAAGATTATGTTAATCCATTTGATTAATTAATTATAATCGCATCATCCTCGTCGCCACTGTAATGTCTCACTTATTAATTTTGTACTATAAGTATTGCGTGCTCTTAGCACTAAATAAAACACTTGTTTACACTTCAACAGTTTATTACTAACTAATTTGAACATAGTATATGGCATACACGTTTTCTAAAGAATTTGACACCATCATAACAAATTAGGCTGACTTTGTAGGAGTAACCCTATACAAACAATTTTATAGAAGGGCTTGCCGCTGAAAGGGCAAAGCTGTCATTATCAACTATCTAAAATAATATTCTGTTCCGTGCTAGTACATTACAAAACCATATGTCAACATTTTTAATAATTTAATAATTTGACCCCAAAAAATGCAATGTCGAATGAAATCAGTCAATTACTATGACAGTTACCAACCTATTAGTATAGGAAACCTAAAGTCTAACTTAAACTAGAAAAATAACGCGATGAATACTCTAGAGTCATAAAGCGAAATACAAATGTTGTCAAAACTGTAGATGGAAGTTAATTAAATACAAGGTTATGACAACACTGCGATGTATATTACTCACCTCCACCTTTGCATTAGTGTCTGCCTTCCTGTCCAGAAGTAACTTTATAACTTCTTGATAATTTTTTTCGACTGCTATATGGAGTGGTGTCCGGTTATCCTACGTTTTAAAACAAAATGGTAATAATTTATTTACTTACAATCAACACATTACACTCAGATATTTTAGATATAAAAACGACGAGTGAAGTGCATTAGTAAAATATCGGTTTGCAATAGAAACCAAACATACATGTATATACCTAAAATAATCTCATTATTGAGTGAAAATAAAACATACAAATGTAGCATCCAACAGATAAACTCAACTTCGACATTCCTTATATTAAAAATGTAGAAAAATAGATTTTAAATTTACAATGACAAACAGTTGTAGGCATTTTTTTTCTAACTTAGATACAGTTAATTTAAAATTAGGATGGCGAAAACCTGACTAAATAATTGTTAATGTAAGAAATTATAAAAAGTTCATGGTGAATAAGCGTTTCGGGATCCCAAATACGCATTGCTTTATGGGTAATGTCAAAGGTCTTCGGGGATAAAGATTTAACTTCCATCCGTGTGTTTACATTGGAGATGCCATTTGATATAACGATCATTTGATTTTTAACAAGTTTAGAATATTTTAATTTATTGTGGAATGAAAGATACTGATGTTGTATACAGCAACATGTACTAGATATACAGGAAACATGAAACGCATGTAAAGAAATTTTTCTACTTATATCAAATCACTCTAGCAGTAGAAAACTGCATTTCACTTCTCTTTAATGGTTATATTTGGTTTTACGGAAATTAAGTGCATAATCTGAAACATAAATGGTATTTTTCGATTTATATTCTCTCAATGGATATTTTTCTTGGGCTGTACATTCCGAGAAATGGGGCAGTGTACTTAATCTTTGTATTTAAAAAAAGTTATAAATGCATAAATATCGCATAATTTCTAAATCTTCTAACTAGCAAAGAAACTGATTATTTTAATAATCCTACATTATTGAAATTATTGTTTAGAAGCCAGGGTCCCTAGCTTAACATTAAACTGATTGGATCACGCCTCTTCAAAACAGAATGAAATTCTACCGATTAGAAAAGAACACTGATATTACTTTTACTTTTCCTTAGGGTAGATAGACATTCCCCATATAAAAGAAAAAAGAGCAGTTACTGTATATAAAAACAATTTCATCAAAGTAACACTTTTGGTGTAGTAAGCTGTTACTTTTTACAAATTACAAAAGACATACGTGTATTCCATTCCATAAAACGAATATTGCAAAGTTGTGCCGTCTCAATGTACTAGAGACCAAGCAGGCCAGGGTATATGATATCAAAATATAATATAGATGTTCGTTTTCGGGTTTATTTTTTTCTGATTATATGTTAAAACTTTTTTTTCAAATTCAGTTAGTCGTTGTGCTCTTTAATGAAGATAATGTATGACTTTTGAAATATCTCTTCGTTGATTATACATTTTGTACTACAATTAAACATTTTTGTCATGTCTTATTATACTCTTCTCCTTTCTGCTGTACATATCGGGAAAAAACATTTGTTCTACAACTTAGTTGGGTATCTGTCTCTAGTTATTTGTAGCCCACATTTGCGTCTCCTTTGGAGAACATTATATGTGGTTTTTTTTAATTCTTATTCCCATTAATTATTCTAATGCAATAAATAAAATGGTATTTTATTAATTTTTAAATGTACGACCTTTGATTGTTCTGCTGATACGGTGAGTGGGAAGGTGGGCCCGTAAACCGGTTAACCACACCATTTGTTTGGCTTTTGTCAAATTATATGACCGTCCTAAGTCGGTATCGTAATTGCACTACAATCAAATATTTTTGTAATGTGTTATATATTCTAGTATATTATTTATATTCATGTATTATATAGCTCCATGGTGACTTCTTTCACATAACTGAGCCAGTAACTCCTCTTTTTCCTTTATGCGATAACTTAAATGTATAAAGGCAATTTGTATAGTGGTACGCGTGTTGCTTCTTACGTTCTAAACGAAATGAAATAGTATCAAAATAACAATTGAAAGGATCTTAATACTGTATAAATAGAATCATTCGCTGTGTATTAACATTCGCTACTTCGTACCGCGAAAGTTTATCTCAGTGAATTTAAATACCAAATAGATCGCTTGAAAGACATGCACGCACACTCATTCTCTCTGTATCGACTTTAGCCTGGAGGTATATAAGGTTCAAAGACAGATAATCCTTAAATGACAGTTATAATGAAACTTTTAAAGGTAAATGTACATTTTTTAGCTCACCTTAGTCAAAGGCTCAAGTGAGCTATAGTCATAGTGCGCTGTCCGTCTTCCGTCGTCGTCCGTCCGTTGTTAACTTTTTCACATTTTCGACTTCTTCTCTGGAACTACATTGCAGATTTGGATCAAACTTTGTGTAAATGATGTACTCACTAAAATTGTGTTCGGGATCTAGATTCCCTCAATGGGTGGATCCAGGGCGGGGCCAAAAGTGCCCAAAACGGTACCCCTCTTCAAACATCTTCTCCTCCAGAACCAGAACATAAGTGGGGAAACTAATTGCATTTCAACAATCTATACAGATGGCTTATTAAAAAGTGTGTTCGGAGTTAAGATCCGTCAGATAGAAATTTACGCTTTTTGACGTGTTTCTGGACTTAGTCATTTCAATGCAGAAAAGTGTTGTGTTTTTCGGTTAATTGATATTGATGATTTCTTAATGACTATTTTGATAATAATAATAATAATTGTGGTAAGGAATTATCTCAATTTTTGGATTTTTTATGAAGTTTTTAAGACTGCCCCCCCCCCCCCCGTAAAGGAGGGGTTGGCCATTTTTCACATTTTCAAATTTTTCTACAAAACCACATGAAAGATTTTAATGAAACATGGAATACTTGAAGTACTAAAAGTCCTCTATCAATTTGGTAAATTTCATCCAAATTGGTTAACAGATAATGCCACCATGTCTAAAAAGTAGGTCTCACAATGGTACATATACCACTCGGTAATTGAAATATGGTGAGTAACGGTTCAATTCCAGCTGTGGTCAAGTTTTCTTTTCATTTCATACACATCTAAATAAGTTTTTAGATATTTCTCAATACTCAACATATGAAATTAGGCAATTTTAAGTTTAAGACTTCCAAAAAAAAAGGGGGGGGGGTGGCCATTTTTCACATTTTCAGCTTTTTCTACAAAACTGTTTGAAGGATTTTAATAAATCTTGGTAGAAATAAGTCAGTTATGATCCTCTTCAAATTCTGTTGTTTTCGTCCTGTCCTCTTTACAGGTGGCGCAACCATAGTCAAAAGTGGCTGACACTATTTTTAGTAGTCGGAGTCGGAGTCAGATTCGAAATCGGCGGAGTTGAAAACCTATTTTTACGATTTCTTATTAAATACGCATTTTATCGCCATGAAAATTGGCATAAGTTATAATGATATTAATTGTCATTTACACTGTAAATTTCATAATATTCTACTGGATAGTTTTCAATATCGAGCATTATTGACTCCGCCAACACACTATTTTTAGTAGTCGGATTTGGAACTGGCGGAGTTGAAAACCCAATTTTACTATTTCTTCTTTATAACGCATTCAATCACTATGAAAATTGGCATGTGTTATGATGATGTCAATACCTACCAACACCGAAAAGTTTGACTGAATACCTTTCAATATCGAACATTGTTGAAAATTCCGCCAACACACTATTTTTAGTACAGATGGGTGCAGTCCTAACATAACATTCACGTTAACGCGAAAAGCAGTCGCGAGGACTGCTTTAGCACACATGCCAGGACTGCTCGACCGGATGCGCGTGCGCTCCCCGCGTTAACGCGGGAGGGAATTCGCGTTAACGCGATTTATTCCCGCGTGCGCTCGGTCCGTCGCACGTTCACATGTCTATATTTGTAATTCTCTATGCAGTGCGGACGGAGAAAATAAAATGGATCTAATTAAATTACCGCGAATGTTGCCGTAAAAACGTGTATTAAATGTTATCTTAAAATGACACCCTGCATTAAGGATTTCATATGTAATATAGCAAAGGAAATTATCGCGTAGACATGCAATAAGGTATTTATGAAAAAAAAAAACTTCGTCAGTTTATACTAGCATAATTACTTTGTAATTTCATTTATTTATTTATTTTTAATTAATTTATTCATGTATCTATTTCTTATTTGTTGATTCATTTATAACTAATTTATGTATTTACACGTGTTTCTTATTTATGTATTTATTATCATTAATTTTGATAAAGCTATTTTCTTATTTATGAATATAGTAGTTATCATCATTATTATTATCTTTATTGATTTTAATTTCATAATTATTATCATTATTATTATTATTATTATTTTTTTTTTTTTTTTTTTTTTTCCCTAAAGTAAGATTTAATTAAAGTCATTGTTCGGAAATTCCGTTCAATGTTTTTAAAAATATCCCTTAACTCGGAAGGGTTTTATTTAATTCTAAATATTTTATTTATATGTTTTAATATTTATATACACAATATATGTATATATATATCTACTTTCCTTCAAATTCTTCTATATGAACATGTTAATACAAGTTATAAGTTGTAAGCAAGCGAACGTAGCTGTCAAGCACGTTCACGCGGCAGTCAAGCGCGTTAACGCGGCAGTCAAGCGCGTTCACGCGGTCTCGAAATTAAGTTCACGTGGAAATCTGCGTTAACGCAAACGCGTGTGCTCAGCAGTCCTGAGCGCACGAGGAAAGCAAACTTCACGTTAACGCGACGTGAACATAATGTTATGTTAGGACTGCACCTCACTGTACTCGGATTTGAGACAGGCAGAGTTGAAAATCTAATTTTACTATTTCTTCTTTAATACGCAGTCAACTCCGCCGATTTCGAATCCGACTCCGACTACGACTACTAAAAATAGTGTCAGCCGTCAAAAGTAGGTCACAAAAGAATTCCCTCCTTTAACAATATTCTTTTTCACATGGGCTGTATACAGAGAGAAACAGAATGCATAGAAATGATCTAGAGGGATGAGTGAAGACGTATTGTCATTTTGGTTCCCTTCCAAAATCAAATTTTAGAAATGTTTTTGGACTTGGTAATTTCAATGCGGAAAAGTATCATATTTCCTAGTTAATTGATAATGATGATTCCTTATGGACTATTGTGATCATAATTATGGTAAGGAATGTTACTTTGAAAGAATTTTGTCAATATCTCAATTTTTGGATTTTCTATGAATTTTTAAGACTTCCAAATGACGGTGTATATGAACAATTCAATCACATTTTCCACTTCTGCTGTTATACCGCATGAAAGATTTTAATGAAACATGGAATACATGAAGTACTAAATATCCTATATCAATTTGGTAAATATCATCCAAATTGGTTAACAGATAATGCCACCATGTCTAAAAAGTAGGTCTCACAATGGTACATATACCACTTGGTTATTGAAATATGGAGAGTAGCGGTTCAAATCCAGCTGTGGTCAATTTTTTTTTTTCATTTCTTTACACATCTAAATAAGTTTTTAGATGTTTCTCAACACTCAGCATATGAAATTAGGAAATTTTAAGTTAGATCTTGGCAATATTTGAAACAATTGTTGTTCATGACCCAGACTTGAAATCAGTCAACAAAAGGCACCGCCTAAAGAAAATGACTAACTTGTTGCCCTGAATGACATCTTGCAGAGACAAAGGAAATGCTCAATATCAAAATCATCTAAATTGATGTGCAAAAAAGTGTTGTTTTTTATTCTAGTCTGATATAAAATTTGACATATTTTCAACATTTGTGTTGACTTAGTCACAGTAATGCAAAAATAAATGAATTCTTCCTTCATGCATGACTGATCATCTAGGTACTCAGGTGAGCGATATAGGCCCACTTGGGCCTCTTGTTTCTAAAATAATAAAAGCAGCACTAAATAAAACGTTAATTTAAAAGTTCATTAATCACCTGTGAAAAGTATGTTAATCAGTTAATTACTTTGCTTCTTATTTCATTATTGCTATAATTGATTACTATCAAAACATTGACGATAGATACACACTCAGGTAAATAATGCAAGCGGCTGTCGAGTTTGGGTTTTTTCTCCACGGTCTTGTGATCACATGACAACCATAAAGTCCGGGACACAAATTTAGTTGCCGGGATTTCGGGTGTCCCGGCAGAACACTTTCTAGAGGGTCAGATCTGTATAAACAATTAGCAAGTACATGTATAGAGAACAAGTGTAAAAAGCAATTCGTATTTGTTGTTTAAAATTACTGTTGTATAAAAAAAAAAAAATACCGTGTACCGTATACGCGTAAGATGCGTGTCTGTATTTGACCAATGATTGTCGGAGTGGTAGATATCCCAATCCTCGGGAAAAGAATACTTGGGGTGGCATTGGCATGTAGTTTTCCCCTCGTAAATGACCACTACCTTTCAATGAAATGACCTGTACTTTCCATTTATCATCAGGGGGCAGATCCGCGAATCATTGTCCATGCGAAAAGGTTTACTTTCATAAAACCGCGACAGAAAGTACCAGCGAATGATTCTACTTATACAGTATAAAATTACTTAGCAAAGCAAGAAGTTAGTTAAGTATTAGTCCAAAGGTCATGTTCCCAAAAATAAACTGGAAAGAAATCTGTAGAATTAAGTTATTTAAATGTAGTAAATAAAAGTTTATGAATGCAGTTTACTCACCAACATCTTTGCATTGATATCAGCATCACTATCCAGTAGTAACATCATTATATCGATGCGATTATGTTGCACTGCAATGTGTAGAGGGGCCTTTTCCTCCTACATATAAGATATAATGATGACTTACAACTTCATGACTTTGACTTACGAACTACAAAGTTTGACGTTGACAGTCTATTTAGACAATAGTACAACAAGCCCAATAAAGAAGATACCGTCACCTTTGATGCCATATGCGTTACCCATAGCTTTACGCAGTAAAGGCCAGGAATATCAGGGTATAAATTTGACGTGCTTGATGATATACTAGGTGTAGAGAATTGAAAGTAGGATTATAAGATTAAAGCAACCCCCTCCCCAGAAATTTGAGTGGAAATTGAATATTTATAGGATACTGAAGTTTGTATCCACAGCATTAGTGATGGTTCACCACCAGTACATGGTTAATATTCAAATATTCTTTCTTGTGAAATGTTCTATTCCGTTTTTATATGAGAAATTCTAAGTTAAAAGTATTTGTATATGTCATTATAGTGTCATTATTTAACAATGGTCGTTGAGGATTTATCAAACGATGTGTAGGTCAGTTGCCACTAATTGTGCTCCACCTGTAAATTTATAATATCCGAAAGTCAATGGAATACAAGTAAACGCCTTGATGGCTCCGTTTGAATTTGTTCCTTTTTACTTACATTTGTCATTGCATTTACATCTGCTTTCATTTCCAAAAGTAGCTTTACAACATCATGATAATCATTCTGCACTGCTATATGAAGAGGTATCCAATTAGCCTATATAAAAACATAATGGTGAGCACGTTACTCATTTTAAAACTAAACTATATATATATATATATATATATATATATATATATATATATATATATATATATATATATATATATATATATTTATATATATGTATGTATATGTATGTATGTATGTATGTATCAATATCAAAAGTGCAAACGTCAAATACTTATTATTATTATACAATGATAAATATCAATTTTTCACCAATAGCTAGGAGAGTAATCCGCCATCCAGTCAGTTGGTTGGTTGGTTGGTGTTTAACGTAGACTAAATCTTGACTATATGGTGGAATATTCTTCTATATGTATTCCACTATCTCTTTTCAGGAGATCTGAATGGATAGAGGATTATTCCCATATCTGTTGGCAAAAAGTTGATACTTTTCATTCATCTGTATGAATTAATCACTAGAAAAGGGAAAAAAAGGAATTTTTGTTCCTGCACTGCATTATACATATTGTGCAATTTACCAATTATCTTGAAATGTAATTTATGTATCAAATGTAAAAGATGATGGATAAATCCAAAGGACATATAAAAATAAGTGAAAATGAGAACCAAATAGAAAACAACGAATAATTTCTTCTTGAAGACCATATGTGAACCCCTATGCTGGAGTGAGATCAGGTGCCCGGGAAGAGTGAGTATGCCCTGATAGCTAGCAACACCTATCACATATACCTCTCTTAGTAGAAAGAGTCAAATCGTGTAATTTCCATATATAAGTCAAAGTAGGTAACCTTCTAGTATAGAAGATGTCAAATCTGTATAAAATGATTGGAATCGTCTCAGTACAGAATATCATTTAAAAGTCTGGACAACGGATATCGTATTGTGTAATAAGTCTCGTAACGACGATAGAACTTCCTCAGTGACCTTGTTAGTCCATCACATATATAACCCTGGTTGAGAAGCTTATCTGAAAGTCGCTTAGCCCTCAGAACAAAATCATTGTAATTTGAACATGCTCTGGAAAAACGTATTAACTGAGATGATGGAATGTTGCTACTTATAAAAAGGAAAGTTTGTGATAGCGAAATTGAAATTGAATTGTGTGGTTTTTTTTTTTATCTCCAGCTCACTTGGATAGATGATGCTAAGGTAATCCGCGAATGAGGGATTATTAATTTAAATCAGGTCATCTATATATCTGTCAGTGTAAATAAAGCCAAGAGCCAATTGTTTCTTTCCTTGCGAAAGCAAAGATTGAGTGAATTCAGCTTCGTATGAGTAAAGTAACCCAGAGGTGGGGCACAGTTAGTACCTATTGGAATGTCGACAATCTGTTGAATTCGGGATATTTCTCCAGCATTCAATATGATTCCTAAGAATGTCGAACTTTCTATTAGCTATGTAATATTCATCATTTTGTAATGGACAAAATTCATGTGCAATTTATCGATAAGAATTAAGATATTGTTTTGATTCCATGGATACTATTTGCAGTATCCGGATAATACAAATGTTTTCTTATCGTAAGAAAGAGACGATTAAACGGAAACCGTTGAAGAGTTATCAAATAATTGGTAATTCAATTGTCATTGATTTCGATCCTCTTCTTAATTTATAGCATCTTTACTCCCAAAAGTCAATGGAATATTTAATAAATATACGGCCACGTGATCCAGATGGATTTTGCTGCGTTTTACTTACATTTGTCATTGCATTTACATCAGCTTCCATTTCCCAAAGTAGTTTTACAACATCAGGATCATCATTATCTACTGCTATGTGAAGAGGTGTCCAATTATCCTATATAAAATCATAATGCTGATCATGTTACGCTTTTTAAACTAAACAATTGTTTTCTATGATATGGGACTTTAATATAGTTCAGAAATACACATTTACACTTCTGATAACTCGGAATACATTTCTACTGCAATCTATAAAATACTAAATATTCTGAAAAAAGGGATTATTTTCTTCAAAAAGTAAAACTATTCTATGCATTGCGGAAGTTCAATGATACATCAAGATATTACGAATATATGTATTTACCCCTGATCGCAATGCGATTGAAAGAGAGAATCAAATAAAGCACTAAGAAGTAATAAGTAAAGGGGCTGCTGCGTCAAAATTGAGTTTACTGCTTTTTACTCACCTTTCTCTTTGCATTTACTTCCGCTTTCATGTCCAAAAGCAGCTTTATAACATCAGAACAATGATGTTGTACTGCATTGTGAAGGGGTGTCACATCATCCTATATATTAATATTAAGTACCATAATGCTTAGACTATTTCACTAAAGTTCATCATAATCAGTCATTTCGAAAGAACTCAAATACACACATCTCTTCTTCAGATGGAGATTTTTCTTTGCAGTCTATATGATATATAAACGGCCTGATGGGTCCGGGTTGAATTTGCTTACCTTTGTCATTGCATTTACATCTGCTCTTTTTTCCAATAGTAACTTTATAACATCAGGATGATCCTTTTCTACTGCTATGTGAAGAGGTGTCCAATTATCCTATATAAAATCGTAATGGTGAGCATGTTACGCTTTTTAAAACTAAACAATTGTTTTCATTGATATGGGATTTTAATGTAGTTTAGAAACACACATTTGCACTTCTGATAACTCTGAATATTTTTTTCCTGCATCTATATGATTCTAGCTTCTGAAAAGAGGGATTATTTTCTTCAAAAAGTAAAACCTTACGGAAGTTCAATGATACATCCATATATCTCGAATAAATCTATTTACACTTGATAGTAATGAAATTGAAAGAGAAAATCAAATAAAGCACTAAGAAGTAATAAGTAAAGGGGCTGCTGAGTCAACATTGAATTTACTGCTGTTTACTCACTTTTGTCTTTGCATTTACATCCGCTTTCATATCCAAAAGTAGCTTTATAACATCAAAACAACGATGTTCGACTGCTTTGTGAAGGGGTGTCACGCCATCCTACATATATATTTATAATACCATAATTGTTAGCTTATTTCACTTAAGTTCATCATAATCTGTGATTTCGAAAGAACTCAAATACACACATCTCTTCTTCAGATAGATGGGGAATTTTCTTTGCAGTTTATATAAATAAACGGTGTGGTAGGTCCGGGTTGAATTTGATGTTTTTACTTACCTTTGTCATTGCATTTACATCTGCTCTCATTTCCAATAGTAACTTTATAACATCAAAATCATCCCTTTGTAGTGCTATGTGAAGAGGTGTCCAATTATCCTATATAAAATAATAATGCTGAGCATGTCACACTTTTTTTTAAATTTTAAACTTAACAATTGTTTTCCATGATATGGGATTTTGATATAGTTCAGAAACACACATCTGCACTTCTAATAACTCGGAATAAATTTCTCCTTCAATCTTTATGATTCCAACTATTCTGAAAAGAGGGTTATTTTCTTCAAAAAGTAAAACCATTCCATGCATTGCGGGAGTTCAATGATACATCAAGATATCTCGAATAAATGTATTTACACGTCATATAAATGAAACTGAAAGAGAAAATCGAATAAAGCACTAGGAAGTAATAAGTAAAGGGGCTGCTGAGTCAACATTGAATTTACTGCTTTTTACTCACTTTTGTCTTTGCATTTACATCCGCTTTCATGTCCAAAAGTAGCTTTATAACATCAAAACAATGATGTTCGACTGCTTTGTGAAGGGGTGTCACGCCATCCTACATAAATATATAATGCCATATTGCTCAGATTATTTCACTAAAATTCCTAATAATCTGTAATAACACACATCTCTTCTTCAGATAGATGGGGATTTTTCTTTGCAGTCTATATGATAAATAAACGGTGTGGTGGGTCCGGGTTGAGTTTGCTGCTTTTTACTTACCATTGTCATTGCATTTACATCTGCTCTCATTTCCAAAAGTAGCTTTATAACATCAGGATGATCCTTTTGTACTGCTATGTGAAGAGGTGTCCAATTACCCTATACAAACGAGAAAGAGAACGATGATGTTGCACTTTTAGAAGGAGTGTCTCATGATATATATTTCGGTCATTTTGGATTCAATACTGCTCTTCAAATATTTATGAATTCCAACCATTCGGCCACGAGCATCACTGAAGAGACACAAGTTGTCGAAATGCGCATCTGGTGCACAAAATTAAAAGGTATATATTTTCTATATTTATATATAATAAATGCATCAGCCAATGTACTTTATTCCTGCATGAAAACACAAAATAAGACATTTATTCTACATGTATATATATGCCAAAATATCATACTGGAAACCATTTTCCATTTATAAACTGCATCATTAAATCATTCGGAGGGAAGTTATAAACTGAAAGAAACAGCCGGTCTCCCATGACAACGTAACGTTTATCCAGAAAGACATACTTTCGTCGAGTGTCAAGCACTTTAGCGCAAAATACGACTTTAATGACGTAACGCAAGGTTGGAAATCTCGAACCTTTCATTATGACGTACTAGTTGTTGATATATCTATGAATTTTAACATACTATGCATTTCTTATGAACTATATTATTTCCAATTTAACGGAAAATTTCAACAAATTACTAGGATTCCATGGATACCTATTGCAATATCCTGATAGCACACTTGTTTTACCTACCGGATGAAAAAGATTTGTGGCATCGACTTTAATAGAGAGATCGTTGAAAATGTATCAAATGATAGTGAGGCCCATCGCAAATGACTAACTTCAAATTGATCAAAAGGCTTTCTTTGCAAATTTTAAAGCAATAATTTGTAAAGAAATATTTCTAACATGTAAATCAAAATCATATCATTAGAATATTCATTTTGTTTTCTTTTCGCTTCTTGAAGTATATCTCATTTGAAGTAGAAAAAAAATACGGCAATTTGAAAATATCTAAAATCATTAAAATGTTTAACGATTGCGCGGTGTTACAGCAAGATGTTTTATTTTGCCGTGTAATTGACGACGCGCTTTGAATCATTGAGCATAAAGGCGATATGTTCACTGGCGTTGACCGGAATCATGGTTGTAATTAATCCAGTGCAAAGGTCTTGACCTGAAGTTTCATGCGATACCACTTGTAGCATTCTATCTTTCGATCACACAGAGTTATAACCCTTTTTATTGGTAAACAAAAGAGATTTTCCCCTTGAAACCCGTTTTTCTTTAATAAAGACCCTTAAACCCTACCCAACCCTATCAAATTTGGTATCAGTGGAAAGATCTTGGCCTCACCTTTCATGTCGCAACACTTGTAGAATTCTATCTTTCGATCCCACAGAGTTATAACCCTTTTTTATTTGTAAACAAAGGAGATTTTCCCCTTGAAACCCGTTTTTCTTTAATAAAGACACTTAAACCCTACCAAACCCTATCAAATTTGGTATCAGTGGAAAGGTCTTGACCTCACCTTTCATGTGATATCACTTGTAGAATTCTATCTTTCGATCACACAGAGTTATAACCCTTTTTAATTTGTAAACAAAGGAGATTTTCCCCTTGAAACCCGTTTTTCTTTAATAAAGACCCTTAAACCCTACCCAACCCTATCAAATTTGGTATCAGTGGAAAGGTCTTGACCTCACCTTTCATGTGATACCACTTGTAGAATTCTATCTTTCGATCCCACAGAGTTATAACCCTTTTTTATTTGTAAACAAAGGAGATTTTCCCCTTGAAACCCGTTTTTCTTTAATAAAGACACTTAAACCCTACCAAACCCAGACAAATTTGGTATCAGTGGAAAGGTCTTGACCTCATCTTTCATGTGATACCACTTGTAGAATTCTATCTTTCGATCCCACAGAGTTATAACCCTTTTTTATTTGTAAACAAAGGAGATTTTCCCATTGAAACCCGTTTTTCTTTAATAAAGACCCTTAAACCCTACCAAACCCTATCAAATTTGGTATCAGTGGAAAGGTCTTGACCTCACCTTTCATGTGATATCACTTGTAGAATTCTATCTTTCGATCCCACAGAGTTATAACCCTTTTTTATTTGTAAACAAAGGAGATTTTCCCCTTGAAACCCTTTTTACTTTAAAAAGACCCTTCAACCCTACTAACTCTATCAAATTTGGTATCAATGGAAAGGTCTTGACCTCACCTTTCATGTGATACCACTTGTAGAATTCTATCTTTCGATCCCACAGAGTTATAACCCTTTTTTATTTGTAAACAAAGGAGATTTTCCCCTTGAAAACCCGTTTTTCTTTAATAAAGACACTTAAACCCTACCAAACCCTATCAAATTTGATATCAGTGGAAAGGTCTTGACCTCATCTTTCATGTGATACCACTTGTAGAATTCTATCTTTCGATCCCACAGAGTTATAACCCTTTTTTATTTGTAAACAAAGGAGATTTTCCCATTGAAACCCGTTTTTCTTTAATAAAGACCCTTAAACCCTACCAAACCCTATCAAATTTGGTATCAGTGGAAAGGTCTTGACCTCACCTTTCATGTGATATCACTTGTAGAATTCTATCTTTCGATCACACAGAGTTATAACCCTTTTTAATTTGTAAACAAAGGAGATTTTCCCCTTGAAACCCGTTTTTCTTTAATAAAGACCCTTAAACCCTACCCAACCCTATCAAATTTGGTATCAGTGGAAAGGTCTTGACCTCACCTTTCATGTGATACCACTTGTAGAATTCTATCTTTCGATCCCACAGAGTTATAACCCTTTTTTATTTGTAAACAAAGGAGATTTTCCCCTTGAAACCCGTTTTTCTTTAATAAAGACACTTAAACCCTACCAAACCCAGACAAATTTGGTATCAGTGGAAAGGTCTTGACCTCATCTTTCATGTGATACCACTTGTAGAATTCTATCTTTCGATCCCACAGAGTTATAACCCTTTTTTATTTGTAAACAAAGGAGATTTTCCCATTGAAACCCGTTTTTCTTTAATAAAGACCCTTAAACCCTACCAAACCCTATCAAATTTGGTATCAGTGGAAAGGTCTTGACCTCACCTTTCATGTGATATCACTTGTAGAATTCTATCTTTCGATCCCACAGAGTTATAACCCTTTTTATTTGTAAACAAAGGAGATTTTCCCCTTGAAACCCGTTTTTCTTTAATAAAGACCCTTAAACCCTACCAAACCCTATCAAATTTGGTATCAATGGAAAGGTCTTGACCTCATCTTTCATGTGATACCACTTGTAGAATTCTATCTTTCGATCCCACAGAGTTATAACCCTTTTTTATTTGTAAACAAAGGAGATTTTCCCCTTGAAACCCGTTTTTCTTTAATAAAGACACTTAAACCCTACCAAACCCAGACAAATTTGGTATCAGTGGAAAAATCTTGACCTCATCTTTCATGTGATACCACTTGTAGAATTCTATCTTTCGATCCCACAGAGTTATAACCCTTTTTTATTTGTAAACAAAGGAGATTTTCCCATTGAAACCCGTTTTTCTTTAATAAAGACCCTTAAACCCTACCAAACCCTATCAAATTTGGTATCAGTGGAAAGGTCTTGACCTCACCTTTCATGTGATATCACTTGTAGAATTCTATCTTTCGATCCCACAGAGTTATAACCCTTTTTATTTGTAAACAAAGGAGATTTTCCCCTTGAAACCCGTTTTTCTTTAATAAAGACCCTTAAACCCTACCCAACCCTATCAAATTTGGTATCAGTGGAAAGGTCTTGACCTCACCTTTCATGTGATACCACTTGTAGAATTCTATCTTTCGATCCCACAGAGTTATAACCCTTTTTTTATTTGTAAACAAAGGAGATTTTCCCATTGAAACCCGTTTTTCTTTAATTAAGACCCTTAAACCCTACCAAACCTCAAATTGCAGTGGAGATTGTTATGCAAATATGTCTATTAACTGTAAATTGTCGAAGCGAAAACGATGCGCGACATTGGCACACATAATTGTTTTAGATCTACAATTTTCAGTTTTTAATTTATTTCTACTGACTCATAACATGCGATGAGTATGTCTCTACCAATTCAATTACACCAGTTTTATACAAAAATATACCTAGAAATGACTACAGCCCATTCAAAAATAAATAGACAGAGTCACCCTCTCTGCCAAAACAAACGGCTCGCCATATTGTTTTAACGAGTCATTGATTTCATCGAAATACATTGTAAACAATCGCGCATTATAAAGTTCTCAAATAAGAGAACTCATAATCAAACAATGTCTATAGAAGTAATTATGATTATCTTGTTTGCGAATAATTACCCCGTAGCTTTTATTTACAAAGCTTTATATAAGTGTCATTTCAGCATCCATAGTACATAACTTTTCAACACGGCGTGGCCGCCTGAGTTAACACTAACCATGAACTTTATTATTAAATTCGAATTGATAATTCTTGGTATTTACATTAATTAAACATTTGATGATTTCAAATTGTTTATTGTAATTTTGTAGCTCTTTTATTAAACCTGTACGATTTTACATGAGCTCCTCTGACTTGGCGACTTCCACGTACATGTATATAATTATATACAAAATTAAACATTTCAATGTAATAAATACCACGAATTATATATTGAGCGATAAAATACATCATTTCATCATTTGGTTTACATTGACCCTGTTTCCAATTCCAGACTTACATTGGAATCGCAGATAGATCTAGATTAGGGAAAGGAAGGGGGTGGGCGGAGAGGTGATAAGCTATTTATAATTAAGGAAGATTTTTTTTATATATATTTATGCAAAGGAAGGTAAGACTAATAGCCTATTTCAAAATAAATTATTTGGTTTTAATCCTTTAATACCCTAGATCTCTAATTCTGGTATTTATACCAGTGGCGAATCCAGAATTTCCGAAAAGGGAGAGGGGGGGGGGGGCACAGGTGAAAGTCAAATATTAGCCAAAATACTCCGCCATTTTAGGTGCCTAATCTGAAGATTTATTCATAGTTGTAGCAAAAAAGGGGGCCCCTTCTAAATTTGCCACTGTGTATATAACAAGCAGATAACAAGTTATGTTAGGGTACAAGGAAACGCCAATAGCGTGACCTGAGATTCACGAAAAATGAAAAGTTTTAAATATGTAATTTTTATTTCATGTAAATAAAAAGTTTTAAATATGTAATTTTTATTTCATGTAAATAACCATGTATTAAAGGCTTTATAAAAAATAATTTTAATATTCCCCCGATATGCCTATAATTGGCACTCGAAAACATGTGTTTTTTTCAGTACAGCTCGCATGAAAACACAAGCGAAAGACTTCGTCTTGTGCACTCAGATGGTCAATTCCAATACGAATTCTATAATGTCTATAATAGTTGATTTTTTAATCAAGTTGCAACATTTTCAATACATCCGGGTACAGTCGTCTAGGGCGATCACGTGTCACCTGTGCTGTTCACTTATTACGTAAAATCACCTCAATCGGCTGTTTGCCCCAGCAAACATCACCTTTCATTTCGTACCTTTTGTAATCTTTCAAGATATTATTTAGCGATCTCCATAAACTGGGTTTTCATAACAATGAGGGACAAGGACTAATTATCAGGTTTCCTGTTTCTAATACATCGGTTTTTACTGTCTCATCCGAAAGACAGGACAGCGGCATGACCAGAGCAGGATTTGAACCCCGGGCTCCCGATCAGTTGGCGAGCGCGATACGACTAGGCCACGTCGGCTTTCATTTATTATCAAAGTTTTTATGTTTATATACTGAATATATTACACATAGTAGATTAATATAAAACATTTCGCTATACTGTGATAAATCAAAAGGTATTTGATATATACTCAGGGACTTAAAAAAAAAAAACGCCTATATGTATTGTTTTTCATGTTTTAAAAATAAATCGATTTAAATATCTGCTTGATATTGTGTGATTGCGGTAACTTTCATGCTGTCGGCGAGAAAAATCACTCAACCATAACGTAATACTGCTCACCCGTGCGCTTTTCAAAAACATACTTGACCACGTGATCTACATTGAGTCATTTTCTACAGAAATAACGTATACTGGTACCGAGTGCCTTTATCTATCCTGATTTCTCACTTTGCGTCATTAAAATTAACGCGTGAAATGCTGAGACTCTGCGCAACAGAGGTATGCTGTTCTTGGCCTTGTAGACGCCGGCGTAAATCATCGCTTGACGCTTCAACGTCCATTTGTCTACAATCACGAGACTTGTACGGAGGTGTTAAGGATAGGCCTTGAAGTGGTCAGCCACGCGTAACGACAAGACGTCAAGACGTTTTCATAAGGAAACGTCATCTATGTGACAGGTTTGCGACAGCCGTAAGCACGTCCAGAAATGTAATAGGTCGTCACGGTAGGCAAATCCACCCTAGGACAGTACGCCGACGATTGAAAAAGCATGGTTTGCTATGCCGTCGCCCATTGAAACGCTTGATCCTAACCCCTCGCCCCCGAAGAAATCGTCTGACCTGGTCCCGGAACATGCTTGCTAATCGAAGTAATTGGCATGACGTAGCGACGACTCAAAATTCAATTTGTCCATGGCTGACAGATGACAGCTTATTTATAGGAGACACAATGAACGTTTTGCTGCAAACTGCATAATTGAGCGTGATAAATTTGGCGGTGGTGGCGTCATGATTTGGGGAGCCATCAATCAACATTTCAAGTCATCACTAGTTATTCAACGTCATTAAGCTGTCAACAAATCGTCGACGTTTCAACAAGACAAAGCACGTCCGCACACGGCTAGAGTCCCCTTAAACTTTCTAAACATCCAGGGAATTAATGTGATGGATTTCCCAGCACGTTCACCCGACCTCAATTATATAGAGCACATGTGGGATGAGTTAGGGAGACGCTTACGTAAACGTCAACGTCAACCAAGAAATATGGATGAGTTGGCAAGTGCTCTTCAAGAAGAGTGAAATAATATTCCTATGGGAAAAATTCGAACTTTATGTCAATCCATGCGGTCCAGATTGCGTGCATGCGTGAGTATGCGTTTCACATTTAAGTAATTCTACTTATTATTATGAAATACAAATAACAAAGAAAAAAGAGGAGTTACCGGCTCAGTTATGTGGTAGAAGTCACCATGGAGCCATACAATACATGAATATGAATAATATAATAGAACATTTAACACATTACAAAAATATTTGATTGTAGTGCAATTACGATACCGACTTAGAACGGTCATTTAATTTGACAAAAGCCAAACAAATGGTGTGGTTAAGGGACATTTCTTATATAAAATCACAGGCGATTATATCGCCTGGGTTCGCCTCTTTCCTGTGTATAGGTTTAAGGCTAATAACTTCTCTGCTCGCCAAAACCCGACTTTGCAGTGTCAGCGTGATAATATAAATAAAACAAATACTGTACCTCTCCCTTCCCTTTGCTCTTCTGCTTGTTTTATTCATATTATACGCTGAAACTTTCAAGTCGGGTTTTGGCAAGCAGAGAAGTTATTGGCCTTAACCTTTTACACAAGAAAGAGGCAAACCCAGGCAATACAATCGCCTGTGATATAAATTTATATAAAAAGTGTATGTGTCATAGGTGTCACCGTTTGTAGTCTAAGCAAAAAAAAAAAAAAGTAGTGTAAAAGAATAGGTTGTCGGTCAAAATGATCTCGTGTTTAGAAACAAGCTAAGGTATGTTTGTCATGTAGTAAACTAAAAGTTAAGCCTCCGGTCACAAATTCAATTACAAAAGCCGTCAAAAAATCTAGCCTAATATAGATGTTATGATTACATCGGGCTGTATATTACTTACCAACATCTTTGAATTAACATCTGCTTTTCTATCCAAAAGAAGCTTTACAACATCGAGATCATTATCTCTGACTGCTATGTGGAGAAATGTCCTTCCATCCTACATATAAAAAATAAAAGATAAAAGATGATGATGATTTTTTTTACTTATAACTCCAGCATTTGACTTGAAATGTGTTGTTTAAAAGAAGATATTAAACAATTAATAAGATATGAGACGGAAACGATGCATGTATGAACAGAACGAATGTTACTTCCTTCACCTGTCACCATAGCAAAGATAAAAGTAAATCTTTTCTGATTTATTTTTAAAAGCAATGATGAATTCAAACTTTCACTTTGCATCTCTCTTCGAAATCAAAATATTAAATTTGTTACTTTAAAATATTTAATTTGAATTAACTAAATTGGCCAGCTTTTACATAAACATACTCACTACAAGCTGAACTGCAGGACTTTTTATAGCTTCAACAGCTCCGTAAGGACAGTCATATAAGAATTTACTCATACATGCTATCTATTACTTTAACAGTGGTCTAAACTTATACCGATTATTTCATTCATTCTGTATCTGAATGAACCAACAGAGAAACAAGTCAAACAGAAGAAACACGAATTAATCTAATCAAAAACCCCCACTTATACGGAACCTTGATAACGTATTAATGATGACAGGCCAGTATCCTATGTTTCAGCTACATTTGTAAATTCAATTCACTGACATTAATTACACGAGTCACGAGAAATGGCTTTTTTGTTTAATGCTAAATGCTCACAACTTTTACCAGAATTTGATCATACTTCACCAAAATGTTATTTTAGTTAAGGACTTCGGGGGAAAAAATCACTGAAGGTCATTTCTAAAAAGTCAAAGCCACAATAAAAATATTAATTTCATATGTAATCAAACTCAAGCTTTCTAGTTTTAGTTTAAGATAATGTGACCATTTGTTGTTATACAATTGCCTCAAATGGATATCCATATAAAGCATTGAGATGTGAAATCGCTGTCAATTAATACAATTTCCTATATACTGAATCATTCATTCCCTTCATTATTGATGTGCCTCTTGGAACATCCATCAGTTTTACTGGTTATTTGTATATGAACTGAGTCATCAAATTCCTGCATTATAAGTTTAACCAACGTTCAGGGAGCATCTATCACTTTTATTCGTTAAATGACGATTATCGCTTAAATTGATCGACTTAAGCTGATACATTGAGCATTCTGCATAAAAATGCCAATCAAATTATCATTGGGTTGCCACGCAGCGAGTTGATCATCTGATTGGTGTAAATATTGGACCATTAAATTATTTGGGCGGAGATTTAAGAACTGTAGTTGTATAGCAGGCGTGGCGTATCTGAGCGGGAATGGGTTGGAGAGTAATCACGTGCGAGAAATATGAAACATAAAGGAGGAAATCTCGTCATATTAGAAAATGGCGTAACCATAGTCTTGTAATAAAGCAGTATTTTACTACATACGCTGTCTCTTAAATTCACATCGGCGCCGGCATCCAGAAGGAGTCGTATGGAATCTGCATTTCGTTTTTGAAAGAATTCATTGATTGTCTTACGGAACTATAAGTGAAAAATAGAAAAAAAATTAATACAAAACAAAAATTGAATAAACATGTAAAATAGATGAGGAATAATACAAAAACATGTATAAACTTAATCACGTGAAACCAATCCGAATTCCAAGATCACTGTGAAATAAAATTCCCTGCTTAGTTTTGTTTTTCCTATTTGTAGGCGAATTAAATTACTCTACTGCGTTATCTCCAGTAAGATTTCGCCTGAGACTACGTATTGGAATGTTACCTATAAGTTCATTTCCTTTGATTTCAAAAATTTTGTTGTAAAGAAATGAATACAATAGAGATGCTCGAATTTATCTATGATTTGGTTGGTTTCAAAATATCCAGCGGAGTAATTGTTTTGATACAAAAATAATGTAATGTTATGCATATAAAATCGTGGGTCATCTTTCCTTATGCTCTTATTTACGTTCCCCTTCTTCATCCGGTATCAAAGTAACGTAGCATGGGTTACTGTCGTATTTGAAATTAACATCTTTCAAATGGTGTTATAGTTGGATATTTACTTACTTTGACAGAATTCACATCCAAATTCGCATTTAGGACTATGCTTATGATGTCCGTGTTCCCATATCTGACAGCCTTCAGAAGTGATAATCGAGTCGACTTAACGAAACAGAAATATCATTGATTAAAATAAGAAATACGCTTAATAAAAAGAATAGATTGCAATATATTACGAAGCATGTGTGGCTCATGGATCAGGTGCTCCTCTCATAGGCGAGAGGTCTTAGGTCCAACCCACTGCCGTGAGTTCACATGTCCTGAACACGTGGGCGTAGCAAGTAAAAGATCTCTCACTGCGTTGGGTAGTTCCGTTGAAAAGTTATAGAATGGTAAACTATAGATATAAATGAAGCAGCATGATCACATTATTGGCGGGCGTAAGATTTGTTTCCAAATCACACCCTGAGAATCTCCTTTTTCTATGATAAACTGCCCAAAACCCTGAAGATCTGTCTGTAAAACACTGAAAAATTCTGACGGCCCTGAAAAACTCAGAAGTCTACACTGAAAAACTCTGACACTACCGCGATGCCCTCTGGCTGTGCGATAGAAGTCTCGCGTACTTCTATACGGTCGCCTCTATAAGCCCCATGAGCATTAATGTATATAATTGTGGTGAGTTAATTAGTGGTGATTTAAAAAAGGAAGATAAAATAAATAAAACATATCTCCCATTTCTTTGTTCGATGTTTTGAAGTAAAATTATTTTAACGATTCTTTAAAAATTAATTTTACTGATGCATTGTTTCTGTCTGACTTACTTTGTAAAAATCACGTATGGTATCATGAATTATAAAATTAAAACAAATGTGAAAATAAAAAAAAAATCAACAAAGAAACACGATAGAGTTAGAGAGCGGAAAGGGGGGGGGGGGGTGTTTCAACCAAACACAACAAACCCTAGCAGAGGCATACTACACTACAAAGACTTTTCTTACCAAGATAGATATATACATTTATATTTGGAGATTTTCTAAATTAAAATGCATGTACATATATTTCTGAAAAATATCACTTTTTCATATAGAACTGTGTATTAAAATAGTGTAGGAGAAATAAAATATGTAAAAACAATCTCTAGAACTATAAATAAATAAAAATAAGTTTAAAAAATGAAATGTAAGAAAAATGAATGTATAAATAAATAAACGAATGAATAATAAATAAATAATATGTTAATGCACTCAGTTCCTAAAAATCTTGTACGATTAACGAATTTAATACACCAGTGCTGATAGCAAATCGACCAAAAGGAAATCGCTTGTCATTCATTTTAAAAAGCACAATGCAGTCTATTCCGTTTCTATTACAACCTTTACAGAGACCGCACCCATGCATTGTCATGTGACGATCTTTAGATTTAACAACGCCCCCACCCCCACCAAATTTCTATATTGACAATTTCCGCATAAAATTAAGATAAACTAATTTAACCTGTTTTTATTATAACAGCGTAATAAAACAAAGTTCAGAGGACAGTAACTTTCTCTACCTTAAAATTTTTCATGTTTCTCTTTCATTCGAATGACATAAGTAGTTTGTCGACTTACTTAATCTACATGTAACTGTGTACAATAAGATAATACTTTATCTAAAAGCATTGTCGGAATTAGAGGATTGGGGTTGCAACCTCTGCAAACCAAACCGCCCATTTCGGTCGGAAAATTTTACCAAAAAAGATCATTTTTAGGACTGAAACCCTACCACCCCCACTTCCATACCGAATAATCCAAAATATTAGTCATGGGAGACTGCATCCCCTCCCCCCATTTTTTTCTTTCAAAAATTTCTTGATCCACCTATGAACAGTACCTTCCTTATTACATATTGCATAGCAGTGACGAATTCAGGGACGCTCGCCTAGGTGACTGGGACACAGAAGTCTTATACATGAAAAACCCCTGTCCTGTCAAAACTACCGAGTATTTGACATTTATTTTCAAAACGACATTCGTCATATTTAGAGAAAATACCTAGATCTGCCCCAGCCAGCGGGTCTATATGGTAAATTGTCGAGTAGGATTTTAGTATATCTAAATAGATTCCCTCTCCCTCTCTCTCTCACACACACACACATATATATATAGAAGCACAAAAAAGCGACAAACGACACTAAAGTAAAAATAAAAACCATTATGGTCAAATTTTCGAGGCGATCTGCCCCTTCTTCAAGACAAAACAATATAATAAACTACATAAATAGAAAAATGAAAAAAGAAACCTATATCGATATACAAAGCACTAGTCTAATTATGCGGTGATATCGAACGTCAGCTACATCTTGCGTGTATGTAGTTCGCTCTCGAAATGTAAAAATCTTTTTATTTATTTTTTTTTTTACTTTAGTGTCCTTTGTCGCTTTCTTGTGCTTCTATATTTTACCTCTTTTATTCTTTAGCGACTTGCATTGACCCATATATATATATATAAGCACAAAATAGGATTTTGTAACAACATTCACTATTCATGACATAAGTATCGGATCAACCTCAATGAAGGTTAATGCAAATCGCTCGAGAAAAACGGGTCAATATAAAAGCACAGGTAAGCGATAACGATACTAAAACAAAAAATTGCCAAATTTTCGAAGCAATCTGCTTCTTCTTCAGGACACACACACACACAAACACTTTCATAAATATAAAGACACGAAAAGAAACATAGAAGATATATACAAAGCACTAGTCTAATAAAAACCGGTTTCTTGAATTGGCTACATATTGTGCGTTTCTCTATGCGCTATCTAATAGGAAATGAGCCAAACACAAGCTAACAGCTTGCTTACAGGTCAAGTGGCGCCCCCCTAAAATGTATTTGCATTGACCTACAGGAGGTAATTAGACTAGGTGATAAGAAATTATAGATAGAAGGACAAAGAAAATAAACAGAAATAAATGGGAGTGAAAAACAAATAAGTGATAAAATAAGTAAGTACCAAAAAAAAAAAAAAAAAAAATACTGTCAGGACAAGTGGTAATATTGGATGGCGAGTTACATGACAAGTATAAAGACACGGATTCCTATCGTCTGTCCGTACCAAACCCTACCCAAAAATGGGCATCTCCACAAAAGATACGGTGTTTGGAACAAACAGACGCAGACTGCTCTATTTCATAATATAGGATGCTGGTGTCAATACTTCTTGTTCATCAAAAGGACATCTGACACTTTGTTTAGACCGCTTGGTTCTATAGTGTGAAGCATATGTTGCCAAAAGCCCTCTTTCGCCACTCGGTCATCTACTGTCCACATCGCACTATGCTAAATGGCCACAACAATCATGTCCTCCCAAGAATGGTTGTCCATGTTAAAATGCCTGGCTACTGGCAGATGCATTTTCTTGGTTTTGATGGACGACCTATGGTTGTTCACTCGCATGTTCAAAGCATCTTCTGTTTCCCCAACATACTGTTTTACATACATTGCATGTGATAAGGTAAACCACATTTTTGGATTTACAGGAGAGTTTATCCAAAATGATGTACTCCTTACCGGTTACAGAACTTTTGAAGGTAGATGTAGTGTCATTTGTCATTGCATGTTGTGAAACCAATTGGTCTAGGATTGTCAAGCCTTGATCTGACTACATGATCTTTAATACTTTTAGGCTTTCTGAAGGCAACCATAGGAGGTGATGGGATGGCCTTCGCCATACGTTCGGAATTGTGGAGGGTAGGCAGGTGCTTGCGTAGGAAGAGACCTAAATTGTCGAAATGCGCATATGGTGCACAAAATTAAAAGGTATATATGTTCTATATTTATTGAGATACATGTAGGCCTTGCAAAGCTGGGTGGAAGGTATTGACTAAAGGTATTCTGGGGGCAGTGTCCTTAGTTTTGTATTTCAGCAAATCTGCTCTACTGGTTGACATGGTTTTCTCAACGGAGTTCTTATTACACCCTCTGTGGCATAGTCTCTATTTTAGTTCTGAACTCCTCGTCTTAAAGAAGTCATCAGTAGAGCATATTCGGCGTAATCTGGTGGACAAACTTTTAGGAATACCTTTGAAGACATGGGGCGGATGACAAATGTCCGGTCTAAGGTAGAGGTGTGCATCTGTAGGTTTGGTGAACAAGTCCAAATTGATGTTTCCGTTGCACAGAGTGGATCTGGTGTCCAGGAAGACATTGGTGGTTTCTGAGATACCGGCAGTGAACTTTATGGAGGGATGAAAGTTGTTGGCAAAATTAATAAATTCATCCAGTTTTTCTCTACCTGCTGTCCATTTCATTTCAATATCAACAATAAAACGTAGCCAGCTCATGGGTTTGGTTGGAGCTTGACTGAGGAATATTTTTTCTAACTCATGAAAATGTTAGCATAGGAGGGCGCCATCTTTGTTCCCATGGATGTACCATTGACTTGCAGGTAATGCTCTCCGTTGAACATAAAGTTTTTAAGTTTGATTGTATGTTCCAGGAGCTTTACCAGGGATTCAGTGGAGGGCGTTTTGGGTTTTCCTGGAATCCCATACCTTTCTACAAGCCTCTATTCCTTCGTCGTTAGGGATGTTGGTATATAGAGAGGTGACATCCATAGTCACAAGAAGGGTACCGGGGGGTAAGGTAGTGCTGTGTGTTTTATTGATGTAATCCGTTGTATCTTGGAGATAGGATGGTAATTGTACAACGTGAGGACGCAAGTGGTAGTCTAATATACATCATCGTCATCATCATCATCATTTCTTCATTACGTAATCAATATTTGGTTGTTTGATCCGGTAAATATCATATAGTTTGTTACCTATCATAATGCAATTTGAGAATCGTAATTAACAGTATATTCGTATGTATATATTTAATAACAGGGCGAAACATATCCAGTTGATGCAGTTCAATATTTGTAAAATTAAAGCGTCATTTTATCTGTGACTTATAACGTTTAAGACAAAAACTGATTTTCACACTTCAAATGTGCAACAATTTGTTTTACACACGAAAATACATTTATTTTCATATCGTAAACTAAACTACATCAATTATTTAAGTTCGATTTCTGCAGCATGTCCTCTGATAATAGCAATATTATGGAATATATGTGAAAAGTGAGATTTGTTAAACTGTTATAGAAAGTGCCATTCTGTTTTGTTAATTTTTCTTACGAATGAAATAAACAGCTGCATTACAGCGAGAGGGAAATGCGCACATTCAAAGCTATACTCGTTCACTTTAAAAGTTGGACACTGTTTAAAAAAAAAAGGGGGGGGGGAGGGTTTGAATTCAATTAACGCAACTTCACAGCGTTTTATTGGTGAATGGACGCTAAATTATGAAGAGTGCATTATTGATTTAGTAACATTAATAATGAATGCTTTTAAACTCGAACGGGAGTGGGGATTGGCCTTAAGGTCCAAAAATAACAATATTTGTGTGGAATCTCGGCACAGATTGTAAAAGATGTAAAATAAACATCAACCCTTATGCGTTATGTAAATAATTGATAGGGATATATAAAAATAATTATTCCTTTTTATTTCTTTATTTACAATTAAAACACTGCATTTTCTGTAATTAAAAATCGTATTTATATTAAATGTATTTTAATCTATTATTTTCGTACGGAAAAATAAAATGTTCTTATTGTAAATAAATAAATACATTCATAATTAGATATGTAGATAAATAATAAATAAATAAAGTCAGCCGAGGAAGGCCTCTGGACTAAATGTAAGCAAAAATAGTGTTCTTATTATAAATAAATCAATCAATAAATTTACAAACATATTGTTCTATTTATTGTACATATTTCCCCTCCCTTAATGCACTTCTATGAAACGGCGATGGTAAGCATTATGCTACTGCTTTTTTAGCTCACCTGAGCGTAGCTCAAGTGAGCTATTGTCATAGTGCAGCGTCCGTCGTCCGTCGTTAACTTTTCTACATTTTCGACTTCTCCTCCAGAAACGCTGCACAGAATTTCACCAAACTCCATAGGAAGTAAGTACTCAAGGTCCTCTACAAAGTTTGTGTTTTTTATGCCGATCCGTGATCCAAGATGGCAGCCATTGGCTCTGATTGGTTGACACATTTTCGACTTCTCTACCAGAACTGCTGCACAGAATTTCACCAAACTTCATAGGAAGTAAGTACTCAAGGTCCTCTACAAAGTTTTTGGTTTTTTTTTTCTGATCCGTGATCCAAGATGGCCGCCATTGGCTCTGATTGGTTGACACATTTTCGACTTCTCCTCCAGAACTGCAGCACAGAATTTCACTAAACTTCATAGGAAGTAAGTACTCAAGGTCCTCTACCAAGTTTGTGTTTTTTTTTTTGCCGATCCGTAATCCAAGATGGCCGCCATTGGCTCTAATTGGTTGACACATTTTCGACTTCTTCTCCGGAACTGCTGCATATAATTTCACTAAACTTCATAGGAAGTAAGTACTCAAAGTCCTCTACCAAATTTGTGTTTTTAATGCCGATCCGTGATCCAAGATGGCCGCCATTGGCTCTGATTGGTTGACACATTTTCGACTTCTCCAGAACCGCTGCACAGAATTTCACCAAACTTCATAAGAAGTAAGTACTCAAGGTCCTCTACCAAGTTTGTGTTTTTTATGCCTATCCGTGATCCAAGATGGCCGCCATTTGCTCTGATTGGTTGACACATTTTCGACTTCTTCTCCAGAACTGCTGCACAGAATTTCACCAAACTTCATAGGAAGTTGGTACTCAAGGTCCTCTACCAAGTTTGTGTTTTTTATGCCAGTCCGTGATCCAAGATGGCCGCCATTGGCTCTGATTTGTTGAAACATTTTCAACTTCTTCTCCAGATTGGCTGCACAGAATTTCATCAAACCTCATAGGAAGTAAGTACTCAAGGTCTTCTAGCAAGTTTGTGTTCGGGATCCAGATTCCCTCAGGGGTGGATCCAGGGCGGGACCAAAAGTGCCCAGAAGGGTACCCCATTTCAAACATCTTATTCTCCAGAATCAGTACATAAATGGGGAAACTAATTGCATTTCAACAATCTATAAAGATGGGTTATTAAAAATTGTGTTCGGCGTTAAGATCCGTCAAATAGAAATTTACGCTTTTTTGACGTGTTTCTGGACTTAGTCAGTTCAATGAAGAAAAGTGTCATGTTTTTCAATTTATTGGTATTGATGATTTCTTAATGACTATTTTGATCACAATTGTGGTAAGGAATATTATTGTGAAAGAATTTTGTCGTTATCTCAATTTTTGGATTTTTTATGAATTTTTTAAGACTTCCAGAAAAAAAAGGGGGGGGGGGGTTGGCCATTTTTCACATTTTCAACTTTTTCTATAAAACCACATGAAAGATTTTAATGAAACATGGAATACATGAAGTACTAAAAGTCCTCTATCAATTTGGTAAATTTCATCCAAATTGGTTAATAGATAATGCCACAATGTCTAAAAAGTAGGTCTCACAATGGTACATATACCACTTGGTAATTGAAATATGGAGAGTAGCGGTTCAAATCCAGCTGTGGTCAATTTTTTTTTTTTTACACATCTAAATAAGTTTTTAGATGTTTCTCAACACTCAACATATGAAATTAGGAATTTTACGTTTAAGACTTCCAAAAAAAAAAAAAGGGGGGGGGGGGAGGCCATTTTTCACATTTTCAACTTTTTCTACAAAACTGTTTGAAGGATTTTAATAAATCTTGGTAGAAATAAGTCACTTATGATCCTCTTCAAATTCTGTTGTTTTTGTCCAGACCTGTTTACAGGTGGCGCCACCATAGTCAAAAGTAGGTCACAAAAGAGTTCCCTCCTTTAACAATATTCTTTTTCATACGGGCTGTATACAGAGACAAACAGAATGCATAGAAATGATCTAGAGGGATGAGTGAAGACGTATTGTCATTTTGGTTCCCTTCCAAAATCAAATTTTAGAATTTTTTTTTTGACATTTCTTTGGACTTGGTGATTCAATGCAGAAAAAAAGTGTCATATTTCCTAGTTAATTGATAATGATGATTTCTTATGGACTATTGTGATCATAATTATGGTAAGGATTGTTACTTTGAAAGAATTTTGTCAATATCTCAAATTTTGGATTTTCTAGGAATTTTTTAAGACTTCCAAATGAGGGTGTATAGGAACAATTCAATCACATTTTTCACTTCTGCTGTTATACCGCATGAAGGATTTTAATGAAACATGGAATACATGAAGTACTAAAGGTCCTCTGTCAATATGGTAAATTTCATCCAAATTGGTTAACAGATAATGTCACCATGTCTAAAAAGCAGTTCTCACAATGGTACATATACCACTTGGTAATTGAAATATGGAGAGTAGCGGTTCAAATCCAGCTGTGGTCAGAAATTTTTTTTTTCATTTCTTTACACATCTAAATAAGTTTTTAGATGTTTCTCAACACTCAACATATGAAATTAGGCAATTTTAAGTTAGATTTGGACAATATTTGAAACAATTGTTGTTCATGACCTAGACTTGAAATCAGTCAACAAAAGGCCCCACCTAAAGAAAATGACTAACTTGTTGCCCTGAATGACATCTTGCAGAGACAGAGGAAATGCTTAATATCAAAATCACCTGAGTGGAAGTGCAAAAAAGTGTTGTTTTTTATTCTAGCCTGAAATAAAATTTGACATATTTTCAACATCTGTGTTGACTTAGTCACATTAATGCAAAAATAAATGAATTCTTCCTTCATGCATGACTGATCATCTAGGTACGCAGGTGAGCGATATAGGCCCTCTTGGGCCTCTTGTTTTCATTCTTGCTGAATAGGTACATGTAATTCATGTGATTTATTTAACTGAATGTCTAAAGATCATCTTTCAAAGGTAAGTCAAAAGAGACACAATATCTTAGTAAAATTATCTTTACAAATCGTTAAAATACTAGTTTAAAAATAATAAAAATTCCCCCGCAAATAAAGCCACATTTAATGCATATTAAAGGTCATAGACAGATAACTGCTAACCATTTTAACGGCTTCTATTATTAAAGGGAACCGTACAGAAGTACGCGAGACCGCGATCGCACGGCTGGAGAGCAACGAGGTAGGTGTCAGTGTTTTCCAGAATCTTGCAGTTTTTCAGGGGCGTCAGAGTTTTGCAGAGTTTTCCAAGGTCGTCAGTGTTTTTCACTGTATACTTCAGTGTTTATCAGGGCCGTCAGTTTTTCAGACAGATTAAGTGTTTGCAGAGTTTATGAGAGGAAAATAGGATTCTCAGGGGTTTTTCGGCCCAGTAGTGACAAGGTTTACGTTAACGATAGTTTAACTGTAACGTATACTTACTATGTCTGATGAACTGAGTAATTTGTGATTAGCCCCAGCTTTTAGAAGAAGCTGTATACTATTCAGGTCTTGGTTGAGAAAGGCTATTTCTAGTGGAAGTACTCCAGTCTATGTAAAAAAACATCAAATAAATTATAAAAGAAAATGATACAATATCACGAACAACGATGTATTTTTATAAAAACGACTACTCATACCACAAAGAACAATTAACTCAGTATTCACAATATTTCGGTCTCCTGACCTTCTTCTAGTGAATTTTATTGGTATTGGTGGCTTAAGCTATGTAATGGCCATCATATTTTTTCATATATCGGTCATGAAATATGATGGATATTACATAGCTTAAGCCACCAATACCAATAAAATTCAATAGAAGAAGGTCAGGAGAACGAAATATTGTGAATACTGAGTTAATTGTTCTTTGTTTTATGACACTTCCCTTCGGAGGACTATTAAGATGTTTGACTACCCATGCCTTTAATAAATGTCTAATCCTGACATTGAACATGGATAATAGCTTTACACTACATGTATCTGATGGAAAGGATCTTGCAATCGAAGAGATCTAAGTCATACAATATGAGGAGAGAGTGTATACACACTAGAGTCATACAAACATAATTAATTTCTTCACAAAGTTAATTACCTTTTGACTTTTCTTTTAATGTCAACATATATATTGATTTGTAAATAAAGATTTTATATATGTATAACAGTAGCTCTAGATTGTGATGACTAGATTTATCTGTTACGTACACTAATGGTTACATGTAAGATACATATGTATATTAACATTCCGACAAATTACAATATTTGCACTTATTGCAATTATTTGTTTATTATGGAATTTTAGAAATGGGTCAGGACAAAGGTGACTAATTTGATATAAGGAACTTCGCGGCTCTTGTATCCTTTGCTAAAATTACTCAGGATACCTTGGCCAGAAAAGACAAAGTAAAGAAGAATAAAAAAGATAGAGAGGAGTAGTTAACTCGTAAAAGTTAGAAGATGGTAGTTGTGGATACGGAATGGAAAGACATTGGCACATTTTGATTCCCTCATTTTATATTTTATTTCTTCTGGTCAGTGCACATCCTAAGATATGTAAATTAATGAACGGTATAAGAAGATGAAGACCTACGGAAACCTAAGTGCACATTTACCACTCATGTTTGTACTGTATAGAGTCATGTTGGCGAAATGAGTGTAGTGGGACTAAGTATGAAACAATATTCATTTGAAACTCGTTGGGTTATTGGCTTTAACAACCAAGAAACGACCTCCTAATTTCAGTAGGCGGTAAAACATCAAATGATGCTGCGATGATGAAAAATCTTTTCAATTTTAGTATAAACAGTAATATTAAAAAGGGAATCAGACTCAATTTCATTTTCCGTTATCGTATCTCCAAATGTAGAAAACTTATATTCATCAAACGCTAGTTGTGACTACAGAATCATCACGTTTGAATTTTAGTGAAACACCACAAACTATGTATGGTAATATAAGGTTTGTAAAGAGGATCATGAAGGCAGCCATGGTGACTTTGAGATTACAATATTCTAAAGATAAATCATAGAGGTATCTATATTAGGATTCAGAGATCACATCATATGGAACAAACAACTTGCAGGCAATAAAAAACCGATCGCTACATATATGCATTTTGCATTGCAAAATAATTAATTTCGATCAGACAGTTGGATATTTAAATCGCACGGTTTTGTATCCAAAAACTAAATATTTGTAAATATATGACATTATGATGTAAAAGAGAAAACTGAACACATCTGACAAAGTTGTATGACAAAAATCACCAAAACATAATAGAATATACAATGAAAAACGACATTACAGAAATATTCGATTGTACTGCGGATACGATACCGACGGTCATTTGAAGTGACAAACGTCATTCAATTTGTATGTTGAACCGGTTTACGGGCGCGCATCTTCCCACTCACCGCAAAACCAGCACAATCACATTTTAAAATATATAATCCTCCAAGTAGAGCCCAAAGTTTCTCAAGACGAGAGGTCTTAAAAATTTCATTACACACGAAAAGTTTCTAGAATAATAAGTCGCTAGCAAAAATATGTGTAAGGAGACATCAACATAAGTAAACCATGCTATGCCCGTCTGTAAGCCTAGCTCAGATCCTTGATCAATAGGATTCCTGACTTACAGTCAGAGTAGACGAGGATCAGGACCTTGTCTTCTCTGAAAAGGTTTAGACAAGGCCTGTCATAGAGTCCCTATCGCCCTTTTAGTCATCTAGTTGTCTATTACACTGAGTAAGAAGTTTAAAAGTAATCTGATATTTTTTTTTTTTTTTGCGTGAAAATCCAAAACATTCGTGCAGGCTCTAACGAACTGAACCATTTGACTAATATTTATACCATATGATGGGAGTCTGGGGACATCACCATATAGATAAGGATAATTTACAATAGGAAATCCAAAGTCGTCACGTTCATTATATATGTTGGTATGAATATTGTTCTTAAAAATTTAAATATTTAATTCCAAGAAATATGCTTCCTGGTCTGAAGTATTTGCTTTGTTTAATTGAAGTTCAGATGGATAAATGTCAGTAATATAGTTTTAAAACTCAGAGTTATCAAACACTAAAATATCTAGTGGTGTCATTGAACTTATCAATAAGGCCGAAACGTTTAGAGGTTTGAATAGAATGCATAAAATCTCTCTCATAACAGTATAAAAATAAATCGGCTATAAGGGGAGCGCGGTTATTGCTCATAGGATCCCAATGAAAGAAATAATCAGAGTTAATCGCAGTGTAAGTGATGTATTTTTTGCCTTCATGGAGTAGTTCATTTGCGACGCACGTATTTGTACTCGGGCGATACACGCTGTCTTTTATTTTTATCACTTAATGGCACTACCACTGGATTTTCAAGAAGATCAAGATCGCCTTTAATGTAAATACCTGGAAATTCACTGTGGGGAATAAATCAAACGAGTTTTGAATACCAGAGGCAAGTTAGCTCCTCAGTTTCTGATGGAAAGGTCTTGTAGAGCTGAAATGCAATACTGTTTGATAAAAGCAATATTGCTTGTAATTTCGCTTCTCGAGTACGCAGCAGACCATGTTAGAATTTCGTCAGATGTATTGGAAGAAACTTGGTGGATCTCTTAAATACTCCTGTAAATCCAGTAAAGATTAATAGGATCTAACCCCATGTTCCCGGAGGGACAACGAAATCTCGATTCGAGTGCCCATGCCTATTGATATCCATGACGAGGCTTGGCGAGTCATAGATCTCAATCGGCATGGGCACGAGCATTGAGATTTCTTTATCCCTCCCAGAACATGGTCCTTTTTCTCACATTTCCCCCATGTTCACTGTTTATAATTTGTCGGCAGTCAAAGAAAGACAACTCCAATAATTACAGACAAAATCTGCCCATTACCTCACGCAAGAAAACGAAGTCCCTATTAAAGTTAATTTTTATTGTTAAATAAACAGCACAAAGAAGATTTTCCGTAATAGTTAGCTTATTAAACAAGAATTCAAAGTTTATATTTTATAATTATGGTCATGGTGTACACACGATTATTTTAGACTATTCCGCTGACAAAAGTACACAACGCGCACTTTTTGAACATGGAGATGCAAACCGCATTTTAACACTTGCTACACAGTGATCTTATACGTTTGTGTTGATTGTAATAATTTATGACGATATTGAAACTGTCTCCGTGAATTAATCTGTTATAGATGATATTGTGTATTGGATTTCTAGTATTAATGCTTTGGGAAAATTCATATCGATATGTACAGTACTGTCCGAGACTGCAGGCGAGGACATGAAGCTGACGAGGTAAGAACATTTCAAGAAGTTTTTGCTTTCAATGGCGATGATCTAGATAATAGAGATGATATAGTGTGTTGCTGATGACTATGTAGTTGTTTAAGGAAGCAGGATTTTTGTGCCCAGTGACATGTATGTCCGGTTTATAATTGTCTAGAAATTTTTAGCATAGATACTCTCTAGCGAAAGTTAACGAACTACTAATATCTTTGTGTGTGTGCAACACGAATAGATACCTATGCGAATATCGATAATTTTTAAGATTTCTCTTTTCCAGTCATTCAAGGCACCTTTTTTTTACACCACCCTTTACAATAAGTGTTTAATGCTTCTTCAACAATATCCCGGCATTTGGTAAAATCTATCTTGGAAGGTAATCTATACTTTGGCCCTTTATTGAAAAGTGAACGTAAATATTTATCCGAAATACAATTCAGATCACCTGTAATAATATGGCCCTGCAGACTGATAAATGACTTTAGAATTATTGCATGAACAGGACGATGGAATAGAATCGAGAGAATTTAGATTGGATGTGACGACATTGTAATTAAATATAAAATTTCTAATAGGTTTTTTGTACTGATAGCAAATCAGAGGTGGTTCAAGGTTCTCGAAATACAGAGAAACTTTAGATTTGACTCTACGATCACGAAAAATATTTGAAATATTAAGCAGATCTAAAACTTTATTTACAAATTTAATCTTAATAAATTGCGATTTAGGATTAACGATGGTATACGTGGGAAAAGTTTGTTATAAGAAGATGCTATAATCAATTCGTATAACGTAAACTTAATAGATCGGCGTCATCCAGGATAGGTTTTAATCTGGTAGCCGGGATACACGATAATGCATGTAGAAGTTCGTGACGACCGTTATTTCTGGCTATCCGCAGTAGATCGTCTAATGACCTATTTAATCTACCATGTCTTCTGCCGTTGCCATTGCGGCGACGACCGTGCGAACTTTGTTTCCTCTTAACGTCTGGTCTTAGTGAAAATATATTGATATTGTTATGGTAAAAGGAAATGTAACCTTGTTTAAAAATTTGGTCATTGAGAAAAAGGCGATATGAGGTTTGTAGATGTTTAATCCAATAAAGTTCAGCAACTAAACGTCGTTTTATCATTTCCGATTTAGTTTCTCCGGGTAGTTTTTTAATGCTTTCAATAGAATTAATAATAATGTTATCAATATTGTGATTATATTTGATGAAGCGATTGTTAAGAAAGTTTTTGTATTTATGTTTAGAATTATGTCTGATTTTATATGAATGATTACGAAAACGGTTTTTCAATGATAGAGAAGTTTCACCTAGAGACTGCGTCCCACATCCCCTTGCTACACAGGTTATAACGTATACTAAATTGGGTGTATTTCAATCGATGTCCTCGTTTATTTCTATTTTATAAGTAACTTGAAGTCAAGTTTTTGATTAAATTTACACTATAAGTCAAACATACATGTTGGCATTTAATATTCGTAGTTCGTAAAACAATGCATAAGCATTCCTTGTATTTGAAGCTGTTACTTTTTACTAAATCTTCACGTCATATTCTACTACATAATACAGATATATGTATATTGCAAATTCGTGAAGTCTTTATTTAAAATTGTAATGCGCTAAATAAGTGCATTTCATATTTCCTTTTACGATTAAAAACATTCTGAAAACTGGCTAAAATTACATAGTATACTTTTTCTCGGCCCTTGTGTGCGAGCAGTTCCTTGATATATGGCATCAAATTACATGTATAATAACATAAACTCTATGACGGACTACTGTCCATTTGTTTTCAGAGGAAATATCTTGATTAGTACATGTGCAGAATATATTTCATGATACTTTGAGTTCAGTAATGACAGCACATACACATATTATTACGAATGGTGACGTCATTCGTACAAATAATCTAAACAGATTATCCCGGACTAGTAGACCCGTGTTACGCATTTCCAGAACTACTTTAAACATTAAAAAAATTATAATGTAAAATACGAAAGTTAAAATAATATTTTATGGTATTCCTTCAAAAGTTTTTCACCTACAGTTAGGTGCAGTCCTAACCTTACATTCAAGTGCACTTGACAAGTGTACTTTAAGTTTAGTTTTTCGTCCTGAAAAAAGGTTTAGTCAAGTGCACTTGATATGAAGTTTACTTTAAAGTAATTCTGTCTTCAAGTTTACTATCACTTGACACCAAGTTCACTTTTCATGTTTATTTATAACAATTATCCAGTTTAAGAGATCTCGGGCAAAAAAGTGTTCGGTCGTTCCGTTCGTCTGTATGTACTTCCGTAATTCTGCAGCGTTGTCACAGTTACCAAAATTCAACTGTAAGTATATCCCCTAAGCGTCACCATGTGACTCCGGGGGTAAAACATTAATAGCTATGTTTATTTGTCGCTGGAGCATTCGTGATTCGCAAACGTAGGTTGTTTAGCTGAAAATGTTTTTGAATTTGTATTAACATCGCATTTGTGGGATATAGTTTTCTGTTTCCGTACTATTATTGATGAAAAATGTTTGTACTTGAAATAAAATAGAATAAAATGAAATAATACCTTTATGTATCTAGACGTCCGAAGAGGGGATGGGGATCTTGGGACGGAATTACCCTACTCTTTCAGAAATTTTGATGCACAATTTTTATTGATAAATTTTAAGCCTGGAACCTCTATGTCTGGCGCACTTTTTTTCTTCTTTCACTTTTTAGACACTGCATTACTTTTTCCAAAATATCTTGGAGTGTGATTGTAAGTAATGCATGGGCTGGGGCAAAACTGTAAGAATATTCCTTTCCAAACCGAAAAAGTAATTAATCTGGATGGTTCTCCGTTGGCAGATCCAGAATAAGGGGCATGGATGGTACGGATGATAGAAACCCCACTGCTCCCCCTCGCACACACATCCCTTATGTCATAAAATTACAAGAGAAAGGTCATTTTTATGGCTGTGCAGTTACCACAGTTTAGTTTAGATCGGTAGCCCCATCCCCTTTTAATTCAAAATCGCTTCAGTCGCCCCTGATGTGTAAGTTCAACGAGTCTCATACTTGACAAATAACATTATTCAGTATGCACCCACTATGTAGGATCGTGAACAGTCTCTTCTGTATAATTTTGAAGATTTCGTATTCAGTCAATGCCACTTCCTATTTGTATGTTACTTACTCGAACGCTCCAAAAGATGTGTCAACAAAGTTGTTATTGCAATTTTAATTGAATTGAGGGGCTTGGTGTAGTGGTTAAGGGCTTGGCTTCAGCGCCGACGGTCCGCGTTCGAATACCGGGTCGCACCACTATGTTTAAGAGGTTGGTAACCTCCTGCTTCCATGTCGCGATATAACTGAAATATTGTTGAAAGCAACGTAAAATTTTAAAAGGTTATTAGTAACCAAAAAGAAAGGGATATATAAATGGCGTTGATCTGCCAGATTTTTATATACTGTGGATGAAATAATTTAAGCATTGATAAGAAATCTATTGTGTTAAGAATGTTAATGCAAAGAACATTACATAGGTAAGAAAAGAAAATAGATTTCCAGATACTAGAATGTGTGGTAAAAACTATCTGATAAGGTCATGTTGGAGGAAAGGTGCTGATTATTAGATTGTGAACAAAATTGGTGTTTGACTAAACAGAAGAATTGCATCTTAAATTTTTAAAATTATGACACATGGTGGGGCATATATCAGGTACACGCATTTATTGATTTTTATTCTTATTAGTAAAGTTTGCAAAAGATAAATTCATTTGAATGCTGTAAGCATAATGATGTTTATCGTGATATATTTCAGCAAGCTTTACAAACAATATTTAATATTAGACAGGTATGAATCATATCGTTATAGATTTCAGCAGGTTTTACAGTCAGGTATGTATCATAAGATTAGGGCATGTTTGGTCATTGGCTGCATTTACAATAGGATCGGTAATGATTACCAAATCAATTATGTAACTAGAGTTTAATATTATTTTGAATTGCATATTTACAGCTGTTACCACTTTCAATTTTGGATTAGTTTGATTGTTTATACATGTAATTGACAAACAAACTGACTTGAAATATGTAGTTAAACTTTTTCCGTCATGAAATTATGTAAATAACTCTAAAACTACCGAGTATCTCCCTCATGCATAGCTCTGTCCTTGGATAGATTCTTTGGTTCATTTATTTGGTCATTTTGGTTTCAATACTGCTCCTCAAAGATATATATAATATGAGAATTCCAACCATTCGGCTTCGAGCATCATTAAAGAGACATAAGTTGTCGAAATGCGCATCTGGTGCACAAAATTGAAAGGTATGTATGTTCTATATTTATTTGCTACTTACTCTGTCCTTTGCGTTGACATCAGCTTCGGCATCGATAAGCATCTTTATCACATCCGTGTTCTTTTTCTTGCTACACAAATGAGGTAGAGCATACAAATCCTACATGGGAAAGTAAAATTAAATGGCAAATAGTTTGATTTCAAAGTAAGACTAGAAAGACCCGGAAATACATTTTTATGTGATAACAATATATTGCTTTGCCATTCACATATTATAAACCCTAAACACAACAACTCGCAGTAAACAGTTTTTCAGAAATATTTAAATCGTTTAAGATTAGATTGTTACTTAACGAGTCCTTTCTCGGTACGAGTTTTAATGCACTACGCAAGTTTTAGCGCATGCCGATCGATTGTAATCGTTAAAATAGTCGGCGTCTTAAAAACATTAACAATATTAAAAAATTATCAACAAGTTATAAAATCAACATAGTTTAACCGAAATGTATCTACCCAACATTAATATATCGAAATTAATTCCAATAACATCTGATTACGACATTTCAGAAAGTTAAAAATAGTGTTTTTTTGAGATTTTCCCCCAAAATTGAAGCAAGCGGTGAATTTTTCTACAATTCTCTGAAAATTATTTTTATTTAGCATTTTATCACTGACGAAAAAATGATCAATTGTCCTATAGTAGTTTTTGAGATATTTTTACCCAGAACGGCCTCGTAAAGTATGATTATGATTAACTTTGATCTGAATAGGTAGTGTTCAAATTGCACCAACTACCATAAATGTGTCCGAGTATTTCGCGAAGTGATAGCTGCTACTTCTAATAATTTGTGTTCATAACACTAAATTGTTATGTGACCAACATTTTGAATTTTGGATCCAGCATCTCGTGTTACACATTATGATGATTTATATAGCTGGACTGAACAAGAAATAAATGCAGTTTACTCATTTGTGCCGACGTCACACCCCTGTGGATCCACTCATTGACAGAAATGGCCGAAATACAACACGTATAGGAAACCTTGAGTAACTCTCATCCCGGTCGAGATCTACTTTAAATGACTCATTATGGTAAGGCAGATACCAATTATAGATTATATGATGTTAAGGCATCAAAGTAAATTTTCTATTTTACTACTTACTTTGTTCATTGCGTGGACATCAGCTTCAGTATTAATAAGCATCTTTATCACACCTGTGTCCTTTTTCATACAACTCAAATGAAGTGGAGTGTGACCTTCCTACGTTTGAAAGTAAAATTAGATGTCAGATAGCTTGATTTCAAACCAAGAAAAAAGAGGAGTTACTGGCTCAGATATGTGGCAGAAGTCACCATGGTGCTATACAATAAAAGACCTAAAAGGACATGAAATACATTTTGATGTGATAAGGATATATTGGTATGATATTCATATACTAAAAAAACTTCAGTACCACAACTCGTGCTAAACATTTTCAAAACTAATTAAAACGTTTATGATTAGAGTGTTACTTAAGTAACAGTAATCTTTATGATTAACTTTAATCTGAAAAGGTCATGTTCAAATTGCACTAATTGCGGGTGGTGTTATGAAACATTTACTGAAAACCTGCCACTTAGCATATATTGTACCATTTGAAAGAAAAGTATCTCAGCAGAGCGTGAAAAACGGAAATCGCTTTGTATATATACATGTACAACCAATGGAGGAGGGTAAATTCCTTATAGGAACTAATTTTTGTGCGGTGCGTCGATGTTCTATATTTCATACTGGCCAACCTAAAAGAGAAAAGAACACCATTTGCTCTAACGGCTGGAGCGACGATCATACAAGGCACCAATGCGAGTAAGAATCAACTTGTAAAGTTTGCAAGGAACCCGGTCACAAACTTCGAACCTATGTTAGCAATATGAAGGGAAGCAAAAGAACATTTTCATTTTCGGTGGTAGTGAGGATACCCTTTCAAATTTCTATCCTTGTGATATTAACGTATTTGGCATGCAACACGAATCGGCCGAACATGCATTTCAAGGCCACGAGATCCGGGGACATACTTAGAGCAGCGCATATCCGTGAAGGGCCTGCTGTTCTGGATGCCAAGCGTATCGGGGCCCAGGTCATGGTTTATGATCAGTGGATAGAAATATAAGAAGAAGTAATGAAGGAAGTGCAAGTGCAAGAGTTTCAAAACAAATTATTAGAAATAGATGTAACGATCGTAGAGGCGGTATACGATGATGTTTGGGGCTCAGGACTTGACAGACAGGGCACTTACAGAACAAATATGAGTTCTTGGCCTGGAAAAAAAACGTTCTATGAAATATGCTCAAGAACCTAGCGAAGTGCAAACGTCCGAAACAAAAAGCTCAGAATTCCGGGCGAGGTGCCAGGAAGTCCGTTCATAAATGAACATGTTACGTTGTAGTTGTTAACAGAACCCGATTCACATAATCTAATTATATCTCTATAGAAAAATTACAAATATTGTCCCTTAATTGTAGAGGTTTCAACACACGAAAAACGTGTAAAAATTGTCTCGTGGTTGAATGACTTCAATGCCGATATGCTCTTTTACAGGGAACTCACCTTATTGCAAAAATCAGTTTATTTATTATTCTAGATGGCATGGAAATATATTTCATTGTTTTTCTGAATCGAAATTTGGTAAAGATGTCTCAATTGTGTTTCGAAAAAATCTATCTTTTGAAATTTTAAATGTTCACAAATCCAATGATGGTAGGCGTTTAATGGTAAATTTGCGTTTTGATGACAAAAAGTTTTCTTTCATAAATGAATATGCCCCTAATAATCCTGTTGTCAGAACAGATTTTTTTGAAAGAGATTCTACATGGGCAAACCAGTTGACATGTAATAAAAAATATTATTCTATCTGGGGATTTTAATTGTGTACTGGATACAAATAGTGAAGAGGATAAAAGGAAACCTGCTCTTACAAATTACTAAAGTGTTTAAATTTAGTAGATATATGGAGAGATTTAAATACTGATCAACCGGGTTTTACTGGGTGTGATAGGGAAAGGTCACGAGGTCAAGAATCGATTTTATGCTCCTTTCCCGCGATTTTTCTTATGTTCCGTGTAATATTGGTACAAGAACTATACCAAGTAAACATTCGAATAATATAAGAAGGTCTGACCATAGATGTCTTAAATCGACGGTAGATACGTGTGGCAATTTAAGGGGTCCGGGGTATTGGAAATTTGATACATCTCTATTAAAAATAAGAATTTCGTTTACTCGATGAATTTATTTATTGAAATTTTAATTTTTGAGGACTTAGATCCACATAGCAGATGGGAAGAAACAAAAGCATCGATAAAAACTTTTACTATGACTTTTTCCTCAAAATTAAGTAAAACCACCAAAGACCTTATCTCTGAGTTAGAGGATAAAATTTCAAAAATGGAAGAAAAGGAATCTATAAAAATTGATCTGTATTTAAAACGAAAAATAGGATCTGACCTTCAATTAATTCCCGATAAAACGTCAAAATGGGCTCAATTCAGATCAAGAGCAAGCTGGATAAAGCAAGGCGAAAAGAATTCGTCATATTTTTTAAGACTTGAGTCACAGAGACAAATTTCCGATACAATACAACAATTGAAGCCTGAAAATAATTCTGTTTTGACAAATAATGATGATATACCAGATAACATGTGTTCATTTCACCAAAAAGTTATATACTTCTACAAATGTAGAGGACTCAGAAATCACAGATTATCTATCAAATATAAATGTTGAAAAAATTATATCTAATGATGATCAAACTTTTTTAAATGCTGCACTCACAATTGAGGAATGTCGTTGTACATTGTTTCACATGAAATGTAATAAGAGTCCAGGTGTAAATGGTCTACCTTCTGTGTTTTACAAGATATTTTGGGAAAAACTTAAACGTATCTTTTCCTCCTCTGTCAATAAAACCTTTGAAAAAAATGTTTGTCTTTTACTGAAAGTTTATAAAGAACCTATTTTTAGATTAAAAACTAATGGTTTGGTGTCCAAAACTTGTAAAATGAACTGTGGAATACGTCAGGGGTGTCCCATTTCTGCAATGATATTTTTGTTTGTAACTGAAATTTTAGCTATTCGGATTAGAGAAAATAAGGAAATAAGACGTTTAAATATATCAAATGATAAACATGTCAAAGGTGACATAAAAATAGTTCAACATGCAGATGAATGCACTTTAGATTTAATATACGAATTATCATTAAAACTCGCTATAAATGAAATTACAATGTTCAGTAAGGAATATGGTATAAAACTGAATATTTTTAAAGCGGAATGCATTCTCCTTAGTGGCTTGAAAAATAAAAACTTGAACACCTTCCATATTAAGGTTAACACATCTTGTATAAAAACATTTGGTGCTTTTATTGGTTGTGATAGAGAAAGATGTTAAAAAACAATTGGATAAGATATAAAACCGATATGGAGAAACTGTTCGAATCATGGAAAACTAAAAATCTTACTCTTTTTGGAAAATGCTGTGTTGTTAACACTCTATCGATATCAAAACTTGTATATGTATAACTATATTAAATTAACTTTAACAAAAAGAAATCAAACATATGCAAAAAATTATTTTATTTTTATGGAACAAAAAAGATAGAATGAAAAGAAATACAACTAGAGCTGACCTTGTTGGCGAGCCAACAAGAAGGTTTCACAAGACTCAGATGAAAAAGTTAAGACCAAATGTCTTGGCTTTTTGTTGTTCTTGGATTGAAAATGAAGAATTCAGCATGAAATATTTTTCTCCGGGGAATAAGAGGAAGAAATATTTTGGGACCACATCCCTTTGTGGGGCCCCAAGGTATGCGGAAAGGAACCGTTAAATCTGACCGCAAATATCTTAAAAACGGTAAGGGATATGGAAAAAAAAAACTTTAGGTGAATATATACATTTTATTTTTCACGAAGAATCGATTCCAACCATTCCCGATTCGATCGGTTGAAAAGTAAGGGAGCTATGACGTCATTTAAATAGTATTACGTCATGTTCAGGAATTTCGCACCATGCCAAATCCCACCTGTCAGTCGGTAAATATTTTTATTCTGTATCATGCTACCAAATTTCACACCACTAGCTTTATAAATAAGCGAAACACAGCTTCCTGAAGTTGAAAAGTGTATTTTCAGGAATGGTGAAACCATGAATTTTGACGGCAAATATCTCGAAAACGGTAAGAGATATCGAAATTCTGTTGGTAGAAATACCATGTTAGATTTTCACGCAGAATCGATTGCAACCATCCTCGATTCGATCCGATGATAAATAAGGGAGATATGACGTAATTTGCAAAGTATGACGTCATTTTCAGGAATTTGGCTCCATGCCAAATTCCTCTTGTCAGTCGATAGGTATTCTCAATCTCTATCATGCTACCAAATTTCACACCCCTAACTTTCTCAATAAGCGAAACACAGCTTCCTGAATTTGAAAAGTGTGTTTTCAGGAATGGTGAAACCGTGAACTTTGACCGCAAATATCTCGAAAACGGTAAGAGATATCGAAATTCTGTTGCTTTTCTTCCCATATCTTACTTTTTCACGCAGAATCGATTCCAACCATCCCCGATTCGATCCGATGAAAAATAAGGGAGATATGACGTCATTTACAAAGTATGACGTCATTTTCAGGAATTTGGCTCCATGCCAAATTTCTCTTGTCAGTCGGTAGATATTCTCAATCTCTATCATGCTACCAAATTTCACACCTCTATCTTCCTCAATAAGCGGGCTATAGGCGAAAACATTTCATGAATAATTAATGCGTGTTGATGACGTCACAAACATCACTTTAAAGGGAGTTGTCGTGTTCAAACGCAAATAACTCGAAAACCGTAAGAGTTAGCGAAAATCTGAGGACATTTTGCTGGTAGGTATTTGAACGCTCTATCGAATGGAAGAAACCCGATCAAAATCCGACTGCAAATAAAGTCGCTAGACCTTGCCAAAGATTTGATTCGAAAATTTTCAATAATTTCAAAAATATTGGCAGCATGCCATTTTCATTCTAGAGATTAAGAATGTGGAAACATGCTTAGATATAAAATTTCATGCCGATATCTCATTTAGTAAGAGAGATATTAACGTATGAATATTTAATTAGCTTTGATGACGTCATAGCGAATTTTCCCACGCTCATTGTGACTTTATTTATGGTCCAATTTCAAAAATTTCTCAGATTCCAAATCAGGCCTTTGATATCTTTCATCCTACATTAAAAAATCTAGAAATATTTTTTTTTGAACTGAAGACAATCGGGTCAAGGTCAACTTTTTCGGGATAGAGCTACGAAATTGACGCAGTGACATAAAATCTTGCATTTCCTTTTCTAAATCGAATGCTGAAAATTTCATTCCAATCGGACAATAAATAACGTTGTTGCATTGTTGATATAGAAAGTAAACTGAAAGCAATTAAAGCCTCTTGGATTGATAAAATAATAACTTGTAAGGGTAACCTGAAATACTTTCTTAATTCTTTATGTAAACAAATTGGTGTAGACTTTACTTACCTTACTTATACAAATGAGTTGAAAATATCAAATTATACTATTGTTCACAAATTACATCTGTTTTATCAAGAGAAATTTATCTATTTAAATGAGTGTAAATCTCATCAATCTATAATATTATCAACAGAGCAATTCATATCACAACCTTTGTGGAATAATAATTTGATATCATCAGTTTGCTTTACAGATTGGATAAAGAGTGGTTTATTGTTTGTTGAAGATATTGTTGGTGAAATTGATTTGAAATCTCCACAGTGGTTTATGTTGAATCCCAACAGAAAACGAAATTGGTTAGGCGAAGACAATATAATAAAATATTGTTAAAGAGGTATTTCTAAGAAATATGACATGTGTAAAAGAAAATATGTTAATAAAAGCCATTATACGATATATTTTTATGAATATCAATGTGACACCAAATGAATATAAGTGCAGTTTTTACCATGATATATTGTGTGAAAAGAAATTCGATACACCGCCTCACCAATCTTAACTTGCAAGAAATTTTCATATTTAGAGTAAATCTTCATGGCCTTTGATTTATGTACAGAAAATCGGTAACATGTATTGAAAAAAAGTTGCTGAATTTAATTTCAAATTATTCCATAAATATAATGGCTAACAGATATTTACTAAGTAAATGGGGTAGCGATAATGAAAACAAAAACTGTTTATATGTATCTTGTAAAAATATAATCCAAAATAATGAGCATCTTTGTTATTGCGAAAACGTATATGAGTTCTGGAGGAGTGTAAGTCACTGTCTTAAATTTAGTATTTCCTGGAAAAACATTCTAATAGGATTTTATGATGAATTAAATGACAAAACTATTTTATTAAATAATATTATTCTTTTATTGCATATAGATAGAATTTAAAAAAAATGTTATCTAGAATTAATAAAAGCACAGAGTCAAATAATGGTATAAGAAAACATATTAACTATTCATTACTTAATCAATACCATGCATTAATGAGCACATCATGTTCTCAAAATGTACAATAATTTGAAAAAATCTCCAATGTACTATAATTTTATTACTATGTATTTCAGTTTTTGCTAAATATATACAGAGCTTACTAATATAATATCAAAGTTTCAACTTCACCCGGGTTGAGACTTTAATTATTATAAACGGGTACTAATTGTTAATAATAATAATTAAAAAAAAGCAGAGCGTGAGTACCCTCTACAATATAATACTTCATTTATACTTGTTTTTATTGCCTATTAAACATGTTGTTCTTCACAGACAAATAAAAATGATTGAAAGCGTTTGAGCCCTTATCGGTTTACACGGTTACATTTAACGTATAACATATAATAGTGCAAAGAACGCTCTCTTACTTCAGTTACCATTATGCATCACTTATATGGAAATTAGAATCATCTCTCTCTCTCTCTCTCTCTCTCAATACAAGAAGTTCAATTATTCATAACGACAATGGGCCGATCTGTCCTCTTAATGGAATAAGAAAGCGCCATATAAAATTTCGATTTTCAATCCACCAGTAGCGCAAGGGCGCAGCCTAATGTAACCCCTGCATTATCTATATTTCTTCATCAAACCAATGAAACATGTATTAGCAATATTGCATCTTTTAGAATTTTAGATATATAATGTTTTGTAGAATAGAATCTCTTGCGGAATCTATCTTTTTAAATGCTCAATAGGTCATGTACATTTTCTTATAACACTCTAATAAGGAGGAATAACTATAATTAATCAATGTTTATATATGTATTGGTAAATTTGTTGGAGTAAATATGAAAACATGTATAAGTATGACTTTATGACACACGTTAGTATGCATGAACATGTATGTATGGATATAAAAGTATGTATGATGTGCATGTATGTATGTATGTTTGTGTATATGAATGCATATATGTATGTATCATACCTATATATGTATAAAAATATGTATGTATGTCTACATGGATGAATGCATGCACGTATGTGCATACATACATGCACATTTGAAACCGTAGCCTTATATTCATCTGTTTTTGTCAAAGAAAGCATGTTTTATGAGAGCGTATGCTTAAAATTTGGACACCTTATTTTGTTAGGTTTCGGAAACAGAGGTTTAGACATCATAATGCATAAGCCTTAATTTTAGCCCAGAATAACAATATGACAGATATGTATGTATGGATGCATGTATGTTTCATATTTATATATGTATGTATGTATACATGTGTGCATACATACATGTACATTTCAAACCGTAGCCTTACATTCAAATGTTTATGTCAATGAAAACATGTTGTATGAGAGTATATGCTTAATGTTTGGCCACCTTATTTTCTTAGATTTCGGAAACAGAAGTTTAGACATAACAATGTACAAACCTTAATTTCAAAGGCATAAAAGTAAATGTTATATTTTGCTACTTACTCTGTCCGTTGCGTTGACATCAGCTTCAGCATCGATAAGAATCTTTATCACTTCCGTGTCCATTTTTATACAACTCAAATGAAGTGGAGTATAACCTGTCTGCGTGCGAATGTAAAATTAAATGGCAAAAAGCTTCATTTTAAACTAAGACCTACAACGGATATGAAATACATGTTTATGTGATAACAAAATATTAGTATGTCATTCAGATATTATAAAGCCTAAATACAACAACTCGAACTGGACATTCAGAAATATTTAATACGTTTAGGATTAAATTGTTACTTAAGTAACAGTGATCTTTATGATGAACTTTTATCTGAAAAGGTTGTGTTCAAATTGCACCAACTACCATAAATGTGCCCGAGAATTTCGCGAAGGAATACATGTAGCTACTACTTCTAATGATTTGTGTGCAAAACAGTAAATTGTACTGTGACCGAAATTTTTGAATACTGGATCCAGCATCTCGTATAACACATTTCCGGAACTACTTTAAACATATAAGATTATAACGTAAAATGCGTATGTATGCATATGTGTATGTATGAAAATATGTATGTATGTATGTCTACATGGATGAATGCATGTACGTGTGTGCATACATACATGTACATTTGCTACTGTAGCCTTATAGTCATCTGTTTTTGTCAAAGACAGCATATTTCATGAAAGCATATGCTTAAAATTTCGACACCTTATTTTGTTAGGTTTCGGAAACAGAGGCTTAGATATCATAATGCATAAGCCTTAATTTTAGCCCAGAATAGCAATATGACAGCTATGTATGTAGGGATGCATGTATGTATCATATCTATATATGTAGGTATGAAAATATGTATGTATGTATGTATACATACATTCATGTACATTTCAAATCGTATTCAAATGTTTATGTCAATGAAAACATGTTGCATGAGAGCGTATGCTTAATGTGTTGCCACCTTATTTTCTTAGATTTCGGAAACAGAAGTTTAGACATGATATATAAGCCTTAATTTTAAAGGCATAAAAGTAAATGTTACATTTTGTTACTTACTCTGTCCGTTGCGTTGACATCAGCTTCGGCATCAATAAGCATCTTCATCACATCCGTGTCCATTTTTATACAACTCAAATGAAGTGGAGTATAACCTTTCTGCGTGCGAAAGTAAAATTAAATGGCGAATAGCTTCATTTTAAACTAAGACCTACAACGGATATGAAATACATATGTATGTGATAATAATAAATTGGTATGCCACCAACTTGCACTAAACATCTTCAGAAATATTTAAAACTTTTAAACATAAATTGTTACTGAAGTTTTTGTTGGAGTGGTGAATAAAAGTTAATGAATGTGAAAGAAAAGACGTATTAGGAAAGTACGACTAAAACAAGCAATGTGCATAATACGCTTTTAGCCATATTTCATAAGTGCAGCTTTCTGGAAAATAAAATAAAAAGACGGGTCGGAGATACACTTATAAACGAGGTTGATTTGTTACATTATCATTGATTGTGAAGTTAGTTTAAATACAAATATGTTTAGATTAATGCTTGTAGCACAAATATCAAATATTATTGTCAATTAAATGTTTAAATATTGAAATTTGAATGTCAATGTCATTAATATCCATAGAATTTGCAGTTTATGGGCAGAACTGTGGGCCAACAGCCGGGAGCTTTGGGGTCGTGGTGGTGGTGGTGGTGGTGGTGGGGGGGGGGTTATGAATAATTTACTGAAAACCTGCACCATCTGGCACTAAGCATATACATTTTAGTATTTGAAAGAAAAACTTTCAAACCACAGGGTAATTATATTCTATAACAGTGTACTTCCTTTGCACGCGTTTATATTGCCTATTAAACATGTGATTCTTTTAACAAACAAATAGAAATGGTTAAAATCATTTGAACCGTTATCGGTTTACACGGTTACATTTCAAGTATAATGAAGTTTACATGTTGCACACATTCGGTTTTTCGGTCAAGGCATGATTATCCCTGTATGTGCACTAAATGGCCCAGCCATGTCACACTTATATATTAAACTACATGTGACTGTATGATTATAATAATTAATATTTAAAATACGAGGAATAGTTAAGCTTGTTATCCTCAAACGACCAGCTTGCGTGCACAAGGAATTTAAAAAACGGAATGCTCTGTAACAAAAATATCTATTTCGGAGATATTTTTATTCTAAAATGAATCAAAAACAACATTACATCATTCTATATTCATTATTATAATATGAAGATCAAAGGGTACATCTAAAAATTGAGCAAACCAAGGGAGTTACAAACGATGACAAAACGTGTGAAAAAAATTGTTTTTAAAACGTAATTAATAACAACAATACTTTGTCTTCTTGATAACTTTGATGCATTACGTTTTATGATTTATGTAGCTGGTTTGAAGAAGAACATTTTTTTTTTATGCAGGGTACTCTTTTGTGGCAAAATAATGCTACTCTGAATCAATTCCTTGACGGATCTGACAATAGCACGTGTAGGAATTCATGAATACGTCATCCCTGTCGAGATCTAATTTATATGACATTATTGTAAGATAGATACAAATTATATAGACACACTCTAATGGTACAAAAGTAAATGTTATATTTTGCTACTTACTCTGTTCGTTGCGTTGACATCAGCTTTAGCATCGATAAGCATCTTTATCACATCCGTGTACATTTTCATACAACTCAAATGAAGTGGACTATGACCTTCCTACATGTGAAAGTAAAATTAAATGGCAAATAGCTTGAATTCAAATTAAGAAGTAGAAAGGACACAAAATACATTTTTATGTTATAACAATACATTGGTATACCATTCACATATTATAAAATACAATAATTCGCACTAAAAAGTTTCAGAAATATTTAAAACGTTTAGGATTAGAGTGTTACTCAAGTAACAGTAATCTTTATGAATAATTTTTATCTGAAAAGATATTACTCAAATTGCGCTAATTACTATAACTGTGCCCGTGTATTTCTCTAAGAAAAAGTCACTGCTCATGATAATTGGTGTTCATAAAACTAAATTGTTACATGACCAATATTTTGAATACTAGACCAAGAAAGTCGTGTTATGCATTTCAAGTATTACTTTACACATGCAAGATTGTAATGTAAAATACGCAAGTTACTTTAACTGTTTTACAAAAGGAAATATGCTACAGATGCATGCATAATAGGCTTGTAGCCATATTTCAGAATTTCAAAAATTAAAAAGTGGGTTGGAGGGACACCTATAAAAAAGGTTGATTTATTACGTAATAATTTGTTGTGAAATTAGTTCAAACAAAAATCTGTTCACAGTGTTGCTTGTAGCACAATTATCAATTATTATCATTTTATTGTTTAAATGTGCAATGTTTAAGACACACGCCGTTTAATACTGTATTTTGAATGTCAATGGCAGGGATCTCCCTTGAATGTACAGTTGATGGGCAGAACTGTGGGACAAAGGCCGGAACTTTATGGGTGGGTGGTGTTATGAAATATTATTGAAAATCTGCTTCTTCTCTCACTTAGTATACATATTGTACCATTTGAAAGAAAACTGTCAAAGCAGAGCGTGAGTTTCTTCTATAACATTATACTTCATTATGCATGTTTATATTGCCTGTTAAACATGTTTTTCTTTACCAAACAAATAAAAATGATTGAAGGCTTCTGAGCCCTTATCGGTTTACATTTTACGTATAATGGTGAGAAGAACTTCAATTGCCATTAAGCATCACTTATATTGCAATCAGAATCAGCTCTCTCTCTCTCTCTCTCTCTCTCTCTCTCTCAAAATTACGCATGACCTTCAATACAAGAGTTTGAAACACCATTTATAACGACATAGCGCCGATCTGTCTAATTAATGTAATGAAAATGCGCCATATAAAATTTCAATGCGCATTATCTATATCTTTTACCAAACAATGAAACATATATTACTGATATAACATCTTTTAGAATTATAGATATATATTGTTTTGTAGAATAGAATCTCTTCCTGAATCTTCGTATTCCTTTTGTAAAGGTTTACGTTGTTGTAGAAATTATAAACATTAAATGATTTACAGACTAGAGATCTATTACAGAATCTGAATGTTTTCTTTGTAAATCCTTATTTAGTCATGTGCATTTTCATTATAACATTTTAATAAGGAGGAATAACTATTGATCAGTGTTTTATATATGTATTGGTTAATTTGTTTCAGTAAATATGAAAACATGTGCAAGTGTGACTTTTTGACACATGTTATTATGCGTGAACATATGTGTGTTGGTATAAAACTATGTAAGTATGTATGTATATATGTGTTCATGTATGTATGCATGTATTTTGTGTGCTTATGTATGTCTGTGTATATATGTATGTATCATATCTACATCTGCATGTATGGATGTGAATGTATGTATGTATGAAAATATGTATATATGTGTAGATATACATTTCAAACCGTAGCCTTATATTCATGTTTATGTCAATGAAAACATGTTGTATGAGAGCGTATGCTTAATATTTTAACACCTTATTTTGTGAGATTTCAGAAACGAAGGTTTAGACATAGCAATATATAAGCCTTAATTTTAGCCCAAAATAGCAATATGACAGCTATGGAAAGCCTAGAACTATGAGAACAAAATTCTGTGTCACAACTCGGCTAACGACTCGCAGGGGAACTCAATTTTCGACAGGGTATCGCCGATACTGTGTCAGTTTTTGTAAAACACATGCATGGTAACCCTTAAGTATCAGGCTGTCCCAGTCAGATAACTTTGCTCCCGCAGGATGTACTGAAAATGATACCTTGCCCAAATAACGAGAACAGTGCTCCATATTTCATACATTCTCAAGAATTAAGATCTCGTGGGGATAAATTTCATATTGAGCGCTTCTTGGACGGATATGAAATACCTAATAATGTAAAATACGACAGTAACTGGCGTCACATGTCTATGGCACTGATGTAAGGAAGCGGTGTACCACGCTTCCTAAGAAACAACCTACGGATCACCAACCATGGATCCGCCGATGAATTGGCAGCAATTGTTGACATTTTGATACAGGATACTGAGTTTTGTTACAATTAAATGAACATTATAGTTTTATGCAATTTACAAGTGTTGTAATAATTGTTGTAAGCAGGTGGCTTCGTAGAGATTATTAGTTTGATTACTGTAAAATTATAGTTCATTATTTATACTTTGGGTATAAATCTACAGTGGTAAATAGAATTATTTCAGACCGAGATTCGAGACCAATACCCACACCCAAGTTCAGATCGGAGATTAAAATCAAGATTGAGACTTAGACTTGCTTTAGATACTGAATACAGAAGATCATCGTCGGGTCTCCCCCCTTTTTTGGTAACTCACGAAGCCACTACATCTAAACTGTATATTGCCTCGAGTATATTGCTGTTTAGATTTCATTAAAAGTATAAACTGTCTTGCTGACCATTATATTTGTCGCATAAATACAACGTATTTAGAAGTACTACGCTACATTGATTTGGTTGCCGTAGTGACTGGATTGGATTCTAACCATCATCTTCGATAAGACTGATTTTTACTTTTCTGAAATCGTAATGGCTGAAAATGTTGATGTCCCTTTACTTTTTTCAAGGGTTAAGTAAGCAAGTTGATAGATAAAGTGGAACTATAACAAAACATTTGGTAAAATTAGATGTCCCATCTTTGACAGAACTAGACCACATCAATTTGATAGATGGATTAAAAGCATTGACAAATGTGCTAAATTAGACGGTTTAACAGAAGATGAGACAAAAGAAATTGCGTTCAAAACAAGTAATGATGACGTTAGCGGCTTTTTGAACGTTTATACGATGATCACCCGGGGTTTAACTGGATAAAAAAATAAGGCAGAGTTATCAATAAGGTTCGCGCTCGTAACGGATCGACAGCACGCGCTGTCATACCTACAAAGAGTTAAGCAAATACGAGATGAAGAAATATCGCTGTACGCACATAGATGTCGAAATTAGCAGACCAAGCTTTTGATAATTTAATTAATGCAAAATTTCAAAAACAGTTGGTGAATTTCTTTGTTGACGGTTTGGCTTACTATTACTTGAAGAACAAAGTAGTGCGAGAAAATCCTGTAATTTTCCAGAGGGTAATCTATTACTGAGTTGTCAGTTCGAAAACGTGTTAGTCTTGGGACTGGATCTCCACCTATAGGTCACACAATTTTCTACATGGAAATGATGACACGCAGATGGAAATTGTCCATTATAGGCCTCGAAAGTGTTGCGCAATTTGCAAAACGACAAATCGTTGCCGTTAAAACAGATTAATGATGTACATAAAACATATGAAGGACAACATCCCCATGCTCAGAGTAGTAAACATGCATATTTAAGATGTTTTCATTGTAGAGAGAACGGTCACATTCTTACAAATTGGTGGTCTTTTAAAAACTCTGAATTGAATTAGGAAAATTAGTCGAAATAGGACCGTCACTGGGAGCTATAAACGAAACGTTTGGATTAAAAGAAAGAAAAAGAAAATTAAAAAATAAAACTAAGAATAAAACAAAAAACTGTCCGACGTACAAAATAATATAAGCTGGTAGTCCAATTTCGTCCTTTTGAAAATCGGTAAAAAGAAATTTAGAGCCTTAGTTGATAGTGTTGCTGAAGTTAGTTCGCTACATAGGGGAATTTATCAATCTTTAAATAAGCCGCCAAATTTGGTGAAAAAGTTTATTAGTGTTCAGTAGGTAAATGGAGGCAAATTAGAAATAAGCGGTAATGTAAAATTAGAAATTATATTAGGAGGGACTACAGTAAATCAACCATTTTCTGTAATCGCAGAAAAGAATAGATGCATTATTTTAGGCAGATATTTTCTAACAACTCATAGATTAAGATCTTATTACGATTTAGGATATTTAAAGATAGGAAGGTCCTATGTACCGCTTGAAGAAGAGTGTCAAGTAAACGCCTTTGTAAGATTACAGAGAGGTGTAAAAGTGAAACCAAATACGATGAACATTGTTCTGGCACGTATATAAACTCCGTTGAATCACAAAAATTTGTTGAAAAAAGCGCAATAGAAAAGGGATATGTGGATTCTTAACCTGGTCTTGAAATTAATAGTGCAATAGTCAAATCAAATAAAATAGTACCCATAGCTTTGAGTAATCATGCCAACAAAACAAAAGATGTAAATGAAGTTTTGACAAATAGAACACCTTTAGCTTTAAAAATGTTGGATACTGAACACTTGTAAGGTGTTAAACTATTAGTTATGAACAATAAAGATTTGTTCGCAGACAAAGATACTGAGTTAGGACAAACGGAAACTGTGAAAATGACAATTGACACAGGTGATCATTAACCGATAAAACTTAGACCATATAGAATTCCCTTACACTTTAGGAAAACAGTTGATAATGCAGTAGATGAATTGTCAGATGCAACAATTATTTCACGAACTCAATCACCCTGCAGTGTTCCCATTGTTTTGGTTTCAAAAAGGACAAAACCGCAAGAATGTGTGTAGAGTTTTGGAAACTAAATCTGATAACTAAAACTACATCTTACCCCTTCTGTTGATAGATGACATAATCGCGCATTTAGGAAAAGCACACTACTTTAGATTTGAAATCTGGATATTGGCAAGTAGCTATGGACCCAAAAGATAAACGCAAAACTGCTTTTGCTCGTCATAAAGGATTGTTTGAATTCAATAAAATGCCCTTTGATCTTTGTAATGCTCCTGGCGTATTTCAACAATTAATGAGCATATATCTTGAAGGTTGTCAGGAATTCAGTACGGCTTACATGTATATAGATGATGTCATTATTTGGTCTGAATGTCGGGAAGAGCATTTAGTGCATATCCAAGAAGTATTTGACACACCGAAAAAACACCACTTGAAGTTGAAATTAAAGAAATGTACTTTTTTTAAAGAGGAAACAACTTATTTTGGGATTCGTAAACCACAAAAATGTAGTCAAGCCAGACCAAGAGGAGGTAGAGGCGATTCCAACCTTGCCCTCTCTCAAAACTGTTAAAGAATTTCAAATGTTTAGTTATTACAGACGTTTCATTCCTGATTTCTCAAAAAATTGAACCACTTATTGGGTTAACAAAGAAATATGCTAGTTTCAGTGGTGTGAAAAATGTCAAAATGGTTTTGACTATTTCAAGCAAAGTCTCACAGTTGTTCCCCTTTTATCATATCCGGATTTAAACAAGCCGTATACGTTATATGCGGACCCAGGCGACACTTGCATAGATGCATGTTTGACGTAACCTTGTGATGATATTATTGATGCAATTCCGAACGTCATCCATGAAAAACTAATTTATTACCTAATTCACAAGCTCAGTGATATACAAACACGTTGGTCTACAATAGAAAAGAGGCGTAAGCTATCCATTATGCGCTACAGAAGTTAGATCATTATCTTCACAGTAGTAGTTTTGTCATAAAAACAGACCACAAGCCCCTTAAATATATTCTTGATGCCCCTATGGAAAATAAAAAGATTCAAGTTTGGGCAATGAATATAATGGCTTATAATTGCAAAATTAAGCTGGTCGAGAAAACACTCATGCTGATTTGTTATCACAGTGTCCTCAAGAATCTGTCAATGTGTCGGATGAAAACACTGCTGATATACCGGATATTCATCGAAACACACTAGAGGTCAATGCTAGTTGCAACGTACAGGATGACGAATTAAAACTACCATATGTGAATGATCTGCACGGCTTTAATATGCTTGAAGAACAGGAAAAAGATTCGGACATACTGAAACTTAAAAATCAGTTGGAAAATTGTGAAGCTTCGAATGTCAGTCAAGCTCATCATTTGATGGGGAGAGATATATTGTATTATATTAAATATAAAACATTTATACCATCTAATTATGTGCACCAGATGCGCATTTCGACAACAACTTATGTCTCTTCAGTGATGCTCGTGGCCGAATGGTTGGAATTCTCATATTTGATAAATATTTGAAGAGCAGTATTAAAACCAAAATGACTGAAAAAGTGAATCTAAGGACAGAGTTATGCATGAGTGAGATATTCCTTAGTGTTAGAGTGATTTGTATAATTTCATGAAGGAAAATAAGTATATATCTCATGTCAGTACAAAAGCACTGAAATGTGGACTAGTGAAGATGACATACCCTTGATTGAATGGTCCAATAGAAAATTTTCGATATTCATTCACAATTTCTTCAAGAGATTTGATGAGTTAGGTCGATATGGTTGAGGATCACTAACGAATCAAATTTCCTATTATTTATGACATTTCCTATTGTCTTTTTTTTTTTGACAAAAGTTAAAACGGAATGAAGTCTTTAGTCGATTAGGTAGCTAGGTTATCTCAGGTGGTCATTCAATATGATTCAACAGCGGTTGTTTCAATGTTTATGTTAAGTAAATATGAATATATATGTTCTCCTTGGGATGGGGTGCAACCAAATATTTCTTTGCGATTGCTGCCCAACCTGATGTAGGGCATTGCTAGACAGATTCGACTCACAGTTTGATTGTATACAATATACCCCAAAATACCCAAATGAGAAAACGTTTTAAACAATAAAATTTTATCATTTGGATCATTTAAGTCCTTCAATTATTAGGCCAGACGACCTAGGAAATCTATTAATCGAAATTCAGAGTCAACTTCATTCGTCGTTATACTTGACTCATGACGCTATCAAATGATTGTTCACTAGATATTAAAACAATGAAATGAATGACGACTTCTTCATTTTAAAATACGGAGGTCTTATATCACTGACAGACCTGTGATTCAAAATGTTTTTTTTTTTTTTTTTTTTTTTTTTTGCTATATGCCGACTACAGTTACTTACTGCAATATAGAAAAATTCTGAACATTAAAGTAGCTTTTGCATAACATTTTATCGGAATTTTCTTTGCAATTCACATGGAAAATACCATCTCAATTTAAGAGCAATCCTCACAGAATGACGTAAAATAGGAAACAAAACAGGAATCTACTTAGAAAAATTATGGCGAAAGATAAGTATACAGTCTTAATAATTCCATGTATAGCATTCATTTCATAATATTTACAATGCTAGTCTAATTCCTTCGATGAACCATGCTAAACAGATTCGGTTCATCAACCCATGAACTTGGGTCATGGAAGTAGTACCCGGCGTATGGCAAATCACATGCGTAGAAATATAAAGTTTATCTTTTCTCGCATAATTGAATTAATTAAATATAAGAATTGTAATAACGAAATTAATGCATCAGTTAATTTTTAGCAATTAAAGAAATTACCTAGACAGATAGAGTATTTTTAGCATTCTAGACAAGCACTACATTACGTGGCGGAAGTACTTTTCACTTCAGGAAAAAGTCGGTCCTTGCCAGTTTGATAACGGGGAATTTCATATTTTGTTTTAAAAAAAAACCTTTTAAAATGCATTGTAAATATAAGGAATGACTGTCTTTTTTCTAGGTTTATGGGGAATGAACTTGGGTGAAAAACAAACAAATCATTCGAGAAATACTTTGAGCCGGGTAATGTCAGCACATCTTTATATTATTACAAATTATGAATTATCGTGTAAATAATCTATACAAATTTACAGTCAATGAAGGTTAAATGTTACATGAATTTGTAATTGATATGAAGGCACGAGTATCCGTGTAAGTGCTGTAAATGGCCCAGACATGTCACATCAATACATTTAAATACAACTAACTATATGATTGTAATAAATGAATTTAAAATAAGAGGAACAAATAAGCCTATATCCCTCATATGACTAGCTTCAGCATATAAGGAATTAAAAAAAAATGCTCAGTAGTGGAAGCATCCTTTTCAGAGATTTCATATTTCAAAATCAATAAAATACATCATTACACCATTCTTAATTCACTACTACATCCTGAAGATGAAAGGGAACATCAGAAAATTTAGTAAATCCAAGGAAATTATAAAAGATGACAGAACGTGTGAAAAACCACATTTCGTAACTAATAATTAATTGATTGATTGATTGATTTTTTGTTTTACGTCACACCACGAACATTTCACGTATATGGTGACGGCATCTGCCTGATGTGGGGCATACAAATTTTGACCTTTGCGACGGACTTTGCATACCATGACACGGGACCTCGGTTTTTACTGTCTCATCCGAAAGACATGACACCGGCATGAGCAGAGCCGGACTCCAACCAGGGCCTCCCGAACAGTCCGACGCGATACCACTGGGCCACGCCGACTTCGAAACATAATTAAAAACAACAAAACTTTGTCAGACGCATTTCTTGATTACTATGATGCATTACATTTGATGATTTATGTAGCTGGTCTGAAGAAGAAATATCTAAATGCAGAGTACTCTTTTGTGTCACACCACTCTGGGTCCACTCATTGACAGATTTGGCCGAATTACAACACGTATAGGAAATCTTGAGTAACTCATACCGGTCGATATCTACTTTAAATGACCCATGGTAAAATAGATACAAATTATATTGAGGCACTTTTATTTCATCAAAGTAAATTTTCTATTTTACTACTTACTTTGTTCATTGCGTTGACATCAGCTTCGGCATCGATAAGCATCTTTATCACATCTGTGTTCTTTTTCATACAACTCAAATGAAGCGGAGTATGCCCTTCCTACATGTGAAAGTAAGATTAAATGTCAAATAGCTTGATTTCAAACTAAGACCCAGAAAGGACATCAAATGCATTTTTATGTGATAACAATATATTGATAAAAAACTTAAGTACCACATCTCGTGCTAAACATTTTCAGTACTAATTAAAACGTTTATGATTAGAGTGTTACTTAAGTGACAGTAATCTTTATGATCAACTTTAATCTGAAAATGCAGTGTTCAACTTGCACTAATTACCATAAATGTCCTGTATATTTCGAGAAAAAGAAGAAATACATGTATTATTTATACAATTGATGAGCCCATGATTTCGTTATGGCAGCGGTTTCACACATTTTTCCATAGCTAACAAGCAATTATGAATGCATGAATGAATGAATACAGCATATGGTAATCAAAGTCATTGTACGTGTCCGTATTCCCCTAATTAGTTTGTTTATATCTTTATTTATTGTTTGAAGGTACTTTCGATGGGTCAATGGACGGAGTGTTTCTTCCCATGCTCATTCATAGCGGGAAGACTGATAAGTGCCACCCGAAATTCCGATTCCCCTCGGAATTCCACAAATCAAAAACCACTGAGCAAACACTGATTCAGTACGTTAAAAAATTAAAAAGTTGAAAAAAAAAACAAAACAAAACAGACCCTTGTCGTTTTCGACTGCTTTCGTTAACAGGTTTCAGATAATTTCCTTTCCAGTCAAAACGTCTCCTTTGCTCAACAATCCCGCCGACTGACAAAAAGAAGCCGTGGATTATATATATTAAATTAAGTGTAATATTTATATTTGACAATATCGAGTTGAGTAAGGTGACGAGGACTCTATGACAGATCGTCTCACCGTGTCCATATGTTTTCAAAGGAAATACCTTGATGAGCCTCGTTTTTCCTGTTAGTCTGAAATCCTTTATCTGTAGTTCTGACTGACAGATTACAGTTCTCGCATGTTAACATATAAATAGCCTTGGTATTAAATTTCCATTTAATTAAACTTTTTCTGGTTATATGTTAAAACTTTTCAAATTTCGCTATCCGTTGGTCCGTATTTATTTTAATGAGAATAATGTATGAATTTTGTATGCAGTCCAGCAGCAGCTTTACAACATTAAAAGTACTATGTTGTACTTCTATGTGGAAAGGGGTCCTTTCATTCACCCTTCCACAAACTGCACTTTTTCATTGTGATGGCGTCATCTCAGGTCCTACAAATAACGCATTTGATTATGACGTCACAGATAGATCAATTGAAAATTGTCTGAATTTCACGTTCGTTTACGAACCTTGGGAGAGTGAATTTCACGTTAGAATATAATGGCGATTTATGTACTTCATTCTTATAAAATCCGAACTTTGAATTGACCCGGAGAGTTTATTAGACAATGGTACATTAAGAAAAACTCAAAATTCGGTCTACGGAATTATAAAACTAGTTGTTATGCTAATGCGATTTGTTGCAAGATATTAAAAAATGCTTTTAAACATAAATCATATCATAAATTGTTGCAGCCATGTCTAATTCTAAATTTTGATATGTGCGTTTCTTGATGTATTCTACGAGTGAGTGAGACTTGGGACCTAATAACCGATTACTTGCAGCAAATGACTACCATCACTTCATCTTGCTGCCTTCTGTTATCACCAAAAAAAAAAAAAAACAATGGGTATACAATTTTTATCAACGAAGTAAGGTTGACATTGGAAACACCTTGTACTTATATTCTCCTAAAATTTTAAATTCAGCTTTATAGCCACTTTCATGTGTGCACATCCGATTTTCATCTTTTCGGAGCCTTTTTAAATTCTCTCTGTGTCTTTATGCCATGTTTGGGATTACATAAGACTACTTTTCTTTCTATCTGGGAGAGGGCATTGTGTATGTGTGATGGGGGAGGGTTGGGGTTGTGTGTGTTTAACATTTAAGAAATTCTACTGATTATAATGAAATACAAAACAGTCAAAAACTTTGACGCGGAGGTTTTGATTATATAGGACTGTATATCACTTACCATCATCTGTGAATTAACATCTGCTTTTCTGTCCAGAAGAAGTTTTATAACATCGAGAACATTATCTTTGACTGCAATATGGAGAAATGTTCTTCCGTCCTACGTATTAAAAGATAAAAGATGATGATGAAGTTTGTTGTTTACATATTATTTCAGATTTTGACTTGAAATGTATTGTTAAATGTAAAAACAAGAGAACGAATATAGCAAGTTAATAAAATATTAGATATAATTTTAAAATAAACCAGACATGTATTAACAAAACGAATGTTACCTGACAGCATAGCAAAGAGAAAAGTACAATTTTCCCAATTAATCTTTGACAGCACTAATAATTCAAACCTACACTTTGCATCGCTCTCGTGAAAAAAAATCGTACAATCTATAACTTTAAAATATTTAATTTAATTTAACTAAATTGGCCAGCTTATACATAAACATTCTCAATACGAGCTGAAATGCAGGACTTCTTACATTTTCAACATCTCAGTAATAACTGTCATATAAAAATTCACTCATAAATTTATTGTATTACTTTAAGGGTGGCCTACACTAATACCGATCATTTCATCTGTACCTGTGTACCTGGAGGGACTTGTACAGATACAAGTCAAACTGAACAAACATCGAATAATCTTTCTAAAACACCTCAGTGAAATTGGACCTGGATAACGCATTCATGATGACAGGTAAATATCTTGTGTTTAAGCAAGATAAGTAAACTCTATACATTGACATAAATTATACGAGTCGCGAGAAATGGCTAATTTGCCTAATGTTTATAATACACTCTCTGTGCATTTATATTCAAAACAGGGTACTCAAATTAAATCTGAAATCCTAAGACAGTGATGCTGCAATATTATACTCCAGATCCGACTAAATTCACTATCACCGAAATTTCTGATTAAAACTATAATACAATTGAAACTAACTCTCCTTTGTAATTCTAGTACTAAACACTACAATATTTATATAAATTTCAATGACCTCTTACAATTTCTTCCCCTTTCCTGTTCCAAAGAACTTATCCTATTGTTCTATGATCACTACTACGAATACGATCTACTATTACACAAAACATTATAGAATAATATGTTTCTATCAAAAATATGTAAGGAGACATCAACATACGTTAACCGTGCTCTGTCCGTCTGTAAGCAAGCTCAGATCCTTGATCAGTAGGAGTCCCGACTAACAGTCAGAGGGGAAGAGGATCAGGACCTTGTCTCCTCTGAAAAGGTTTAGACAAGATCCGTCATAGAGTCCCCACCGCCCTGTTAGTCAGCGTGAAACGCTCAGGTAAAAGTCTGCATTGCGTTGTAGAGGGTCCCAATACAAGACTATGGTCTTAGCGATGATCTATGGGTCATACTGTCGATGTCGAAGGCGTTTATTAATTTTAGAACTAGCCGATATTAAATCATCGGAACCTTTGACTCTTCTTAGCTTTTACACTAGGACACCGTAGAAATTTTGGATGGGAATTTCTTCTGGATACATATTGTTGAAAAGTAATATCCGAATTGAGATAAAATGTCTGAGTAAGATCTATAAAATTTACCAAAAGTTTTTCGAAGTTTATGATATCTATATCCCTGAGTAAAAAGTTTAAAAGTAATCTAAGAATTTTTTTTCGTGAAAATCCAAAACGTTAGTGCAGGCTCTGGCAAACCGGACCAATTGACTTATATAAATACCATATGATGGGAGTCTAGGGATATCACCATTTAGATAAGGGAAATTTACAATAGGAAAGCCAAAGTCATCATGTTTATCATATATGTATGTATGAATATTTAAGTCAAAAAAGGTGTTTACTGGTCAGAAGTATTGGCTTTGTTTAACTGAAGTTCAGATGGATAAATGTCAGTTATATAATTTTCAAACTCCGGGTTATCGATGACTAAAATATCATCAAGATATCTAGAGGTGTCATTGAACTTATCAATAGAATGCATAAAGTATCTCTCATAAGAGTATAAAACTAAATCTGCTATAAGTGGAGAGCAGTTAGTGCCCATAGGAATCCCAATAATCTCTTGATTGAATATTATCCATCAAAAATGTGATGGCATCATACAACGTGGTACAAGTCCAATATTTATCATTATTATACTGTTTGTTAGAGAAAAATCCGGATGTAACTGAAGTAAAGAGGTATGATTTAGACTCTCTGTTGAAACACCAGCGTATGAGAGACAGCAATTTGTCATTAGGTCATGAGGTAAAGAGGTATATAGTGTCGAAAATTCGAAAGTAGAAACGTTATTAGCCTCAATAATTCTTATACGGAATTTTTCAATGACTGCGTTAGAATTTTTGATAGACCAAAAGTAAATGACGTTACTATTGTCAAAGACAGCATTACAATACTTGATAACATGGTCTTCAACTGCAGTAAGAGCAGAGGTAATATATTTAGAAAGCATAGTCGTAGAGCAACGACTAGAATTTGATATAAAACATGATTTATATGGATTTTTGTGTAGTTTGGGAAGCCAATATAGTGTGGGAAGATAATTTTTATCAATACTTAAATTGAAGTCACACATAGCTTTACAATGACAGATAGGATCTTATCTTTAGACATGGGGTTCCAACATACGTAGAGGTAAAGTTTAATTCCGTTTTAAGAATTGTTATATAGTATATTATTCAAACAATGATAATATTATTAGCTAAGACCCATTCTGTAGAATCTATAGTGTAAATTTTTCAAATCCAAACTCATTACAAAATTGATAAAATTAAAAGCCAAAAACCATTTAATGATAGATTTATGCACGAGGGAGATAAATAAACGAATGAATTATATATTAGTTACAGTGAAAGCATATGCAATTTATGGCAGAAAACTTTATGATATATTATGAGTTTGAACCAATGAAATCGAAATAGTTAATAGTAGTCTGTCAGCTTTTATATGGGATTCTATTTCACATAGTTTTCATTCATTAATTACTCATTGTCAAGGTATTGTGGTGTGTGAAGGGCATCATAAGTCTAGTTTTCAGTGCTTTTGTACTGATGGTCTCCTTTTCATTACTTTTGTACTAATATGAATTATATACTTAAAATTTTCCGTCATTAAATTATGTAAATCGCTCTAAAACTAAGGAGTATCTCCCTCATATATAGCTCTGTCCTGAGATTGATTCTATGGCTCACTCTTTCGGTCTATTTGGTTTTAATACTGCTCTTCAAATATTTATATAATATCAAAATCCCAAACATTCGGCCACGAGCATCACTGAAGAGACATAACTTGTCGAAATGCGCATCTGGTGCACAAAATTTAACGGTATATATGTTTTATATTGATTGTAACTACGCGGCCGGTGTCACTGCTGGTGGACTGATAGTCTCCGAGGGCATCATAAACCTAGTTTTCAGTGCTTTTCTACTGACACGAAATATATACTTTAGATATTCCGTCATGAAATTATGTAAATCACTCTTAAATGAAGGAGTATCTCCTTCATGCATAGCTCTGTCTTTAAATTAATTCTTTGGCTCACTTTTCGGTCTATTTGCTTTTAATACTGCTATTCAGATGTTTATTTAAAATGAAAATCCCAACCATTCGGCCACAAGAATCACTGAAGCGACATAAGTTGTCGAAATGCGCTTGTGGTGCACAAAATTTAAAAGTATATATGCTTTATATTTAATTACACAAAACTTCTTTTTTCGATACATAGTCCGCCAAATTAAATTTGCGTCATGCTGACGTGAAGCTCTTATAAGCAAAAACCAAAACCAAAATTTGAGTTAATTACAGTGGTGATGTTAGAGGAAAAATAATGCAAAACTTTTGTGGAACTATCATCAATTGGCCCTTCCATTAACTGATTTTATGTAGAAGTACATTACGACTAGTGTGGAGTTATCATCTTAATGTTTACTAAAATATTGTATTACAATATATATCTTTTTAATGCTCCCCGGAAAATTTCGTGGAGCATATACTCGCCGTCGTGTGCCTGCTCGTCCGTCCGAGCTCATATCTCCTCTACCTGCCATCAGGATTTTATCATACTTCACTAAAGTATTATTTAGATTTAAGGGCTTTGGGATAAAGGTCACGAAAGGTCATTTCTGAAAGGTCAAGGTGACTTATTAACTATGATTTAGAATACAAAAAAGTACTTATATCTCCGACACCTTCCATTAGAATTTTATCCTACAAAATATTAATTACATTAAGGGCTTTTGGACAAAGGTCATTCAAAGTGATTTATTAAAGGTCAAGGTCACTGATTAACTATGATTTAAAATGCCACGAAACACAGATATCTCCTACGTCTTTCATCAGAATTTTAATAAATTTTATAAATGTTTTTTAGATTAAGGGCTTTTGGACAAAGGTCACTAAAAGTCATTTCTGCATAGTAAATGTCACGATAAAACTTTTTCATAACTAATCAAAGTCAAACTTACTCATTATATTCTAAGATAATGTGATCACTTGTTGTTCTACAGTTGACTTATTTGTATATCGATATGATACTTTGAGATTTTATTCAATTAATACAATGATTTCCTATATATTGAGTCATTCATTTCCCTCATTATTGCTGTGCCTCTTGGAGCATCCATCAGTTTTACTTATATTTTTTATATATATGAATTTAGTCAAATATATATATGCATTATAAATTTCATTGGCGTTCGGGGAGCATCCATCACTTTACTGATACTCTTTCTTTGTAGTGGACAGTGAAGTTAACATGTAAATCGCACTGAAATGATATACTGGGCATTCTTTATCAAAATGCCAATCACGCCACGCAGCGAGTTGATCATCTGATCAACTGATTGATTCATGCAACGACTGTAGTTATTGGACCTTAAAATGAATTGGGAGGAGATTTAAGAAATGTACTTCCACAGTAGGCGTGGATGGCTAATGTTTTGGAAAGTAATCGCCGTACGAGTTATTTGAAACACACAGGAGAAAATATAAAGTCATATTGCAATATAGGATAATCATAGTCTTGTTATAAAGCAATATATTATTACATACTCTATCTCTTAAATTGACATCGGCACCAGCATCTAGAAGGAGTTGTATGGAATCTGAATTTCTTTGTTGAAAGACTTCATGGAGTGTTCTACAGAACTATAATTGAAAGATAGAAAACCAAACAAAACATTGTGAAAAAAAGGAAAAAATAAACATGATAATGAAAAATAGGGTATCGCTGACGGGTGCATGATAGGCACGCATCATGTTTTAATGTGGTCTACAAGCCACATCCCTTCATATGACACCATCAAAGGTTTTGTTCCCCCTTTAGATAAGGAGTATAAGCCCGGAAAATATCTCTGTCCCTTCCCATTTTCCCCCACCCCAGGGGCCTAACCCCAACTTTGAAACCCACATGCACAACTACAAGCCACATCATTTCATATGACACCATCAAAAGTTTTGTTCCCCATTTAGTTATGGCGTAGATGCCCGGAAAACCTTTTCGACCCCGCCCATTTTCCCCTACCCCAGGGGCCTAACTCCAACTTTGAAACCCACATACACAACTACAAGCCACTTCCTTTCATATCACACCATCAAAAGTTTTGTTCCCCCTTTAGTTAAGGAGAAGTTGGGACAAGCTTTTCCGACCCCGCCCATTTTCCCCCGAACCCAGGGGCCTGACCCCAACTTTTAAACCCACATGCACAACTACAAGCCAAACCCTTTCATATGACACCATCAAAAGTTTTGTTCCCCCTTTAGTTAAGGAAAAGAAGCCCGAACAAGGATGGATGGACGGACAGACAGACGGACGGACAGACCACAGCGGTATAGCATAATACGCCCACATTTTTAAATGCGGGCGTATAAAAATACAAAAACCTATAGAAAGCATACACAAGTAAATCATTTCAAATTACAATATCATCGTAAAATACACTCCCCTACTATTTTTGTTTCCAATTTGTAGGCGATTCAAACGACTCTTTAGCATTATCTCCAATACGATTTCGCCTATGAAAACAGGAAATTGAATGCTACCTATAAATTCATTTCCTTTGATTTCAAAATTGACTGTCCGTTGTATAGAAATTAATACAGATAAGTAGTTCTATTTTATGTATTATCTGGTTGGTTTCAAAATATGAGGCGAGGTAAATGTTTTATATAAAATGAATGTATATAATATATATATATGTGTGTGTATGTATGTATGTATGTATATAAATATTTAGATTAGCATCTTAATGCTATAATTTAATAATTACTTACTTTCACATCATTCACATCCAAATTCGCATTTAGGACTATGCTTATAATATCCGTGTTCCCATATCTGACAGCCTCCAGAAGTGATAATTGATTTGACTTAACAAAACAGAAATACCATTGATTAAAATAAGAAATACTGTTAATAAAAAAAGTCTGCAATATATTACGAAGCCTGTGTGCTCATGGATCAGGTGCTCCTCTCATAGGCGAGAGGTTCTGGGTCCAACCCCTGCCGTGGGTTCACATGTCCTGAACACGTGGGCGTGAGAAGTAAAAGATCTCATACTGCTTTTGGTAGTTCCGTTGAAAAGTTATAATTTCGTAAACCATAGATGAAATTATGTAAATCACCCTAAAACTAAGTAGTAACTTCCTCATGCATAGCTCTATCCTTAGAATGATTCTTTGGTTCACTTTTTCGGTCATTTTGGTTTCAATACTGTTCTTCAAATATTTATATAATATGAGAATACCAACCATTCGGCTACAAGCATCACTGAAAAGACATAAGTTATGGAAATGCGCATCTGGTGTACAAAATTAAAAGGTATGTATGTTCTATATTTAATATAAAGGAAGCAGCATGATCACAATATTGGCAGGCGTGAGATTTGTTTCCATATCACAAGGTTTCCGTTAACGGGAGTTTAACTGTAAGGTATACTTACTATGTCTGATGAACTTAGTACTTCGGGATTAGCCCCAGCATTTAGAAGAAGTTGTATGATATTTCGGTCTTTGTTGTGAAAGGCTACTTCGAGTGGAATTCCTCCAATCTATGTAAAAAATCAAGTAAATTATACAAGAAACTGATGCAGTATCATGAACAACGATGTATTTTTATACAAACGAGTACCCATACCGTTCATAAATTTCTAAACCAAACACAGAACATGGATAATAGCTCTACACTACATGGATCCGATGCAGATGATCTTGAAATCGAAAATGCCAAAGTCATACAGTATGATGAGAGAGTGTATACACACTAGAGGTTGTCCTATAGGTCAAGGAAATATTTAATCTGGAAAAAGGTAAATCCAGAGGGGCATATACCCCAGGCAAAGTCCCTTCCCAATAAGAAAGAGAAAAATGATAACTAAGCACAGAGGAACTTAATGTAAAATAAATGAATAATGAATATATAAATCTACTAAAAATATAATGATATATTTCTTTACAAAATATAGGAAATACAAATTTATTAAGGTGACGAGTACTGTTTGACGGACCGTTTCCATTTGTTTTCAGAGGAAAGACATTGCTGAGCTTACTTTCCTCTGAAAGTAAATTGAAAATCCTTTTGCTAGAATTCATATTTACATATTGAGAATAGCAATTCAGAAAAAAAAAAAAAATAACGAAGGAATGGGCTATAATCATTTCATTTTAGTAATGTGGAAAACACTGCGTTTCTTGTGTAATTTTTCCCATTTGTTCCGAGAATACATCGTTTCACAACAAACCGGGACATTGAAGACATTGGAATGTAAAATAGACCTCGCTGTTTTGGGGTGGTCTACTATATATTCTTTGTGTTCTTTGCAGTTAACATGAGAAATACAATCTCCATTTAAGAGAAAGACTTACATTGTCACGTAAAATCGGAAAAAAAAAATTAGATTCCATTCCGGAAAATTAAGGAGAGAGATACATGTAAGTATAAAGTCTAAATTAGTCCATGTACGGATTATGACATTCGTGTAAATAATCTATACAAGTTTATAGTCATTGAAGATTACAGCTTACACAGATTTGTTCCTGATTTGTGCCATACATCTTTGTCAGATGTCTTCTGTTTTCTCTTCTAGTCAAGGCACAATTATCCCTGTAACTTTTATAAAGGACCAAGACATGTCTCACCAATACGTTAAAATGTAACAATCTTTATGATTATACTTATTTATATTTGAAATACGAGGAACGGACAAGCCTATATCCCACATAATAAATCATGCTTAAGTCATTAATACATTATGAAAATGAAAGGGAACATCTGAAAAATGAGCAAAAACAAAGAAGTTAAAAAAGATGACAAAACGTGTGAAAAACTTGATTTCGAAACGTAATTACAAAAAAAAAAACCAATTCTTTGTTAGACACCCATTTTGATTACTATGCTGCTTTGCATGTGATGATTTATGTAGCTGGTCTGAAAAAGATATTTGTTAATGCAGGGTACTCTTTTGTGCCGAAGTCATAACACTCTGGATCCACTCCTTGACGGATCTGGCCAAAATACAGGTGTAGGAAACCTTGAGTACCTCATGCCTTTCGTGATCTACTTTGAATGACTCATTATGGTAAGATAGATACAAAATGCATTGACGCACGGTAATGGCATCAAAGTAAATGTTCTATTTTACTACTTACTTTGTTCACTGCGTTGACATCAGCTTTGGCATCGATAAGCATCTTTATCACATCCGTGTTGCTTTTCAAACAACTCAGATGAAGTGGAGTATGCCCTTCCTACGTGTGAAAGTAAAATTAATTGGCTAATAGCTTGATTTCAAATTGAGAAGTAGATAGGACACGAAATACATTTTTATGTGACAACAATATATTGGTATGGTATTCATATACAGAAAAATCCTAAATACAACAGCTCGTGCTGAACAGTTTTAGAACCATTTAAAATGTTTAAGAATAGAGTGTTACTTATACCCTTTTTCCTGGTGATGTGTGACTGTGGCACTTTATACACAGTGTTTGCTCACATTCATGTATATATACAGTGCTGAATTATATTGTTTCGTCTGTATGTCAGAACATTCACGGCGGGTGTGACTAGCCAAACAAGAGACGCTCACTGCTCCAGGGCACCTGATCTCACCTCTGAATTTCAGGGGTCCGTGAATGACCACTGTGATACATTGTTGTTAGTGCCATAGTCATAGGGCACCAGTTATTATCGTATTTAACATTAAGTAACAGTAATCTTTATGATTAACTTTTATCTGAAAAGCCAATGTTCAAACTGCGCTAATTACTATAAATGTGCCCGTGTATTTCGTGAAAAAAGTAGTTAGTACTCATAATAATTTGTGTTCATAACACTAAATTGTTATCTTACCAATATTTTGAATACTAGACACAGCAACTCTTGTTACACATTTCCAGAACTACTTTAAACTTACAAGACTAGAATGTAAATTACATAAGTAATCTTTGATGCTATTCATTCAAAAGCTTTTCACCAATGTGTTTTGAAGTTTTAACTTAAATAGTTCAGTTCTTTTAGGAAACAAATAAAAAGGACTGAAAGCTTCTGAATCCTTATCGGTTTACACGGTTACATTTCACATATAATGGTGCGAAGAAGGCTTTCATGGTTTAGATAACATTAAGCATCTTTTAAAGGTTTATGTTGTAGAAATTATAAACATAAAATGATACTATAGATCTATTACAGAATCTGAAGATTTTTTTTTGTAAATGTTAAATAAGTCATGTATAAATTCCTTATAACATAACATAGTCGTATACGTAGTCAATAATGTTTCAGATATATATTGGTTAATATGAAAACATGTGCACGTATCACTTTTTGACACATGTGAATATGCATGGACATGTGTCTATTGATATGTATATATATATCTTATGTGTGTATGTATGTATGTATCCACATATGTATGTACATAGATATATCTCAATTCGAAGCCTTATATTCATGCTTATGTCAATAAACATATTATGAGAGCGTATGCTTAATATTCAGACCCCTCCTTTTGTTATATTTTGGAAACAAAGGTTTAGACATAACGATGTATAAGCCTTCATTTCAGCTAGAAATAGCAATGTCACTGCTAGTCAAAGACTATAACTATGGACAATTTTGAACAAGAATGAAGAATGTATAGATATGCTGACTGATCTATATCACCAATCAGTGCTGACTCAGGCCATGTGTCTGATGTAGAGGATACCCAATTAGATAAGTGTGTTCCCGCAGTAGGATGTACTGATAATGACACCTTGCCCAAATAACGAGCACAGTGCTCCATATTTCATTGAATCGCAATACAAAGATCTCATGGGGATAAATTTCATATTGAAAGCGACTTGGACGGATATAAAATACCCATAAAGAAGAAATCAAAATCTTCTGAATCTAATTCCAGTCTCTTTAGACCAAAGAATAAAAAACCTAACAAAGAGTCAGTATAAAGAAATCAAAAGACAGTAGTTAGATCTCGAGTTTATTCTAGTTTAAGCTCGGACAGTTCCGATTCGAAAAGTTTTAGTAATAGTTCAGTCTGATTCTTACTCCGCCGACTCGGAAAGTCAGAAGATATACAGTAAAATCTGGGGGCGGGGGGGGGGGGGATGACAGCGATCTTTAGAAGAGCAGACGAGGGCCCTAGTATATTAATTACTTGTCCGCCAGGGACGGGAAAAACGTATATCTTCTGACTCGAATACTTTCTTAATGGTATGTCCCGAGAGAACACGAACGATGCATTGCTAGGAGATTTGCTGCGGACTCCGGTTAAAGGTCATTGCGGCTTCATTTATAGCATGGTGTATCCATTAACTGTCCGTCTGGAGGCAAAGTGAAATAATCGTGCCAAAAAGAGGGATTATATGGGTAAACAGTAACAAAGTGTACCTATACAAAGAGAAGAGACCCTCCGCGATCGATCGATACCAGGTTTTTGTCAAAGCGTGCAAAATTACCGGAGATATCGAGGTTTGATGTTTGTCACAACTGTGATACGAGTCTTCCCTTTTACCTATTGAGGTATTACTAGTCTATTATAGATTAGGTCTTGGAAATTTCTCAATGTAAGGTTACCCCTGTGCTGCTATATGGAGGGGCGTCCAAACATCCTATATGATAAATCATAACTCTGATATCTGTGACTTGTAAAATAAAAGGTTTACTTCAAATATGCAGTTACATATGAGAAATGAGTGTAAAAGATCAATAAGATAGGAAACACTAACCGTAAAAGAGATAAACGTCCATAAATTAGAGTAAAATTCTTATTTCTTATGAAAACACAATTACCAATGTATAGAGTCAGCAATATATGTGACTCACAAAATGAAAGGTTTGACTGCCAATGTGCTGTTGCATATGAAAAATGAGTGGAATAGATCAATGAAATGAATACGAGATTATTTCTAGACTTCTGTTTTTATTATGCCCATCGTCTTATCATCACTGCCCAATCAAATAACCAACTAAAAGGAGTCGGTAGTTAACATTAAGTGCAATAAACGAAAAGTTTTGCCTAAAGATAGTAGTATATAACTCACCACCGTCTTTGCATTGATATCTGCTTTGTTGTCTAGAAGTAGTTTACTGATATCGAGATCATTATTTTCGACTGCTGTATGGAGGGGCGTCCAGTCATCCTAAACGATACATAATTCGTAAAGTAATATATAAAAAATTGACGTCACATTTGCAGTTACATATGAAAATGGGTGTAATAGCTCAATCAGATAAACAAAATTTGCCGAAATGTATACGAGTTTTCGGTCCGGTAAACTTTGATTCAATGAGTAAATATGAAAAGCCAATCAATGCATTCTTCAGTCATATCAAATGTTTCTGATCCTTGTCCCCTCTGACTGTTAGTCGGGATTCCTATAAATCAAGGATCTGAGCTCGCTTGCAGACGGGCAGAGCACGGTTTACTTATGTTGATGTCTCCTTCAATATTTTTGATAGCAACATATTATGCTATAATTGTTTCGTGTGTAGTAAACTTTTATGACTTCTCTCCTTGAGAAACCTGTTGATCATTGTTCTCTATGTGGAGGATTATTTATAAATTTTTAAATGTATGTCCTTTGAGTGTGCTGCTTTTGCGGTGAATGGGAAGGTGGGCGTCCGTAAACCGGTTAACCACACCGATTGAGTAACATTTGTTACTTCAATTGACCGTCCTAAGTCGGTATCGTAACCGCAGCACAATCAAATATTTTTGTAATGCCGTTCCGTGTATATTCTGCTGTTGTCATTTTTTTTTTGTGTTCAGATCGTTGGTGATTAGTGTCATACAACTTTGTCAGATGTCTTCTGTTTTTTCTTTTGTGGAGAGAGTAGTAGTATCAGACTTCTTATTATACAAAGAATTCGACTTTAATTGTGAAAGGGTTAGACGAACCGCTAAAATATAGGAAACTGTTAGAAGAGGATTACTACCATGGAAATTAACGAATTCATTAAAAACTCTAAACGAGTTATTGAATCAGACATTTTGTTGCATGCTGTAGCATCTAGCTAGATATACATGGCATATCCTACAGAGAAAAAACAGGTAACACCGATCAGTGCAAGGAAACAATAGGATTTCATTCCAACCATTCGGCCACGAGCATCACTGAAGAGACAAAAATTGTCAAAATGCGCATCTGGTGCACAAAATTAAAAGGTATATATGTTCTATATTTATTCTAAAGAAACAATACATTTATCTTTAAGGAAAGGATGCTGAGGTATTTACATATCCTCCTAAACAGTTGTTCCATTCAATTGATATCTGGTCACTAAGTCCTGTAATAATGCATTGAAATGTGCCAAGTAGACGAACAATACACTCTACTGCGAAAACAGTAGAGAGCAATATACTGACTGAATGTGCCTCAAAACTTCAATGTATTAATTTATTGACGTGTGACCACATTAGAAACATCTCTTTGACGCTTTCGCCTCAAACCTCTCTTAATATCGGTGGCAGTATTTTATGAGACAGACAGATATTCGGAATTCAAATCAGAATATTAAATAGCAGGATGGCGATTCATTGTGAGAAAAAAAAATTAGATAAATAAATAAATCAACTTCTGTCAAGGAACGTTTGTATTCAATTATACAATAGTGTTGAAGGTTTTTCTTTTTTAATAATTTAAATGAGGTTGATATTTTTGATTACTACTAGTTACCAGTATTATTGTGTATCTCCGTACTGACTTCTGCCCTACAGCGTAGTCAAATATCTTTCCATTTCCATCATGTGTCATGAATTTTCGTAACAAGGGTGGTTCGCCAGTTTTCATTTGGGATTCTATTTTACAGAAATTTTATCCATTAAATACCCATTTTCCTGCTATTACTGTATGTAATGTTTTACAGAAAAACTTTGCTTGTTCTCTATATATCCCGCCAAATTCAAATTCATGTTATGCTGACCTAACGCTCGTATAAGGCTATATATATAATGCTTATAGGGACAGGCTTAGTATAGTGGTTAATCGCTTGGCGTGCGGTGCCGACATTCCGGGTTCGATTCCCGGGATGCACCACCATGTTTAAGACGTTGGGTACCTCCTGAAAAATTGTTGAAAGCGACGTAAAACACCAATCAATCAACGAACCAACTCGTAAAAGGCAATGAGCAAAACCATTTTTCCTACTCAGCAACTTTAATACCTATCATACTGTTTGCTTTAGTTATGAAACAGATGTTTGATAAAAATAGAGGATTTTATTTTCAGATAACTGACCCTTAACTTTAAATGAATTGTATCAGTATTTATCAAGTAGGTATATCTTAAAACTCTTCTCCTTCAAATAATAAAACAAGGTCGTCCGTAAACAATGATGATGATGATAAAAATAATGATAATGAATTAATCAAATACATTACGAAAGATTCAATGTCACGAACAAGCATTTATTCCTTTGGCAATTCATTGAAATCAGAGGTAAAATCATGAGCAATAAAAGTTACCCGTTTAGTTAACCAAACTCTATATATAAGTCCAAATAATAAAAAGAGAACATGCATAATAATTTACAACTACATAGACCCAATGAATAGGATCTCACAATCGAAAGTAATACAGCCATATAGTGTATGCAGAACAGAACGTTTAACAACACTTAAGTCTTACATTGACCACACTACAAAAAGAATATGTAGCGCAGAGTGCGGCCATGGAGCACGTTAACATTCTTTTAACGTAACTTATCGTTTAATATGAATGCCTTCCTTTCATTAATTACGAGCTATTCCCTTAAGCTCCATTCCAGAATGTTTGTAATTTATTTTAAAAGACAAACAAAATCCTTTTACGAAGTTCTTCACATTCTGACAATTCATTTAAACTTATAAATCCATATTTCAGGTTCAGTTCGGAGAAGAACCAGGAATATTCTTTATATAAGCATTTTTACAATCTATATCCTCGAGCTATTTGAACACAAAATAGAATAACATTCCCGATTATAAATAATAAGGCATTTTAGTTTGGTGAAATGATAAATGTATATGTAAACATCAGCGTACGTACCAGATAAATCCCAAAATTTCATTCTAGAGCTGTTGTCATACTTACACTTGACATATGGATTTATAAGTTAAAATAGATTGACAAAATGTGATGACTCCGTGAAGGATTTTTTTTTATTAATTATAAACATTCTGGAATGGATCGTGGGGGAATGGCTCGTAATTAATGAAAGGAAAGCACGTATCATTCATGTTAAACGTTAAAATAATGTAAAAGTAATACATACCCATTTCATGCCTCGTTCTGCGCTACATGTTCTCTTTGCAGTGTGGTCAATGTAAGACTCAAGTGTTGTTAAACCGTCTCCTTATACAATATGACCGTGTTATTTTCGATTTGAAGATCCTATTCATCGGGTCTATGTAGTGTTAAACTATTATTCATGTTCTCTCTTCCTGTTTTTGAAGATTGTTTAGGATTTGCCTAACCAAACTTTTATTGCTCATGATTGCTCCGATGTCAATAATTGCCAAAGGAATAAATGGTTGTTCGTTATAGTGCATTCTTAGTACTGTATTTGATTAATTGATTATCATCATCGTCATCATCATTATTATTATTTCATTATTTCTTTTGTGTGTTTTTATACGCCCGCATTTAAAAATGTGGGCGTATTATGCTATACCGCTGTCGTCTGTCCGTCCATCCATCCTTGCCCGGGCTTCTCCTTTACTAAAGGGGGAACTAAACTTTCGATGGTGTCATATGAAAGGGTGTTAATTGTACTTGTGCATGTTATTTCAAAGTTGGGGTCAGGCCCCTGGGGTGGGGGAAAATGGGCGGGGTCGGAAAAGCTTATCCGGGCTTCTCCTCCTTAAGTAAAGGTGGAACAAAACTTTTGATGGTGTCATATGAAAGGATATGGCTTGTAGTTGTGCATGTGGGTTTCAAAGTTGGAGTCAAATCCCTGGGGTGGGGAAAAGGGGCGGGTTCGGAAAAGTTGTCCGGACTTCTCCTTAACAAGGGGGAAAACAAAACTTTTGATGGTGTCATATGAAAGGATGTGGCTTGTAGTTGTGCATGTGGGTTTCAAAGTTGGGGTCAGACCCCTGGGGTGCGGGAAATGGGTGGGGTGGGAAAAGTTTGTACGGGCTTCGCCTCCTAAAGTAAAGGGGGAACAAAACTTTTGATGGTGTCATACAAAAGGGTGTGAATTGTACTTGTGCATGTTATTTCAAAGTTGGGGTCAAGCCCGTAGGGTGGGGGAAAAGGGGCGGGGTCCAAGAAGCTTGTCCGGACTTCTCGTCCTTAACTAAAGCGGGAACAAAACTTTTGATGGTGTCATATGAAAGGATGTGGCTTGTAGTTGTGCATGTGGGTTTCAAAGTTGGGGTCAGTCCCCTGTGGTGGGGGAAAATGGGTGGGGTGGGAAAAGTTTGTACGGGCTTCGCCTCCTAAAGTAAAGGGGGAACAAAACTTTTGATGGTGTCATACGAAAGGATGTGGCTTGTAGTTGTACATGTGGGTTTCAAAGTTGGGGTCAAGCCCGTAGGGTGGGGGAAAAGGGGCGGGGTCGGAGAAGCTTGTCCGGACTTCTCGCCCTTAACTAAAGCGGGAACAAAACTTTTGATGGTGTCATATGAAAGGATGTGGCTTGTAGTTGTGCATGTGGGTTTCAAAGTTGGGGTCAGTCCCCTGTGGTGGGGGAAAATGGGAGGTGTCGGAGAAGCTTTTCCGGGCTTCTACTCCTTATCTAAAGGGGGAACAAAACTTTTGATAATGTCATATGAAAGGATATGGCTTGTAGACTACATTAAAACATGATTCGGGCGTATCATGCACCCGTTAGCGGTGCTCATTTTTTTTATCTGTGTAAATTAAGATTGTATTTAATATGCCGACGGACCACCTTATTTTATTCCTTGAAGTAGAAGAATTGTTAGATATATTTATTTCTTTAATACTGATACAATTAATTTAACGTGAAGGGTCTTTTATTTGAAAATAAAATGTACAATTAATTTTCTTTAAACATCTGTTTGTTAACTACGGTTAATATTATTATAGGTATTGAAAAAAACGATTTTGCTAATTGCTTTATATGAGCGTCAGGTTAGTATAAAATAAACGTGGATTTGGCAGAATACTTAGAGAACAAGGAAAGTATTATGTATAATATAACATACAGTAACAGTAAAAAAGTTATTTAATCGATGAAAATATGTGTAAAATAAAAACTGACGAAACACTCTTGTTATCAAAACTCATGATACGTCATAGTTTTTAGAAGGGAAAGGGAAAGATATCTGACGAAGCTGTAGGGTAACATTCACTAAAGAGATATACAATCAAAATTGGTAACAAACAGTGCAGTACATCCAACTGCATTACAGAAATATTGATTGTACGAAATATGCGACACGGTGTGGCTAACCTTAGAACCTAAGACTTATTACATGTACATTTGTGTCTTTAAACGAATTCTACAAGACAATGCATTACAAGCAATAAGTACTACTCAAGATTATCAAACTTATTTAAATTATTCAAAAGAAAAACCCTTGAATGCCATTGTATAATTGAATACAAACGATCCTTGATAGTGCTTGCTTTGATTTCTGTTCCATTTTTTCTCTCTCATATGAATCCCCTTCCTGCTATTTGATATTGAGATTTGAGTTCGGAATTTAAAAATTCATCGGCAAAAGATGTACATTTCTGTCTCATAAAATATTGCAAACCATATTAAGAGAGGTTTGAGGCGAAAGTTTCAAGGAGATGTTTCCAATGTTTGCAAACATCAATAAATTAATATTGAAATTTTGAGGCACATTCTATAATCCCTTATACCGAACGACTTTGAAACCCCGACTAATTATATAAGTAAACTGCAACAGACTACAATGTAGACAATGAAGCCATGTACACCAGTGACGATGCACATGTATGTCAAATACATTACAAACAAAAAAAAAACCAAAACAAAACTATCAATCTAACTTGAAGCGAAAAGTAACCATTATTAACGCATAAACTCGGTTTTGACCGATATAGCGTAAGGAAATTATTCATATAACTTTATCTTATTGATAAGAGTACACTAGATCTATCTATATTAGCAAAGGTCAATATGTTCAGCACAATTTCCTGAAATTTAGTTGCTATAATTGAACTTTATTTAAGTATCACATGATTTGTTTGGGGAATATATTTTTGTTTCTGTTTATGGCGGAAGAACACATGGGTTGCATCGGTTTTGCACTGGGTATGTATGGCGGCTTAAGAAAACTGATTACATCACCTTCCAACACGTTAAGTACAAAGAAATTTCAGGAATACTTGTTTAGTTTATGTCATCTTTTGTCGCTGTTGTATTCCAGCTATTTGCTTATGGCATATAAATAAATACCGTTGAGGGAATGAAAGTTAATCGTATAAAAGTGTCCTAAGATATCATGGTAAAATGCAAATTAATGAATTTGTTTCGTAATAATAATAATAATAATAATAATAATAATAATAATAATAATAATAATAATAATAATAATAATAATAAGAACAATGTCCATTACGTCTATAGCATCAAAGTAAACTTGATATTACTTACCTCATCTGCTGCATTGACATCTGCTCCAGAATCTAGAAGTATCTGTATAACGTGGATGTTTTTTTTCATACAGCCTACATGGAGTGGAGTCTTACCTCCCTACAAGGAGTATCCATAACCATTATAGCAGTTAGCACATAAATACAAATACTTTAATTCATAGCAATATACACATAAATACCAATACTTAAGGTTCATTGAAACACCATATGAAAAATGACATGAATTGTCACTAAACGTCAGAAGAAAATCATTTTTTATATAAGCTTCCTTAACATTCAATTAGCTGATTTATGAAGAAGAAATTTAATTTCACTATCTGAATATAGACATGCCACCCTATATTCGCTCTTACATTCCTAATCATCAATTCATTTATAAGAAAGTTAATATTAAAAGAAAAAAAAAATACTATATCTTGAAACAAAATTCATTTTTAATTCAAATATAAATTTCATTCATAAAAAATAAGATATACATCACAGATGTTACTGATTCGGAGAATATGAATGATGATATATGGGCTAGGAGCATAATATGGGATTCAAAATAAAACTTTTGGGGTATAAAAAAAGAAATTTTTTACATTTTTGAAACATGAAAAATTGATGAATTTTATATCCTTTTTTTATACTTATTATTATCTTTATCACAAAATGAAAAGGGAAAGGCACACCGCTATATTACAAAGTTATTGACTACTTCTGATCTTCTCCTCCTACTACTATTCGGTCTTTGCGTTATACAGAGTTACTTCCCATTTGGGACGGTATCTGACGTAAAACACTTATGACGTCATCAAAGTTTATAGAAAATGATCTAACATTCAGGGAAATGATAGTCCAGAAATGACGTTTTCATAGGAATTTGATGACGTCATTATTCTTTTACGTCAGAGAGCGTCCCAAATGGGAAGTAACTCTGTATAACGAAAAGACTCAATATTTCAAAATAGAAAAATTAATATTTGTAAAACATAGATAATGTAAAGTCTAACAGTATTATAGATTATACTACCAGTATATTGTTGTATTAAACAATTTTAGACAAAATAAAGCAATTGTAATTAGTATTTCACTATGAAAATAACAATTGTCTCAAGTTTTCAGTTAAGGAGGAAATCAAGATTTACTTGGCTAGTTGATGAAAATAAAAAAATATCTGTATGCATGTCGCTGGTATCAAACCTACTAAATTTATACCTAGAATAACAAGTACTTAACACATGTTGTCAAGATCAAAACAAAATTTTGATACAACCATCCAACATGCCCCTCCCTAACCACCATCACCACAAAACATACACGAAGTCTATATATATATATTTATCGAAGGTTTTGCATTTTTAAAACCAATTTCTCAAAATAAAATATCCATTACATAATCTACTACTAATCTTAACACGTTTTGAAAAAAAAAATTAATAAATAATAAAAGAATTTAGTATATGAGGATGAGAAAAGAAGACAGGATATTCTTTCAGGTTGTCTTCAACAAATGTACAATTATTAGAGTTGATTATTCCTATTTTACAAAGTACACATTTATAACCAATTACTCTCTGTGGAATCCAAAAGTTTAACCATCCTTGAATAAGGGGTATTTATGGGTTTGTTTTATATTTTATACACTGCAAGTACTCAAACCGGAAAAAAAGAAGCTTAATGGGATCTTGAACTGTACGTTAATCGTGGAAAACTATGGTATTTAATCATATAATTGATTTTGAATACAGTAGTGAACAATTTGTAATGGTATTACTTCTAAAGTATTCCACCTTTTATTTTGGAAACAGGCCGGAAATAAATTTACCTTACAGTAATTTTACATCAGATCCAAAAATACTGACAGACAGCTTATCAAACGACAGCATAGCAAGAGAAAAGTAAGTGAATCTCTTTACTGGAGTGGTGGATAAAATGACAAAAGTATAGTACTGTAAGACGAAAGATAAAGTAAGAAAGCTTGAAAAACAAAAGCAACTTGTTAACGGCATATTACGCTCGTAGAATTGTTTGAAAATTGCAATTTTTCGAACAGACAAAACAGTGGACTGACTTGTACAAAATAATGAAAATAACTCAACATGGAAAGATACCGATACACAACACATATTTACTGAATGTAATGGCATTATGGTAAATATCTTATTCTACTACTTACATTGTTCGTTGCGTTGACGTCAGCTTCAGCATCCATAAGTATCTTTATAACATCCGTGTTGTTTTTCATACAACCCACATGAAGAGGAGCATCACCTCCCTACATTAAAATAGAAAATTAAGTAGCAAAGAGGTTTATTCTAAAATAAAATTTACAAAGGAAAAGAAATACAATTTCCTGTGAGAACGCTAAATTTTTATGTGATCTATAATGGAGAAAACTAAACACAAGAAAAAAGAGGAGTTACTGGTTCAGTTATGTGGCAGAAGTCACCATGGAGCTATACAATACATGAATATAAATAATATACTAGCACATATAACATATTAAAAATATTTGATTGTAGTGCAATTACGATACAGACTTAGGACAGTCATTTAATTTGACAAAAGCCAAAACAAATGGTGTGGTTAACCGGTTTACGGGCTCACCTTCCCACTCGCCGTAACAGCAGAACAACAACTGCCTAGTAATCCTCTGATTTACTTCTTATTGTTATTCAATTTGGAGATAAATTTACACTAAGTAACAATGAAATTGAAAGATACATTTCTGACATACATAAACCAAAATTATATAAAATAAAGCAATATATCTAATCAGTAAACGCTACTTTGGACAATATTGAATCTGTTTCTTCTTACTAACCTTTCTCTTTGCATTTACATTAGCTTTCATTTCCAAAAGTAACTTAATGACATCAGGATGACCATCCTCTACTGCTACGTGAAGGGGTGTTGAATGATTCTGTATAATAAGACATAATGGTGAACATTTTCACTTACTAAAACTAAACAATTGTTTTCCAAACTCTGAAATTTCAGAAATGATGTAATACTATCCACATCCTGATTGACAATATTTATGTGCAATCTAATGGTAAGATTTAAGAAAATATTAATTTCTACGAATGCTTATTGCAATATCCTATATCCTGACAGTAGAACAGTTGAAAGGATTTCAAGCATTGACCTTAAAAGGTAACCGTTGACGAGAATTTTAATTTTCATATTTTAATTTAAATTCTAATCTCCTGATAGTAGACCTCTTTTTGTAATCATATGAGTTTGATTTGATGCATCGGCTTTAAAAGTGAAACCGTCAAACTTTGATAGGTTCTATTTAAACCTTAAAATCAAAGAAATAAAGCACATAGACATAATAAGGAAATGATCTTCTGAAACAAAATTACATGTGCTGCTTCCTTCTCGCCACTCTCTTTTCAATTACATTTGCTTTTATGTCCAAAAGTAATTTTATGACATCAATGTGATCATATTGTACTGCTTCGTGAAGGGATGTCCCATTATCCCATATAATGAACAGTACAATCATATAATAAACAGTACAATCATATATTTTGTAATGCCGTTTTCTGTGTTACTTTTACTACTATTATGCTTTACGTGCATGCCCGTGGTGATTGGTGTCATTTATGGTCATTTGGCTTCAGTGTTCTATTCAATATATATCTGTGAGACTAGTTTCGTCGTAGGAAACCTCGCTCGCAGAACGACGTAATCTTCGTATCTAGGACAACCGGTAATTGCTAATTACCTTCAGAGAGCAGAAACTATGAGTACAAAAATGTCAGTCTGAAGTGGCGCGCAATTTGTACCCAACAGAATGCTTATAATCTGCTGGAACACAATTTTCTCCAAAAGAAGGAAATATTATCAATAAGAAATTCTAACAATTGCATGATCTTTTCTTCTATACCTCTGCTGCCAATAAACACATGCCGACGGAGGACAAGGGCTTGGTTATAAAGGGATATTACGAATATAAATACTATACTCAAGAAAGATATCATTTATTATCGGTGGACCTATTAATTAGTATAATGATTTATGTATTTTACTTGTTATTCTTTAATGTACTAAATTTAACTTATTCATTTAAATGATTATTTCTGCATGTGCAACTATATGTATTAAGATGAAACGAAATGATATTATGCCACATGTAATTGTGTGTTCCTTGATTACGTCATTTCAAGGGTATTTGTATTCATGGTGATGACATCTATCCGATACATTATAGAAAGGATGACACTAAACCACAATCCTGTTTGCGATAATGTGTATAAAGTTCAGGTTTCGACTTGAGTTAGATGGTTTTTATTTATTTATTTATTTATTTCAATGTATTTATTTAAAACGATAAATTTAATAATTACATTCCGACGTTTAGGCCATTGGCCTTTCTCAAGGAATGTTTACAATGTTATCTATAACGTTATTCGACTTTGAATATAGCGCCAGCATAATTTTTGGTGTGCATTGCAAGATAAATACATTGAAAATTACAAATATGTATAGAAAATTGAATATCTTAAGTGTCGATCTTATATCTTAATGTATTAATTGATTATAGATAAATTAGTATGTTCATCCGATTTTGTTGTATTTTTTTAGTTTTTGTTTTTATTACAAATTACTGTTTAGTTCAAAGACTGAAGAGAAAACATTCATATTTGCTTCATGTATGATAAGCTTTAACAAAACATGGGAATTTGAAATACATACATGTCCATGGGCTCTATTATTCGCCGTTCGCGTTTAATCATGGCACTATAATATCATTAAATTGTTGGGGTTTGACATGTTTGTCTTGCTAAGCAAATACTTCTTTCGGCGTGTAACAGTCTTAGTTTTTGTTTGGACATAACGAAGCTTCCTTTGTAACGTGACGCCATTTTGAATCTAACGAGATTGACATATGGCGGAAAACGTCTTACAAACGCTTCGGTCTTGATGCGTACAAGCAATTTGCAAATTTAACTTTAATAGTGTATTTTAAAATATGAATTCGCAGATGCATTCCAGATTCTAATACAAAAGTATCTTATTTTGTAATCTCCACATACATTTTAACGACACCAATTGAGTGACGATTTTCACTTCAGCTGACGGTCCTAAGTCGGTATCGTAACCGATTTTAACCACTTATTAAATATTTCTTATATATTGATACAACCGGGTCCAATACTTCACGACTCTTTTAACTGGAATGCATCGGAACATTGAAGTCTTGACATCAAATGGATTTTCTATCTAAGCAAAACAGCTCGCGTCAACCCGGTGTGAAAGAACACCATTTAGATACGAAGAGGTTGTTACAGCAGAAATCGATGATTTTTCACATCTAGACGAGCACAGACAACCACGAACCTGAGATATTTTAGATCTTGCCAAAATTTTTACTGACAATGTCGGGTCCTTACAAAAATAAACATCAAAAAGAAATTTTTCGATATATCTCTGATCTTAAATAGACACGTTTTAGTTTGATGTCATTCAGCAGCATACGACTATAACATGTAACTAAAACATTTAAAATACGCATGACAACGTTTGGTACTAGCTCTGTGCAAAGAATGAATGGCGTTAACATTTCTTACATGGCGTAAGAATAACGTTCGTAATATCAAATACTGCATCTCTTTCAACTTCTATCAGTTTAAATCCGGCATTGATAAAATGAGGAGATACTCAGTTTTATGCTCCTCGATACCTGTACTTTCAAAATACGTGGGGTAATACGCCACACTTAGCTTTTTGCGGCTATACCACTGTATGTTATTTATAATTTTGAAATACATTGCAATATGTACCACATATACTAAACAAGTAAACGGCCTTCTGGGGAAAATTCAATCAGTTGCTCTTTACTCACTTTTGTCTTTGCATTTGCATCCGCTTTCATCTCCAAAAGTAGCTTTATAACATCAGGGTGATCATATTGTACTGCCATGTGAAGAGGTGTCCAGTCATCCTATATAATAATCAATACAATCATATATTTTGTAATTAATTTCAAAGCTTTATCATTTATGACATTTAAAAACCTTAAATTCAAAGAAATACATTTTTTTCGCCTATCTCTTTGCATTTACATTTGCGTTCATGTCCAAAGTAGTTTTATAACATCAAAGTAATGATGGTTTACTGGTATATGAAGGGGTGTCCTGTCATCCTGTATAATAAACAGCACAATCATGTATGTTGCAATGCCGATTTCTGTGTTCATTTGACTATATTTATACAATTACTTACTCTCTAAGAGGTCAATATGGCAAATTGATGACCCAAGACCTTTCACTCGAGGTGGTTTGAGCTGAGTAAGGCCGTAATGCCGAGGGCAGGCCAGAGCACCGAGTTAATGGCGGCGAAGTCCGTTGACGTCCATTTATTTCCCGCAGAACCCAGAGGGAGAACCCAATACATGTATACTATATCCGTTGGCGATATATCATTTATGACGTAATAGTCTTATATTTGGATACATCACGTCGATGATTATACCAAGTATGACGTCACAATCAGTTGTCCGAATTCTGACCATTAAATCTAGGTTTGTAACTGCTCTTTCCGTTTACTTAAAAATATAGCCTATTCAATGAGGAGGTCAAGCTAAGAAATATGCCAGCGAATAATATACATCCTGTGACATATTTCTTTCTTTTTCAACGGTCAGTCTTTTGAAGGAACAGGTTAACCAAACAAACAGGTAATAAAAACTTTTTTTTCTATGATAGATAAACGATTTTATTTTTACAGAAAATGATTAGATCTACCAAAATAAATACATTTTTATGGTGAATATATTTGCTGCCAAATCTTAGCACATGAATTGATGAAAAATCAATATTAATACGGGTACTACAGTAAAAGGTCTAAATACTAATCCTCATATCAAGAAACGTATTTTATTCAATCAGATTCATTTTAGAGTGTGGTTTTCATTAAGGAATGAATCTAAATATAATTTGGTTTTTTTTGTTACATAGGGGGGGGGGGGGGGGGGGGGGGTTGGAAAACTGCAACATGGCGTTACATAATGATACACAATACGTACAATAGAAATGGAATGGATAAGGGTATCTGACAATCATCAATAATTAATTTCTGAAGTTGATAACACCTAAACGTGATCTATGCATTGATGAAACAAAAGGAAAAAGCATTATCCGAGGTTTGAAAATACGGAATCAAGTTTTGGATGCTCTGTGAAGCAGCATTTAGAGGGAGGAAACTTGATCCTTCTCCAAGGGGTCAACTCCAGGGGACTAATGTTGTTCTTATTTTCTGGATGACCCCCTAAGAAGGTTATCACATCATTTGTGACAGCTTCTTCAGTTCATTAGACCTTGCCAACTGATTATTAGAGACTGGAACATATCTCACTGGTGAGCTACATGTACCTTAATGAATATACATATTGTACTAATAATTACAGTAATAAAGATAATGATATAACAATAATTTATACAACACTAACAATAAACAAGCATACTAAGTATTGCTAAAGCAATACATGTCAAAACCAATATATAAGAGTTTTCATGTACATGAATATTTTGAGATAGACCGTATATGCAAATACACTCATCCAATATTGAAGTTCTCTATGCGCTCTATCAGGGCCAAGAAAATTAATATGCAAGTTATATCTCACTCTCTGTTTACTTTTTCATACATTATTCTTTTGTGCAAGGTTCAATAGAAATACGTTACATGTTACTTAGAGTACATGTACTACTGTAATTTCAATAAGAAACACGCTCTAAGACAAAGTTTATAATGAGAATGTATTCTTTGAATAATATAGTCACCTGATTTCTCTTTAGTTAAAATGATATACCTTGCAATGTCTTACATACAGATTAATAATATTAATGTTAGTAGTCATCTTTATCTTTCAGGTAGATCCTTAGGTCAAGGTCATGACATTTCATTTAAACAAGTTTCACGTAAAAATTAATATCAATGGTTAGCCAAAAAATGATCATCGCTGTGCTGTGTAGTTATTAGAACCTTTTGTATTTTGAAATAACTGTATTATGAAAAGATCCAATAGTATATGTACAATTAACGATATTGTCTTAAAAAGGCTTTGTCAACAGCTGGGAAGAGGGATATTCCAATGTAACCGGAATTTCCCCCTGAGGCAGGAAAATATATGTTGCATGGTACTTTGCATGATGTAGATTTAAATCATAGCAGCGTGACGTAAAACAGTTATAAAAGCAGGAAAAAATAAATAAAAAATAATAGTGTCGGAGATCTTTTTTATTACTTTAATTTCATTTTTTATCACTGATTTGGGATCTAGAATCATTTTTATCCTTCCCGAGTAACGATTACATCGTTTTTGTTAGAGTAATAACATTGTCGGTGTTTATTATTTGAAAAATAACCATTCGATTTACTCGACTTAAACAGTATAAACCATTACAACGTTATTTCAAACTGTTTTAAACAGGAAACAAAATATTGTTTACGAACAGAGTCAGGCAGACGTTAGTTCGACCATTAGAGCTAAAAGTTGGGTTGTCAAATGGCTGTAGATGTAATTTTAAAAGTTTGGCATGAACTGTACATGGGTGCTGCGGCCTTCCACAATGACAATGATGTAACCGTCTTACCATATTTGGTCACAGTAATTACATAGGGGAAAGAAAAAAATAATGGAAAATTTGGCAAAGCTCACTATCCTAATGAGTTAATATTCACCACTGACACGCCCTACATAGAAAATTCTCTTATCTCTGTTTTGTTCTATTTACAATGCGACATGTCTGTCTGTGCCTAAATCATATAATATATTGAAGATACTAATGTAATATTGTAATCATTCAAGAAATCTGTCACTATATTTGACTATACTCCTGACCATTTTATCCTATTATGTTCTCCTTTTTTAAATCCTTGCTCTAAACCTGATATCACGCGTTTTAAATAATTTCAGAAGGACGCTGTAATCGAAAATTCCGCTCTCTCTCTCTCTCTCTCTCTCTCTCTCTGAGATTCTATACTCGCATTTCCAAATGGGGAAAGAGGAGAGGAGATTGATCGGTCGCTCCCCCCCCCCCTTATATTCGCCAGTGCTAAAGACTTTTGCCAAAGTGCTGTACCCGTACATTTAAACAATGCAAATGACAGGGGCAGATCCAGGCTTTGGAGTTAAGGGGGTAGCGTCAGGCGAAGGGTTTGGGGGACCGCTCATTTTCTCTTTAATTGACCGTTCTCGATCGGTGCCGCAGCTGCCGGGTAAACGAAGCTTTTGTTGTTCATGTCTTGTCCATACCTTGTTATTCTCGTCGTACATGTGGTGGATTTTGTCGTACAGCCAAGTCAGATCTGATCTTCTTATTGAGCTGTATTGCAATATCCACCATCATTACTTTTAAAAGACTTAACCGAGAGATATATACTGGGCGATTATAGAAATAGTGGAAAAAGGCGTTGCGACATTGCATGGGGGACGTCCTCTCTGCTCCCACCTCTAAATCCGCCACTGACAGAGTTGTACATTTATCTTCTGTGGACATATACATTCCAACTTCCACTCCATGCAGTGACCACATGATATGATCAAGACTTTGATTCACTCTCAGAAGCATGAATTTGGGAAAAAATTACTTGCGCTAAACATGGTATACAGCCATATAGATGTGTTAATTATACCATATGCTTTCTAGGCCCCGGCTTGTGAAACAGGAGGGCACTGAATGTTTCCACTCTTTCTGTCGGTCAGTTAGTGTATGTCTTCCTGTCTGTCCGTTTGTGTCACGCTGATTTTCCACACTTTTCTGTGCCATGCTTACAGACACCAAACTAAAACTAGGTAGCAAACTTCCCTATAAGGAGTGATAGATCATGTTCGACTTTGGTCACGTTTGATCTATTTTTTATAGAGTTATTACCTTTTGTTCCAATTTAGTTTTCCGCTCTGTTCTTGGCCATGCTTACAGATATCAAGCAGACAATTGGTAGCGATTGTCCCAATGAGAAGTTACGGTTATCGATTTATTGGGGCCGGTGGGGACTTGAATTGCGTTGCCAATATTCTTGAATGCTTTCATTAGGATGAGAACATCGCATAAATCTTCTCCAACGATGATAAATCTTGTATTTATTATCTTATATTATCAAGGATGAATTATATTTCCCTGATAAGGCACACACGCACACACACACTCTCACACACAGACATATAGAAAATATATATTTTGAATATAATATAGATCGATAGCGAAAAGTAATAACGTGTATGAAATAATGCATGGCCAAAGAATATATATACGTATGTTACTCATATTCCCAGTGCTACATTATTTTATTGAGGTAATGATATTCAGATCAGACCATACCATGGTCGGTAAACTATCTGACAGACCAAAGACATAAATTGATTTTTCCATTGTTCCAGATAAAAATCATATCACTGTGTAGATCTTGCATATGTTGCATACATTTCAATTCCTGTACGGATGGTGTCGGACAAGTGTTTAGCGTTTTATTTAATCAATGAATTTCAACGAGGATAGTAGTATTGAAAATTATATATTTACTTGGAAATATTTTGAATATGTTTTGAATGGAGTCCGGTAGAGTGTAAGAGTCCAGTTATATATAACTACTAAGCACAATGTGTGCTAAGTGAAATGCTTGCATTATTCATGTCTATAAACATAAGAGGCACTACTGCTTTCTCCTCTTTAATAGGAACACAAAATAACGAAAGCGCAACTTAAAAGTTGATACGACGTCAAAATCTAACCTCAGTGCTGATTCATCAATTGACGTCATCACCGACTTCACTAACGGTAAAATTGGCCGTGACGTTATTCTGGCACTCTAAGGGTTAAAATACCACATTACTAATTCCATGACGTTTTCAGTTTTGGAATATATTTTCTTTATATATTCATAAATAAAAGGTGTGATAGGATTTAGGTTAATTACTTTGGAACAATGCATTTTCATTGAATAATACATGTATATCACATACTACAAAAATTACAGATGTCAAATGTACCGGCGTATGTTATTCTCAAGATTTGCAATCCTAAACTCGAAATTTGGATATCTCGAACTACGGATATCTCGAGGTATTTTCCGCGGTTTCTCCGACTTCGGTTTGACTGTAACTACTTTTCGAAAAAAGAACTGTAGGCCCCTAAGTTTAGAGTGTCCTTTGCTGGAGGTTCATGGGATTGCAATCTGCAGCCATTGCAGTGCTTTCCTTTCTTCAAAAGCCCCTTGCTCCATATGTGTGTACATCCACCTCATCATGGAAACGTTGTCCGTCACGGATTCACTGTTTAGCATCCATTAGAACGGATGTCTTAGAGCATGCTCACGTGCTTTTACGTCACGAAAATAACGTGGCTCAGCAGTGTTCAGAAAATACAGTTATATAATGTTGCTGAAAATCTGCCCAAACATAACATGAAGTCAGTGTGACATCATTATGGCCCAAAGCATTATATGGCACAATAATCATATTCCAAGTCATGAAGAAGAAAGTGGACTTTGGTTTTTAATCTCTCGTCCAAATATCGGGACGCTAATGAAATGTTGGTAGTTCACGAACCTGATATCTTTTAGATCAAGCCTTTTTTACAATATCGGGTTCTATCAAGAAAGGACATCAAAAAGAAATTTTCGATATAAGTATATTTTTAAAATCAAAAAAGGAAATACTTCCCTGATCTTAAACAGACACGTTTTAGTGTAATGTCATTCACTAGCAGAAAACTATTAGACGTAGCTAACACAACAAAATATTCATAACAACGTTTGGTACTACCCCTGTGCAAAGAATAAATGGCGTTAATATTTCTTACTTGTCGAAAGATTAACGTACATGACACCAAACACTGCTTCACTTTACATTCTGTACATATCTATTATTTTAAAACCGAGTGGATAAATTTTCAGCTTTATGCTTCTCAATACTTGTACTTTCAAAGTAAAAAACGAAGAAGTACCGAAGGGTAACCATATCTCATAGTCCATGGAATACGGGTTCCTTAAATTATAACGCAAACCCAAATTTAGCCTTTTGTGTCTTTACCCCTGTATGACATCTGTAAACCTGAAATGCATTTAATTATATACCACATAAACTAAATTAGTAAACGGTCTGCTGTGAAAATTGCATATAGTTGCTCCTTACTTACCTCTACCTTTGCATTTACATCCGCTTCCATTTCCAAAAGTAGCTTTATAACATCAGGGTGATCATAGTGTACTGCCATGTGAAGGGGTGTCCACTCATTCTATATAATAAACAGTACAATCACATATTTTGTAATTTATTTTGAAACATTTATTATTGGTGGTGTTTGTAAACCTTAAATTCAAAGAACTACAGCACATAGAACTTATATGGAAATAGCCTTCTGGAACAAAATTACATCTGCTGCTTGTTACTCACCTCTGTCTTCGCATTTACATTTGCTTTCATGTTCAAAAGTGATTCTATGACATCAAAGTGATGATAGTGCACTGCTATGTGAAGGGGTGTCCAGTCATCCTATATAATTAACACTACAATCATATATTTTGTAATTTATTTTCAATCATTTATCATTTCTGACATTTAAAAACTAAATTCAAAGAAATACAGCGCATAGAAATAATAAGGAAATGATCTTCAAATGAAATCTACTGCTTATTACTTACCTCTGTCTTTCCATCTACATCTGCTTTCATGTCTAAAAGTAGTTTTATAACATCAAGGTGATCGTGTTGTACTGCTATGTGAAGGGGTGTCCAGTCATCCTATATAATAAACAATACAATCATATATGTTGTAATGCTGTTTTATGAGATGTTATGCTTTTTGCGCATGCCCCAGGCCTCAGCCTTTTACTCTCTCGTCGAAATGTTAGGACGCTGATGAAATATTGGTTGTGAGATCTGAGATCTAGCCATACCTTTTACTTCCCACATCGGGTCCTAACAAAAGAAGACATCAACAAGAAATTTTCGATATACGTGCATTTTCCATAGCACACACACACACACACACACACACACACACACACACACACACACACACACACACACACACACACACACAAATATTAGGAAATACTTCTCTGATCTTAAACAGACAAGTTTTAGTGTAATGTGACAACTAAAACACGTAAATTAACAATGAAAATATACACAACAGCGTTTGGTACTAGCTCTGTGCAAAGAATGAATGGCGTTAACATTTCTTTCATGACGTAAGAATAACGTCCATAATATTAAACACTGCCTCGCTTTACACTTCTATCATTATAAAACAGGATGGATAAATTGAAGAGATATTAATTTTTATGCACCTCAGTACTTGCACTTTCAAAATAATACGTGTTCCTTAAATGACAACACAGCGCCAAAATTTAGCCTTTTGTGGCATTGCCCCTATATGCTATTTCTAAACCTGAAATGCATTGAAATATACATGTATGCCACATATGCTAAATTAGTATACGGCCTGATGGGAAAATGGAGTCAGTTACTTACCTCTACCTCTGCATTTACATTTGCTTTCATTTCCAAAAGTAGCTTTATAACATCCAAGTGATCATACTGTACTGCTATGTGAAGGGGTGTCCAGTCATCCTATATAATAAACAATATAGTCATATATTTTGTGATTTATTTTCAAACATTTATCATTTATAGCATTTACAAACCTTAAATTCAAAGAACTACAGCACACAGAACTAATATGGAAATGGTCTCCTGGAACAAAATTAAATATGCCACTTTTTACTCACCTCTGTCATCGCATTTACATCTGCTTTCGTGTCCAAAAGTAGCTTTATAGCATCAAAGTGATGATAGTGTACTGCTATATGAAGAGGTGTCCAGTCATCCTATATAATAAACAGTGCAATCATATGTTTTGTAATTTATTTTCAAACATTTATCATTTCTGTCATTCATAAATCTTAAATTCCAAGAAATACAGCACACAGAACTAATAAGGAAACCGCCTTCTAAAAGAAAATATAATCTACTGCTTCTTGCTCACCTCTGTAATCGCATTTACATTTGCTTTCATGTCCAAAAGTAGCTCTATAACATCACGGTCGTCACATTCTACTGCTATATGAAGAGGTGTCCAGTCATCCTATATAATAAACAGTGCAATCATATATTTTGTAACTTATTTTCAAACATTTATCATTAATGACATTTATAAACCTTAAATTCCAAGAAATACAGCACATAGAACTAATAAGGAAACCGCCTTCTAGAAGAAAATAAAATGTACTGCTTCTTGCTCACCTCTGTAATCGCATTTACATTTGCTTTCATGTCTAAAAGTAGCTCTATAACATCAGGGTTGTCACATTCTACCGCTATGTGAAGAGGTGTCCAGTCATCCTATATAATGAAAACTACAATCATATATTTTGTAACTTATTTTCAAACATTTATCATATATGACATATAGAAGTGGTAAGGAAATCGCCCTCTAGACGAAAATTAAATTTCCTGCTTCTTACTCACCTTTGTCATCGCATTTACATTTGCTTTCATGTCCAATAGTAGCTTTATAACATCAAGGTAATCATATTGTACTGCTATGTGAAGGGGTGTCCAGTGATCCTGTATATTAAACAGTACAGTCATATATTTTGTAATTTTGTCAAACATTTTTCATTTATGACGTTTATAAACCTAAAATTCAAAGAAATACAGCACATACAACAAATAAGGAAATAACCCGCTATGTAAAATACGAAAGTACCACATGGTACCATGGTAACTGGTACCACATGACTATGGCACTAACAACAATTTACCTTAGTGAGCATTCATGGACCCCTGAAATTCAGAGATGAGACCAGGTACTCGGGAGGAGTGAGCGTCTCCTGTTTGGCTAGCCACACCCGCCATGAATGCCCTTACATACTGACGACACATATATAATTCAGCAATGTATATATACTTGGATGTGAACAAACACTGTGTAGAAAGTGTCAGAGCCACATTACATCAGGAAAAAGGGTGTTATAACACGTAAGTCAAACCTGCTCTTTTTACTGACCTTGTTCTTTGCATTTACATTTGCTTTCATGTCCAAAAGTAGATTTATAACATCAGGGTTATCATATTGTACTGCCATGTGAAGCGGTGTGCAATCATCCTATATAATAAACAATACAGTCAATTCTTTTTCAAATATTTATCATTTATGACATTTACAAACCTTAAATTCAGAGAAATACAGCACATAAAACTAATAAGGAAATGGTTTCCTGGAACAAAATAAATTTGTTGCTTCTAACTCACCTCTGTCTTGGTATTTACATTTGCTTTCATGTCCAAAAGTAGCTTTGTAACATTAGGGTGATCATACTGTACTGCCATATGAAGGGGTGTCCAGTCATCCTATAGCATAAAGAATACAATCATATATCTTGTAATTTATTATCAAACATTTATCATTTATAACAATTAAAAACTTTATATTCAGAATTACACCACATAAAACAAATAAGGAAATGACCCTATAGAACGAAATTAAATCTCTCCCTTTTTACTGACCTTGTTCTTTGCATTTACTTTTGCTTTCATGTCCAAGAGTAGCTTTATAAAATCAGGGTGATCATATTTTACTGCCATGTGAAGGGGTGTCCAGTCATCCTATACAATAAAAAGTACAATCATATATTTTGTAATTTATTTCCAAACATCTATCATTTATGACATTTATAAACCTTAAATTTCAAGAAATACCGCACATAAAACTAATAAGGAAATGGTCTTCTAGAATAAAATCCAATCTACTCCTTCTTACTTGCCTTTTTCTTTGCACTTACGGTTGCTTTCATGTAAAAAAGTAGTTTTATAATATCAAGGTGAACACATTGTACTGCTTCGTGGAGGGGTGAACAGTCAACCTAAGTTATAAACAGTGGAATCACATATGCTGTAATGCCATTTTCTGTGTTCCTTTGACTATCTGTATACTTTATGTACATGCCCCTGATGATTTGTGTTATACAGGCTGGCCAACTGTCTTCTCTTCAACATATCCCTGTGAGAGTAGTTACTTGGTAAGAAGCCTGGTTGTCAGGGCGTAACTTTCGTATTTATGTAAAATACGAAAGTGACTGCTGCCACATGACTATGGCACTAACAACAATGTACCACAGTGGACATTCACGGACCCCTGAAATTCAGAGGTGAGACCAGGTGCTCGGGAGGTGTGAGCGTCTTCTGTTTGTATAGCCACACCCTCCGTGCCCTGACATACAGACGAAACAATATAACACGGCACTCTATACATATATGAATGTGAACAAACATTGAGTAGAAATTTTCACAGCAACATAACATAAGGAAAAAGGGTATAGTAACACTTCAGTCAATCCCTCCAGGGGGAACCTTTTCACGAGTTCCACACTGCAAACTGCTAACTGTGCATTGCCTATGGAGAGCAGAAACTGTATGAATTTTGTTTTGTATGAGTACACAAAATGTCAGTTAGAATTGACGCGTTATCTGTACCAATCGGAATGCCAACAATCAGACGGAACCCTTAACCCCAAAACTCACAAACAATAACATTTGCATCATCTATGTATTTGTTGTTGGAATGGCCGAAAGTTTATGTCGACGGAAAACTCATATGCCAACAGATTACAAAAGTATGTTTTAGATATAAATACAAAACAATGAAAGATATCATTTATTGTCACGTAATATATTATTTAGTCAATGATTTATATCTTTTACTTATTAATATTCAATTTACGATATCTGAATGACTCTTCCTGATACATCATACAAAGGATGATACTTATGCAGTGGATCTACTAGAAACTGTGACGCACTGTTTATTTTCCAACATCTGGTATATGGACCCAAAATCTGCGGGAAAAATGACAGCGATCAATAAATTATGGCCCTCGTCTGTTCTCAAGATCGTTGTCATTTTTCCCGCAGATTTTACTGTATATCTTCTGACTCGATTACTTTCTTAATGGTATGTCCCGAGAGAACACGAACGATGCAGATTTGCTGCGGACTTGGATTAAGGTCATTGCGGAGTTATTTATAGCACGATGTATCCATTAATCGTCCGCTGGAGGCAAAATGTAATAATCGTGTAAAAAAGGTGGATTATATGGGTAAACAGTAACAAAGTGTATGTACACAAAGAGAAGAGACTCTCCCTGATCGATCGGTATCAGGTTTTTGTCAAAGCGTGCAAAATTAGCGGAGATATCGAGGTTTGATGTTGATCACCCCTGTGATACGAGTCTTCCCTTTTACCTATTGACGTATTTACCAGAGACCTATAATAGGTCTCTGGTATTACTAGTCATTACTGTGTCATACAGCTTTGTCAAATGTCTTCTGTTTTCTCTTTTATCTATCGGCCCAAAGACCTTACATTTCATCAACAATCAATCGTCTGTGCTGTCTATCTATCACAATTTAAGCTATTAAACATTTCACTTCTTATCAAATGTATGTATAAGCAAGAAATAACAATAATAATGAAATTACACTGGAGAATTGACAAGAGGTTTTTGTGGAAGCTTATTTGTTAAGTTTTGAATTTAAATTTCAGTTACGTTTTAGCCTTGTGGAAACTTTTGTGAGGAGTTTCTGTTTTGCGTAAACATTGACTATTCGTTTCCGTTTAGTTTCCATAAAATTGAAATTTCTATATGGAGTTTCCTCCAGTTCCATTGCTAAAACGTTTCGGAAACTAGATGTTAAGTGATCAGATTTACAATGACACTTCTAAACCATATAATGATAAAAATATTACACTTTACATCTTATGTACATTACAAAGCGCTCATGTCCTATTCCAATCTAACAACTCTGTGTAAAGGATATGTAGAAAAGTGAATATTCTGATAGGAAAAAGGACCCTTTGAAACATGCTTACATATGTCTGAAGAAACACCAGAATGTTTTTACTGAAATTGTGACCGGAACCATGGAAATCCTATGTGTAAAAATGATGTTTAATAGTGCTATGAGTTGTAAACATTGTAGAAATGGAATTTTGATTTCACAGAACTACTAAACAAATTGTCGATTTTACATTAAAGTCTAAATGAGTGTTCGTCAAAGTGGATACGTAACATTGAAATCACGTGCGTAATATTTCACTACTTACATCATCCGTTGCATTCACGTCGGCATTAGCATCCAGGAGCATCTTTATCACGTCAATGTTATTTTTCTGACAACGTATGTGTAGTGGTGTAGTCCCTCTCTACGTACAAAACAACAAAAATATGTGGTAAGTAACAAGTACGTTAAAGTGTAAAAAGTGGGTTATCACCCTTCATCACTGAGCATTCATTTCAAACTGATTTCTCATTGTTTACATCACAGGTAATCATAAGCATGGTTCTATGGGCATTCAGCAAATAAAAATGAATTACATACAAGAAATGCAAAATTTTCGGGGCGAAAAAGGAATTAGTAGAAAGGTAAATGTATATATCGTTTTAAGTCTAAATGCTTATAACACATACGTTCCAAACATGATTTAAGGAAGATCACTCATGATGTTTGCCCATTGCAAACGGTGAAATCGGGAAAGAAGTCTCTACATGACGTTTCATGAACGATATTCCCTATGATGTCATAGTAACAACTATTGTGGCGTGTCGTGAAAAAGGGACAAATTCCATTACCTGCATCAATACAGATCGAATGCAGTCAAATACAGAAACACATATGCTCTAATCAACTCAAACATCAAATTCATATATCTAAAACATTCTTGTAAAAAGCATTTCAAGAGTTACTTTGACCGTTAGTTCTACATTATAACAGTGTAAGATCCAACCAGTCATTACATTTCTTTTATTGAATAACCTCCCGTGCAGTTCATCCGAGAACATATTGTTCCATAGATAAGCATACTACCAATATCTCTGGGAAGCGAGAATTTGGTCCTTGTTATGTAGGGCTTTTTTCTCTAGTTTTGCTTCGTTTTGGGGTTTTTTCCGGAAGAAAGAGGGAGGATGATCGTACACAATTTAAAGTGCTTATAAATAACTTCAAGTACACCGAGTCATCTATAGGCATGGTGCTCAAATATATTTAATAACTGTTGGATATTTCAGAACCAGGTTAGGAAAGTTTGACATGAACTTGATAAAAACCGATCACCTCATTGAAATAATGGGTCAATTATACCTTAAAAGGATTGAATGGAAGTCAGAAGTTTTTGAGATCCGTTTCTTTCGAGGAGAGGACCGAGGATTTTTTTTTAAATATCTTTCAATGGCAGCTGTTTTTCAAGATACCGTCTCTATCTTATATTAACAGTAACATATTTTTCTATGGATCAAGTGAAAGAATAATAACCTAGCATGTTTCAAGTGTCAAATTATAGAAAAGTTTAATACTCGTTTATGGTGAATTTTTCAAATAAAATGCAGAGAGATTGGTCCAGAAACCATCAAAATCGGTCCGGATTCATAACTTGACAAATCCATGATAATATTCTCAGTCATATTCTTGTTGCAACGGTGCCTCTCTTTAATTGTTAATCCAAATACTCCACGTGGGTAGCCTTTCAATATTTCATAGCATATACCAGTACTGACGTTATTTTAATGTCATTTGACGTTATATGACATCTTGTTGCTTTTTTTTGTTAGATCAGTTATTTAATGATGATTTTGCACAATTCCTTTACAACTGCTTTGGATATAAAATTGTTTATGATATTTCAGCAATTTCTTGACAGTTCTTTAAATAAAACATGTATTTTGATAAAATAATTAAACTGCTAAAACAACAGAGAAAACATAATATATTTTTAACAAATATATACATGCATATAGACATGCATATCAGCTGCATAAGAGTTGACAGTTTGTTTCTTATTCCTTAGTTTGACCGTTGATGTCAGATCCATCTATGATGCCTTGAATGCCAGCAGCATCTCATACAGATGCACCCCAGTTACCCACACCATATGATGTTTTTCTTGACACTCGTACACCAAAATATCACAACAAGGATATGACAACAACCGCACAAACGCTAGCTACCTTAGCCATAGCACAACAAAAACAATACCAGCCTCCACATTAGATTTGCTATATTTGTATTTCCTGGATGATGTATGTCTAATCAGTATATTTAAAACGCAACACTGTAGGGTCATACTTATGATTAGAAATATCAGCGTCATTTTCAACGTGCTCTTGTGGGTATGAAGAACTACGTTTCCGTTGGTACGTGCTGCAGGTGATATTGCACATGTTCTCTTTATCGATGGGTGGGAAATCCTTAATATCATCTATGACAGGCTTCCATGTCGCTGTTTTTTTTTCTTTCTTATCATACCACTTTGCTCTATGTATTCCTTCAAATAATTCACTTTCTTAGACAGATGTAACATTCTGACAGCTTTTGATTCATCGGCTGCAGTACCTAATGTAGGGTTAAGTGTTGGCAAATACTTATTTAACAATTATCACGTAGTCTCCAATGTAGGGAAGTTGATTAGTCGGCACTGTCATCACAAGATACGTCCATATCTTTATCAGAGTGTTCGTAGGTTTGACTACCCGGCGCACCTGCAATTTGATAGTAAATTATAATATCTGGGATCCTCGCCCAATATTTGACCGAAATCTTTATTTAATCCCGATTTAAAGAATAGACAGATGTAAAAATCGTGTATTTGCCTATATTTACTCCTTCGTCGCATTTACTTAAATGCTTATTTTGAACCAGGATAAAATTAAATTTTCATTTAATGAACACTGCCCCCTCCTTTACCCTCTATAATCTTGAATTCAGATTAATATGACTTCAATACTTTATGCATTGATTCGTATTCCTGACAACATTTTAGAAATCAAAGTGAATCACACTTACTCCGTGAGATAAGGTAACATATAAAGGATGATCATTACGTCGCGCTATCTGCTTACAAATTGTTATGTAGAGAGAATACGGAAGCAGCTTGTGTGATATGACTATGGCACTAACAACAATGTACTTCAGTGGACATTCACAGACCACTCAAATTCAGAGATGAAGCCTTGGTAATTTATCTGCTCATATTTGCGTCATTCATATCCATTTGTTGGTCTCCTCTGTGTAAGAGTCGTGGCATTTCTGCCCAGATATTCGAACAGAGTCAAGGGGCCCCTAAGGCCTCTGTCCACAATAAAAGTAATTACCATCGGCTTCACATGAGGTATTTATTATTTAATAAACAAAGACCTTAATTAACTTCCTATGGTAAAAAGAAGGAGAGAAGGACCGAGGAATTCAAACCCAGCACTGACTTAAGTCACAGATCATGGACGCAATAACCCCGTGCCTCCTCTGTGTATAATACGCTAATAGCATACGATTTGATATATCACACACAGAGGGGGCACAGGCTCATTGCCTCTACGACCTGAGACGTAAGTGAGAGGGAGGCTATGTGAATTATTTTCATCGCATACATGTAGCTTTATTTTAAACTACTTACCCCAAAAAGGCCCCGATGCATTAGTGTTAACAGTGGGATAGCGAAGTATGATAATCAAACTCTCAATTACTACTTAATTATTTTATACTATTTTAAACGATGTAAAAGTCTCTAACCTTCCATCTTACTTCCCTTTGCATCTCTACATTTCACATTCTTGATTTTCTTTCCTCCTCCTTTTCTTCTTTATAAGACCATCTCATTAATTGTAATTTTCTGCAATTGAAAAACAATTCATTTTGACAGTAATAAAATTTTATGAATCCTAGTTATTATATAGTCACACTGAGGTATAATTTCGAATTGTTGAAAACATTCTATTAGACTACTGATAAAACGTAAAGTAAAAAAGTCCAAGCACAATCAGTAATCCCTATTTCTATTATACATTTAACATAATAATGGTAACAGGGGCTATCGACCACGCTTAGCTTATGTGGATAAAAATAATAGCTTATTAAAGAGTATCTTAGTAGAAGCTTATTTTTTCCCTGAATATTATTCAATTGTCCTTTTTTTATAATTTTTCAATACTTTTACTGTAGATTTTTCATATATATTTTAACATGATCATCAAAGAATACTTATATTCCTTTTTCTTAATAAAATATAATGATAATAATTATTAATAAGTTATCCATTCATTGATTCCACTTCAAGAAGCCCCTTCGCAGTGAAGGGTAAATTAACCTTAATCCCCCATCCCCTTGTCCCTGTTCTTAATTAATAAATCCTATAGGGTAAGATGTAACATTTCAAGTTAAACATTAACTGTTTCGTACATACACGCAATGTTTCATGTCTTTATCACTGAAATCATACTGTACTGTATGTACACGTACTGTACAGAATGCATGCATCAACCTTATCAGATCCGGATCACTCATCAATTAAAATTAATAGATTGTAAACTAGTTGATGAATAGATAATTCATTTTGATATACGTACCTTGGCCTTGTGTAAAGGACTTCTGGATGACGGAAAAACCTTCTTCTAGAGTGCTTCTGTCATGTTTGTTTTGAATTTCGATGCGCGGGAGAGCATTCTTATTGGTCAATTTAAATATTGAAAACAAATTCATAAATTTATATTCTAATTTTGAGATTATTATAATAATTATCTTTGTGAGAGTGCTCTCAGGATAGTCGCGGGAATCAATGCGAAGTAAAATACAATTATATCAGTATATTTTTCGTCTGTATGTCCTCTGATTAATAAAACAAACGGGGTAGAAAGAAAGGGGCACCTGGGATTCTATTGGTTCAGATCCATGTTTGGTGTGATTTATACAAAGACTTACCTTTATTTATTATTATTAATATTGATATTATTATTATTATTATTGTTATTATTATTATTATTATTTTACCTGTTACTTCTGTGTATAATGTATTTTGTTACATATATAATTGCATGGTGCTTACTTTGAAAGTAACTCATATATTCCAAATCTTATTATTTTTCTTCTTACATGTAAATGTTGTTATTAATTTTATTCTAACTTATTTTTGTTGTTAGATAAAATGTTTGTTCAAATTTGAATGATTATTTACATCAGTATACTTGCTATTACATGAGATCAAGATAGATCAAGTCTACTTTAAGGGAAACTATGTGAAGTATATGCAATGTCGACACCTTATCAAAAATGATAATAAAGAAATTAAAAAAAGTTTTAGTGGCTTTGTTCTTCAGCAGTCATATATAGGGAGGCCCAAACTCTTTCCTTAAAACACATGAGAAACACTTTTTAGATATCTATAAATAATTTTTTCGTTTCACAATATATCAAAACATAAGTAAGTTACAAAGCATGTTTTATAGTCAACAAACTCTGAAAATTTCACCGGTTTATCTCGAGTACTTTACAAGATATGAGGATTTTAAAATGGACAATATTGAATTTTCACACCTTTTTTAAGCAAATGAAATTGCACAACCTCGCAATTTTATGAGTGTATAACTTAATCAGTTATGCATAAAATTTGCGATTTATTTATAATAACCTACTTTATGTACTACAGGTATTACGAAAAAAGATAAAAACATTGGTTGTAAGTCTTTTTTTTTCTCTAATATAATCTCTTAAACTTGACGAAGAATGGTTTTTACTTTGATGAAAATGACCAAGTCCAAATGTCCAAGGTCATTTTTCTAAAAACTTATACAAGGATTCATAATAATGTAAAAACTTATTTAAAATGGTTACTTATAAGGACATTTGAAGGAATTTAGATTGTATGACAAAAATAAGCTCTGTATAAGCAAAAACATTTTTACCTAAATCAGGGGCGGATAACTCTTTTAAAAAATGTGAAAAAATATCACATACCTTTTAATTTATCATAGTATAGCTTGATTTTTTTTATATTAATTTACTATATGTATTATATTCATTGTTTTAAAAATATGAAAATTTTAATAAAAGTGTTATAATCTCAAATATAAACTCTTCATAAATACAAATTGTCGTAAAGTTTGGTTGCTTTCAATTCCTGTTCTTTATGTCTCCTTCATGATAATCCTTCACAATTAACAGGAAACCTGATAATTAGTCCTTGTCTTTCATTAATATGAATACCCAATTCATTAAGATGGCTAATTAATATCTTGAAAGCTGTTAACAGGTACGAAATGAAGGTTGATATTTGCTGGGTCAGACAGCCGGTTGAGGTGATATTATGTAATAATTGAGCCGCACAGGTGACAAGTGATCGCCCTAGACGACGTTACCCCGATATACCCTCGATATATTGAAAATATTGCAACTTGATTAGGAAGTCAACCATTAAAGATATTATAGAATTCGTCTTGGGACTGGCCATCTGATTGCACGTGAAGAAGAGTCAACGCTGTCGCTGGTGTTTTCATGCGAGCTGTACTGAAAAACACACGTTTTCGAGTGCCAATTGCAGGTATATCGGGGGAATATTAAAATTAGAATTATTTTCTATATAGCCTTCATTACACAGTTATCTAAATAAAAAATTACAAATTAAATTTTTTTTTCTTTTTATTTTTTTTTTTTTTTCGTGAATCTTAGGTCACGCGACGATTGGCGTTTCGTAGTACCTCAACATAGCTGGTTTTCTCATTGTTATATACTTGTTCTCTCATTTTAATATCTACAGTGTCGGATTTATAGGGGTCGCTCCCCCTTTTTGCCACAATTATGAGTAAATCTTCAGATTTCGCCCTTCAATTGGCAGAGTATTTTGGTTTATATTGGACTTTCACTTGTGCGCCCCCCTCACCTCCCATTTCAGAAATTCTGGATTCGCCACTGATATAAAAATACCAAAATTAATTGAAGAGGATTAAAACCAAATTATTTGAATCAAAAGAGGCTCTTAGTCTTAGTCATTTTTCCTTTAACAAAACATGTCATCCTTAAATATGAATAAATTATCCCATCCCACCTTCCTTTCGCAGAGGTCTAGAATTATCTACAATTAAAATTTAAGTCTGACGTTGTAAACAGTGGGGTCAGTGTAAACTAAATGATGAAATGATGTCTTATTTTATCGCACAATATATGTCTTGGTATTTATTACATTGAAATGTGTATTTCTGTACATAATTCTATACGACAACACGTTGAGGTGCCCCGAGTCAAAGGAAACACGTGTGAAATCGTATTAATAGAGCTACAAAATTACAATAAACTATATAAAATCGTTAAATATTTAATTAATGCAAATACCAATAATTATCAATTCGAATATAAAAATCGTTCATGGTAAGTATTAATGCACGCGCCCACGCCGTTCTTTAAATTACTTCATGAATGATGAAATGAAACTTTGTAAATAATAGTTACGGGGTAATTTTTTCACATATAGGATAATCATAATTACTTCTATAGACATTGTTTTCGTTATGTGTTCTCTTATTTGAGAACTTTATAATGTACGATTGTTTACTATGTATATCGATGTAATCAAATGACTCGTGAAAACAATATGGCGGAGCGTTGTTTTGGCAAAGGGGAAGACGCTATCTTTTTATTTTCAAATGTTTGTAGTCATTTCTAGGTATATTTTCATAAAAATGGTATCAAATGAATCGGGGGAAACATACTCATTGCATATTATGGGCCGGTAGAAATAAATAAAAAACTGAAAATTATATATTTAAAAAACTTATTTGTGCCCGCATCGCACATCGTGTTCGCTTCGGCGATCAGCTGTTTACAGGTAATGGACGTATCTACCTGAAAAACCTCACTTCACTGGATTTGATACAACCGTGACCCCGAACAATGCCAGTGAACATATCGCTTTTATGCTCATTGATTCTATGCGCTCCGTCAATTATAAGACAAAATAAACATCTCGCTGTATCGCCGCGGTATCGTTAGGTATTTTAATGAGTTTAGCTATTTTCAAATTGCCCTAATTTCTTTATTTCTACGCCAAATGAGATAAAATTTAAGAAATGAGAAGAAAACAAAATGAATATTCTAATGTTATGACTTTGATTTACATGTTAAAAATATTTCCCGATAAATTATTGATGCGAAAGCAACGCATTTTGATTAATCTGAACTTAGTCATTTACTATGGGCCTCACTATCATATATATATAAAGAATCCTGTGTCATTATTTAAAAATAGATCAAATTGCACCATTTATTCGAAATTTTAAAAAATTCCGGACCCTTTACAGGAGGGGGTAAACCTGCTCCCGTACCCATCCCCTCTTGGAACTTGGTGCCTCGGGTCATTCCTTTGGGCCTCCTCCAAACCCACCTACCCATCCACTACAGCTTCTGGGTCCGTCCCTGTCTTGATATGATTTGGCAAAGACATATATACACATCTGTCTCTGGATTCGGCAAGGACTTATAAAGAAAGGTTTGGTTTTAAAATCTCACATGCTATTGTTTTGTCGGCACAGGACTTAATTGATTAATAGCATATGGGGAAAACACACATTTCCCCGTTCTCTAAAAATACTGAACAACTTCGTTTGTCCCTATATACGGGACTTCCGAGTTTCATTTCGAATTTTACATACATTTGAAATGAAATGTTAGGCATTCAATATCCGGCATGATATGAATATACATATATAATATGAGTATATTGTGTAATGTCACAATGTATATAACATACCTGGTAACGGTAAAGTTTAGTGGAGAACAATAGACCGAATAGAAAGGTGTGAAAATATGGGCGCATTGGAATGGAGCCTAAATAAATTACTCAAATTGCAAATTGTTAAACATGCAGGAAATGAAATTTATTCATTTTTCCGATACATTTTTACAAATTCCACACACATCGATGTTTAAAACTAAATTGATTTTATTAGAAACATACACACACACACACACACACACACACACACACACACACACACACACACACACACACACACACACACACACACACACACACACACAATATTCATCGGTAAAATCAGAGACATATTCATGGAGCGGATCTAGATTTTCTTGGGAAGGGCACAGATGATATCTTATTCAATTTCAATCAATAAAACTAATCTCCTTTTTCACTTATCTTAGGTGGTTTCTGAGTATATCCCATTTTATGTGCATACCTGTGTATTGTTTGATTATTTTCTCGTATAAGTATGACTGTTTGATGAAATTTCTGAATATTACCAGAGTCAAACTTTTCTTATTTATATTATCAATATACTACAAGCACTATTCCAAAAATTGTCATATAAGCGATATAATAAAAAAAATTATAAGCAAAAGAAAAAACCAAACCAAAAAATAATTTACAAAACAGTGATGAATTTGGGTTTAGTTTCATACCTATATTCTGACTTCCAACATGCCAGCCGCAAGAATGCTGCGGAACATGTTATCATAGTTTGCCGTTTTATGTGACACCATTTATTCAAAGTCTTGTTGAAAGTTCGAACTCCCATATCAATGACTTAATATCTACATTGAGACCAAACCCTCAATATCATCTATATTTCTGCATGGAACCCTAATTTCGTACTGCATATGCATATGACATACATTTTTCTACTTACGTGGTCCGTAGCATTGACATCAGCTTGAGCATCCAGCAATAGCCGTGTTATATCAATATTGCGTTGGTAAGAAGCTATATGAAGTGGTGATTGGTACCACTAAAAATAAAGGAAAATAGAGGCTTCTGGCATGCAAGGTTTTCATAATCATTTTATTGAGTCTTTTCGTTATACAGAGTTATTTCCCATTTGAGTAGGTACCTGACGTCAAACCATTGTGATGTTAACCAGTTCTATGATAACTGGTGTAAAATTACGGGATAGAAATTATATGACGTCACAATGATTTAACGTCAGATATCTGCTAAAATTGGAAATAACCCCGCATAACGAAGAGACCCAATATACATGTAAACATTTAAAACTAATGTTGAGGACAAGAACATTACAAGTTTTCGACGACGTGCTGAACGATCACAATTAACCATACGCTAAAATGAACAAGTATAAATTTCTTCATTATATCAAAGATACAAAATCGGCAAAACGGGAAAGACTCAAAGTCTGAACAGAAAAAAATATTCTGAAGAAGCCTAATTGAATATCCGAATTCTTGACAATGATATTATTGAATCTAATGATAAAATGAAGATTGGTCCTTGTAGGATTCCTGGTTCAAATAAAGCGAAGTTTTCTTTAAACGTCCGTTCCGTACAGAGAGACTGAGAACGAGTATGTAGATAAGCACATTAAATAGACAAATTGTGAACATTCTAGTAGTACTTTAAACATATTCTGATGGATAAATGTGTGGGGGGTGCCGGTGTGTGTTTTTCAAATAATGATAATTTAGTTCTTTCTAATTGATTATTAAGTGATGTGTAGACGGTAGACAGGCTTGCAGCCAAGGGCATAATATTATGTATGCACGAGATAGACAAGGGGTTTATTGTTCGAAGCCCTGGTGGTGGCTGAGGCGAATCCCCGGAGGGAAGGGAAAGAAGGTTATAATAATATATGATTCTGACCATTTACTTTCAAAGGATTCAAAGTAATATTAACTTAGAAATGTACATAAATGTCCATTATTGCACGCATGTTCCTGTCTGAAACAAAAAGACCCAATATACATGTAAACATTTAAAACTAATGTTGAGGTCAAGAACATTACAAGTTTTCGACGACGTGCTGAACGATCACAATTAACCATACGCTGAAATGAACAAGTATAAATTTCTTCATTATATCAAAGATACCAAATCGGCAAAACGGGAAAGACTCAAAGTCTGAACAGAAAAAAATATTCTGAAGAAGCCTAATTGAATATCCGAATTCTTGACAATGATATTATAGAATCTAAGGATATAATGATGATTTTTCCTTGTAAGTTTCCTGTTTCAAATAAAGCCAAGTTTTCTATAAATGTCCGTTCCGTACAGAGATACTGAGAACGAGTATGTAGATAAGCACATTAAATAGAAAAATTGTGAACATTCTAGCAGTATTTTAAACATACTCTGATGCATAAATGTGTGTGTGTGGGGGGGGGGGGGGGGTGGGGTGCCGGTGTGTGTTCTTCAAATAATGATAATTTAGTTCTTTCTAATTGATCAAGTGATGTGTAGAAGGTAGACAGGCGCGCAGCCAAGGGCATAATATTATGTATGCACGAGATAGACAAGGGGTTTATTGTTCGAAGCCCTGGTGGGGACTGAGGCGAATCCCCGGAGGGAAACGCATTCCGGAGTCTTAAAAAAGGGTTATGATAATATATTATTCTGACCATTTACTTTCAATGGAGTCAAAGTAATATTAACTTAGAAATGTAAATAAATGTCCATTATTGCACGCATGTTCCTGTCTGAAACAAAAAGAAGAGTCGCTGACTTTCACTTTCTGTGATGTTTCGGAGAAGGACACCTCTCTCTTAGTTCTTTTTTTTTTTTTTTTTTTGTCATTTTACTTTGTTTTGTTTTGGTTTTTTTTTTTGTACTAAAATGAATTGTACGCTCGTGTGTGCTTTAATAATGGCAGCTACGCGCCTGGTAGACTTACAAGGTTACGGAGGAATTTTTTCTGTTGACACGATGCTCTTATCACACAATACGGTATCTCGTAAACCAGAATGTTGACTGCTTTTCTTTATTGAAACCCTGATAGAGGCCATTTCAATTTTGAACGGTGCCTTCAACTTAAAGTACATAACGTTGACATCTTACAAAAAGCAAATGAACAAAATGATACATGTTTACAAGTCGAGAACAAGTTGAATCAGACCGGTTTAGGTAAGTGAGATGTGAGGATCTATGCCAATTATATGTACTTGTAAAGACTTTTTATTGAATGATTGACCTTTCCACAATTTTCGAAGATTATATTTTTCAGATGGAATGTGATATCTACGTTTTATTATTTACGCGTCTAATCACATCTTCTGGAAAGTATTAAATTTTCCGTTTCCAGTGCCAGCGTACTGACCCGAAACACATACTTTAAATGTACTGTTATAAAATACTGAAAACTCAACACAATTTAGGAGACCCAGGCCGTCAAAATGCATATGCCGCACTTTATTAATACACGTACATGTATACAAGTATTCTAGTGCCAATCTTCACTCTGGCTCCGTGCGTTTAAATATATAAGTTAAAATTTCCAGTCATAAATGAATTATACTCATGGAAAAACCGTAGGGAAAACGTAGTAATGCGTGTGGCTTGGTGAAATGTGGATGGCACATAGTGTTTTACTTTCAAAAAATAATCGTATATTTCTGTATTACATTAGCAGTAACTCTCAAAGTAAACTGGAAGGTCAGGAAACCGCGACAGCAACAAATGACACATCAAATTCCAAATACAATGACATTGCTCACCGGGCAAAGATAATTACATATATCGCTCATCCAGGTATATGTCAGTGGGAACAAAGCCACTAGAGATGTTCTATAGACGATACGAGACACTAATCAAACAGTGTGACATCTGGCTATACAAAATAGTAAATGATTATATGATTTTCGAGTTGCTTTCATCTGTTATCTCATTGCTTCGTGGGTATTCTGACACAAATACTGTACACATGGAGAATCTTCACATGCAGTTCTTTGTTGAAATATGTATAACATAAATAATTAATTGTAAACTATAAGAAATAAGAACTTTTAAACTGAAATAGGATTCTTAATCTAGTCATTAACATCAAGTACGTATGTCTGACCAATTTTTAAATTGCAAAAGAGATTCGTAGTTATAAATTCCACACCATTTAAGTAACATTTGTGTACGTAATTGAAGAAATGTATGGTGACGTTTTATTGCTTGAATTCGTTATTTACATCACAAAAAGAGAAGAAAAGGCATTTGATTTCATAGAAAGACTCTTCAGGTGAGGTGTTCAAAATTCAAATTCAGATAAAACATGTAACACAGGGTTTTAATATCAAACCTATAAATCGGTTCCTTAAGTAAAAAATGATTATTTGAACGCAAATGAACATGTCTGAGATGGTGCATAAAGATCCGATATATAAAAACGAGAAAAGATCAAGATATATTTGAATTTAGTAGATCTTGAAATCCAATAATCGTGATGCTTAAGAACCATCAACAACGGACTATGACACCCCTCTTTTTTCCATTTGTGAAAAAAGAAGTCACATTACAAAAACGAATTAAGTTTGTATAAAAGCTTGCATAGAAACGATTATATTTATAATGGAAATGTAAGTATTAATATTGGAAAATGATTCTATTTAATGTTGATTTTATTTAGATATTGTTGGGATGGTAGTTGTGTGTTCATTACTTACTCTTCCCTTTGCATTGACGTCAGCTTTAGCTTCCAGGAGTAGCCGAATAATATCAATTCTCTCATACGCAATGGCGACATGGAGTGGGCAGTTATTGTCCTTCAATTCAAATAAAATAAATTTCAGTTCATAAAAATCTCAAAATCACTACTTAATTATGATGGGTAGATGTACATTATTGAAAAAATTAAAGTTTGAGTCCTTTTTGAGGATGTTTTAAATGTGGAGGCCATTTTGACGAGGATTGGAATATTGCGAAAATACAATGAAAATGCTGTAAATACACACATGCCCATTTGAGGACCAGGTAGTGCGGTGATAGCGCGCTCGCTTCTCACCAATTAATGCGACAAGATTTTGGGGTTTTCTCCGGGCACTAAGGCAAAATTTATATACGTTGTTAACTTGTTTGTTAATCGTTGTAAAATAAAGTTTTAAGTGTAAATGAACATTTGTATAATTACAACTCAGTCGAACATAATTTATATTATATTAGCCATTCTGGAAAAAGGGTATACAGACTTATTTCACTAATGCGACCCGGGTCCGTTTCCCGGTTTGGTACGTGGTATGGTGAAGCTGTCACCAACTTGGCTTCGTGAGTGTTCTCTTGGACACTCCAGTTTCCTCCAATACAAACAATAGCTTTACGCCAAGATCCGTGCCAACAAGCAAGATTCATATAAGTTGTTAATTTGTTTTTAATCGATGTAAAATTAATAAAGTTTAAAGTTGAAATGAGAATTTGTATAATTATGACTCAGTCTAACATAAATTATATTAGGCCTTCTAGAAAAATGGGTATATAGACTATTGTCTAACGGATACAGTGAGGTGCAGTCCTAACATAACATTATGTTAACCTCGCGTTAACGTGAAATTTGCTTTTCTCCTGCGCTCAGGACTGCTGAGCATACGTATTTGCGTTAACACAGATTTTCACGTGAAAATAAAATCCGCTTTATATTTAGAATTAAATAAAACCCTTACGAATTAAGGAATTAAGTTTTGAAATATCAAACCCGATTTTTGAAGATTAAGTATATGCATAGCTCTGTCCTTAGATAGATTCTTTGGTACACTTTTTTTGGTCCTTTTGATTCAACACTGCTCTTCAAATATTTATATATTTTGAGAATTCCAATCATTTGGCCACGAGCATCACTGAAGAGACATAAGTTGTCGAAATGCGCATATGGTGCACTAAATTATAAGGTATATATGTTCTATATTTATTATAACCACTAGGCCGGTGTCACTGCTGGTGGACTGATAGTCCCCGAGGGCATCATAAGTCTAGTTTTCAGTGCTTTTGTACTGACATGCAATATATACTTCAAATTTTCAGCTATCAAATTAAGAAAATCACTCTAAAAACTAAGGAGTATCTCCCTCATGCATAGCTCTGTCCTTAGATAGATTCTTTGGTACACTGTTTTGGTCCTTTTGATTCAACACTGCTCTTCAAATATTTATATATTTTGAGAATTCCAATCATTTGGCCACGAGCATCACTGAAGAGACATAAGTTGTCGAAATGCGCATATGGTGCACTAAATTATAAGGTATATATGTTCTATATTTATTATAAAGAGTTTTATTCTTAACAAAAATGGTAATGACGATGATGATGAAAATATTTATAGATAATAAAAATAGCTAAATTACAAAGAAAAATAATAAATACATAAATAAAAATGAAATAAATATATAAATCAATTAATTTGAAATAAATATATAAGGGAAAAATAGATAAATAAATTACTTAAAATTAATAAATAACATACAATGTTAAACGTAAATATGTGAGTTTCTTTGTGGTAAAAATTGACGTAGCTTTTCATAAATACCTTATTGCATGACTACGCGGAAATTTTCTTTTTGATATTATATATGAAACCCGTAATGCGAGTTGCCATTTTAACATTGCATTTAACACAAGTAAATATGGCGACATTCTCGTTGATTTTATTAGATCCATTTGATTTCTTCCATCAATACTACTGCAAACACAGAGTTACAAGAGCTGGTATATGAACGTGTGACTGGACCGAGCACACGTAGAAATAAATTGCGTTAACGCAAATGTTAGTACTGCACCCATTTGTATGTCAATAATTCCAATTTCCTATGGAAGTCATTCATACCAAAAGATCTCGCATCTATAAACTAGAAGTCCATTTTCTTCTAAGTGATTCATATATAGTGTTTTATAAAGAAACTTTGCGGTTGATCCTTAAACCAACCAAGGTAGAAACCAAACATTTCAAACATATACCAAACGACAGCCGAAAGCGAAAAACAGATATTCAAAATTTCAATGGTACACGTTTTATCACTGTGTTACATGAAGAATGACTATCCCATGTATCGTCTCTTTCCCACTCCCCTAAGTAAGAAATGACAGCCAAAAAAGCAGCCGGTTGAACCAGTATTTCCTGCGAGTTGTAACATCGAATTTACGTTTGTTGGCGCTGTTAAACTTGCTTCAATGAACTTTCGAAGACAGATATCAAAAGGCTAGAAATAGTTTGACATGCAGGTTTTTATTTTCCTTTGACTACCATCGGAATGTGTACGAAATACTGGTCCAAACGGCCGTATGGCATTCTGGTTCTCATTTCTTACCTTAGGTGATAGGGAACTAGACAATATAGTAGAATTTGGATACTTAAAAGGCACTCGTCATGTAACGCAGTGCTTGTACATTTTAAAAAAGACCAACTACAATTAAAAATTTTTTCGATACCTGTCATCAATTTGACTCACCGCTCAGTAGGATTTGCAAATTTCAAAATGACTATCGCATTATGGCGCCTATTTCATGGTCCTAATTACACATAAGACTTAGGTCGATTAACAAAAGAAAACTGTACGCAGGACTACAAAATCGATTGCATGAAAGTCACCAAGAAAATTTCACGGTGAATCCATATATAATAAGAAAAAGTATGAAATTCTACATTCCAAAATGTTATGATTATTGAGCACACAATGCCGTCCTGCTATCGGTCTGAAAAAGTACATTGTTTTAGCATTCAGTTAGGATCAAACATTCACAATAAATGAATCCAGTCTATGTATCTGCAAATATTTCATAGTTCATGGTCTCACACTTTTTGCAAATATTTCATAGTTCATGGTCACATCACATCATGCTAAAACACACGTCCTTTATCATTATAACATTCATAATTTCCTTAATTTATCGATTAAGAAAGTAATAAGTTTACTCACAAACTCATTGCTTTGTTCGTTAATTCTTGACTCTGTCTGCAGCAATTCTCTGACATCATTTATATCGTTTCTAATTATTGCATCGAAGATCTCTGGTGATGACATCTAGAAAGAGAAAAATACAAAAGCAAAAAAAAAAAAAAAAAAATGTGGATGACTTTGTTTGTTTCTTTGTTCAAATATAGATTCTGAATGGAACAATGGGTTTTTGTTCCAGGCAGCCTAAATAGTTTTTGTGAAGATATGCAGAGATACAAAAGTTATTTACAGCAAATATATAGTTATTGTTCTTAAAATAAGTTAACCTTGTTTAAGGAAGCGATTGTAAGACGTCACTTGATCAAATCATGCATTTGCTTAGACGAAAAGAAAATGTTTAATATTTTTTGTCTATAATCTCTTTCACAATATGTGAAAACAAAAGAAAAATTTTTTTCTTGCATTAGATGCAGAATTTCAGATATCTGAATGTACCGATTATTTCGAATATCAATCGATAGTACCTTTCGGATAGTATCCGATAATCGATAGTAAAATTTATACGATATTACAACATTAGATTGCAATCTTTTTTTTATTCCTTTTTTATAAATGAAAAATGTAATTTAAGGTGATGATCAGGGATAGTCTGGTAAGTATGGCTCTTGCCATACGGCACAATTTATTTCGGCCAATATATTGATTTAACTTTCGAGAAAACACTGTGATTTACTGCTGCCCTGTAAAGTACTATGATTCACTGCGGTATTACTTTGATTACTAGATATCATCTTGGTCATTAAAGGTCATTAAAACGCTTGACAAATACGTCACGTTCACATCCTTTGTACATATTATCGTGATATTTTTTTTTTCTGTTATAAGAGCAGAAAATTATGACATCATCGTTCCGGCGCTATTTATAGATATGTATATACTGCAATGCTGTGCTCAATGTTCAGTTTATTTTTATAGAAACCTTGCTGTACGCGAAAGTATAGAAGGGATTGCCGGAGAGGTTCAGTTTACCGAAAAGATCGTAAAATCTACCAAAAAGAAAATTACAGAATAAAATTTTACCAGTATTTCCTATGATGATAATTATAAGTGATCACTGAAGAAATTGTATTCTAAGACGTATATGTAAACTTATACCAAACAATGATACATATAATGAAGCATACAAAAATATGTTTTAAGTCAAGTTATACCGATTTAAGCTTTTTAAGTCATTGATTCAAATTTTATTTCCATGTCATCATCTATAATTTCATATATTTTAAGCCTTTTAAGTCATTGATTCAAATTTTAATTCCATGTCATCATCTATAATTTCATACATTTGTCTGAAACAAGTGTGTCTTAGGTTGTACGATAAACCTCCAAAAATAGGAGACGAGATGGGCATGACTTCATAAAAACAAATTTTCTACGATATTGTTAAAGGTTAATTGTACAACAAAATGATAACTTAAAGATAAATAAAGCAACAGGTCATGTTTGAAATCACTAATTATGTAGATATGAATATGAATTAAAGTTGTCATAGAAATTAGTAAGAAATTGCAAGAAAACTAAAAGTAATTCAAAACAATACAAACTGTTTTTATGCTACTACTTTAAACCTTTTTGTTCAAAATTCCAAAAGTACAATAGGTAAAAAAAAATCCCCATGAATTTTTAAACTTAAACTGTAACATTTAAATTCAAATTTCTATTCTTTGGTTTGATTTCATTGATTTCATTTTTCATTTCCAAAGTCTTATTTCAAAATTAAAAGTTAAACCGTAGCATGGGTTTATTAATTTGATGTAACAATTATGATAGTCCTATTGTATTGGTTAATCTTAGTGTGATTTGATTTGTACTATAAACATTAACAGTAACATCACTTGTACTTGACAAGATTATCCAAATATTATTTGTTTTAAAATTTTTGGATTAATTACAAATTTGCTTTCAATATCAGTTTGAATTATATTTGAGCCCAGCATAATTTGCTTACATTGACTTGCAGTCAAGTTTTGTAAGTTTTGATAACATTATTTATTTCAATGAATGACCATAAATCTTGCATGCTAGTCAAATGTTTAGTTTTTTCTATTGTTTATATAAGTGTTGTCCTAGAGAAAAGTTTTTCATCTGATCTGTATATCATTTCTAATCATATTCAAGTATCAGTAAGAAATTTAGAATACAGAAATGAACTTTCAACATACTTGGTGTGTTACACTTGCCCTAGCTAACACATAGTGATTTTCATCACTACATTATGTTTATATCAATCAATGTGTTTTCCTAGAGAAAAGTTTTTCATCTGATCTGTATATCATTTCTAATCATATTCAAGTATCAGTAAGACATTTAGAATACAGAAATGAACTTTCAACATACTTGGTGTGTTACACTTGCCCTAGCTAACACATAGTGATTTTCATCAATACATTATGTTTATTTCAATCAAAGTGTTTTAAATACTTGGCATGAAATGGCTGAACACATAGCATTAACCTTTACTGTCATTTTGTCTGTTTGTAATAACTAGACATGTATAATATGCCATGACTTTCCTGCCTGCACAACTAGACAGAAGATGCTTAATCCTCCCTTAAAACTGCTTTCATATCTAGATTTCATCGAAATTGCATCTACATTGCACTTTTCAGACCCTTTTTTATGTCACCTGCGAAACAAAACATTTGAATCAATTTATCCGATGTCCATCGTTTGTCTGTCAGTCACGCTTTCACATTATTGGTCATAATTTAGTATTAAACATCTATACTTCAAATCAAACTTGCAGGATTGATTTATTACGATGAAAGCCGAAGGTCAAACTGAGACTGTCAAGGTCATATTCAAGGTCAAGTTTATGGGTAAACATATGGCAAATGACATCGTGTTTGGGAGCAATGACTTTTTTTTTAATTTTTCAAAACAATTATACTTGTCGCCAAATTACACACTAAGTACTAAGGGCCACGTGCTAAGTATTGACTTGCTAATAGTTTTAAAGTAGTTTCTTGACGATATTTTAGGATGCTATTTTTCAGTATGAAGAGCATTTTCCTTTCAAATATTATTCAATCATAACCAACAAATATCACAATTTAACTTTCTTTCAAATTACAGTATTACTTCTAGGAACATATCATAATCAAACTTGTACTGAGCTTATTACATAAAGTCAAAAAAGAGAATGGTGTTTAAACAACTGTACACTATAGGTAGGTCGAAACCTATAGTAATGGAAATATAAGTCAGTGAACAATTTGGTTACGGCCCGAAACTTTGACGCTTGCGTCAATAGATTTTCTTGTTCGACAATGTGGTGTGAGCACTTAAAACTGAGTAGCTCGTCAGATAGAAATGATGACAATTTACATGTGTTTTTACCATAGAAATAGGGCGGGAATGTAAAACTGTCGTGAACATCGGAACACTCCCATCAATTTAATATTGCTATGAGAGAGATTGCAAGTGTCTACTTCAAAACTCTGAACGTTTCTACTTTATCAAATGTTCAATGTCACATCAAGCTATATACATGATATATTGAAAGATGCATTTAGAGGTTTATACACACCAATCTCAATAAAAGTCAATAGATCTAAAGAAGAAAAGTCATGTACTAAATGTATATTTTTCAATCGTTTAATGTGCTACAGGTTGCCTATACTTTAACACATTTTAGGTATTATTCAGATTCATGATTAAATTTTGGAAAAGTTACATTTCAGCAATATGTATCCAGGGGAATTTTCATCACAATTTCTAGGGTGATCTAAAAGAAAAAGCTAAGACGGTCAAAGGTTATAATAATATGATTTTATCGTGTTCATATTCGTTAAACGCCATAACAGCTATCGTAAGCTGTCCTAAGCTTGTCGGAGGAGTTGAGGTCCTGAATTTTTTACTCTGTTTCATAATTTTAACTTCTTTGGAAAGGCCCGTTGCTCCCACACTTTTCACTTCTACATGGAATAACTCCAAATACTTTTTCCTCCGACGCTTTTTATTCACACATTTTTAACTCCCACGCCTCTCACGCCGACGCTTTTTACACCTATAATTTTAAATGTTTTTATATGGCGACATCGATGGCACAATCATGTAATATGTTACGGTCATAAGTGTGCATATGGTGTACTAAATGTCAATATACGTTCTAATGCTTCTGTGCATACACTTTGCGACACATTTTATATGTTTTTATCATTTTTATAAGAGAAAAATGTAATTTTTTAATCAAGATGCATCATCTGGTCAGTATCATAGCTCTTGTCATACGGCACAATTTATTTGGCGATGTGGTATGACCTCTTAAAACTGATCAACAATAACGACGGAAGTTTGCACTTCATATGTACTTTCACCACGTTCAATGTTACATCAAGCTATATACACGATATATTAAAAGATGCGTATAGAGGTTTATACACAACAGCCTCAACAAAACAAAGTCAATAGACCTAAAGATGAAACGGTCATGTAGTACAGTTATATTTCTCATTGGTTTAATGTGCTACAGACTGCCCTTATATATTGGATTTCCATACGAAAAAAATATTCGTGTAACAGAAACCCTGAAAACTTTTAAATATATTTGATATTATTCAGATTCATATAAAAAAATTGGAAAACTTACCTTAGCAATATGTATCTAGAGGAATTTCTCATCACACTTTCTAGGGTGATATAAAATAAAAATTTAGGAGGGTCAACGGTTAGAATTATATGATTTAACAGTGTTCATATTCGTTAAACACCATAACAGCTATCGTATGGCCATGGTGCAAATAACAATTTCAATATGGTCATGGTATCTGAACAAAAGGACTTGGGGCGACGCTTTTTAACCCCCACACCTCTTACTCCGACGCTTTTTACTCCAATAATTTTGAGTGTCTTTTATTTGGCGATATCGATGACACAATAATGTAACATGATACTTCCATAATGGTTATAAAGTTTGGTAACGTTGCAACCCCCCCCCCCCACCCCAAGCATTCTGCAAGTATTGCTTAGGCAATACTAAGTCCCCTACCGGCAAATGGAAAACTAAGACCCCCCCCCCCAAAAAAAAAACAAAAACAAAAAAACAAAACAAAAAACACACACACACCTACACACACACACACACACACACACACACACACACACACACACACACAGCATACTGTCTTTGACGCTGCCAGCAAGTTAAGTATTTGATCACAGCCTTTCAAGAAATTTTCTAATTCCAAGGGCCGTAATTCCGTCAAAAATCAGTGGACCGAAACGGAACTCGAACTTGATCTGTAACTCATGGTGGTAGACTCACACACCAAAAATTGGATGAATCTCTACAAGCGTTTAGAAAAAAAAGTCCGGAAAACTGCCATTTTAAAGAAATTTTCTAATTCCAAGGGTTTTATTCCGTCAAAAATCAGTGGACCGTAACGAAACTCGAACTTTATCTGAAACTCATGGTGGTATACTCACACACACACCAAAAATTGGATGAATATCTACAAGCGTTTAGAAAAAAGTCCGGAAAACGTGTGTGTGACTGACGGACCGACGGACAGACGGACGGAGTGCAAACCTATAGTCCCCTTCGTCGATGCTGGTAGGGGACTAAAACAGCGGCGGTTCAAGCGCTTTCTTTGCCGAGGAGGAGGGGAGGGGGTTTGAAAGGTTCATTTATGAAATACATGTATGTATATAGAAAATTAGACTTCAATTGTTGCATATATATGCTTTGACATTTACAGTATGCAAGCGACCTACATTTTTCAGTCATTTCAGGTGACACGTTCACTGTGAATTTGTCTTATATGTAAGAAAAGACCTTTGGATTTCATGCTAAGTACACGACAAAAGCGGTTAAGGATACTCATGTTTATCTAATGTATGTCTTGTTGTTTTACATAGACCACCATCATAATAAGGACATACTCTAACAAATTCTGATATTTCTTAAGTAACACTCGTATTGCCACAAACAATGACAAGTACGCAAGGAAGTACAAATAATTTTCATCAAAATATGTGACAAATCTGTGTTTCATCATATACATAAGTAAAATATGACATATAACATCCTCGTCATACCCACACCCACAAACAAAATCTTAGCCCTCTCACACATATACCCCATTCACATACACACATTCCCTATTACATACCATTTAACTTTAAAAGCAGAAATAAAACCATCTGAAATGAAACATTGAAACATCACAATATACTAAACGAAGTGAAAGTATAATATATAATGTCTTTAGAAAGCTATAGACACTGAATGTTTGTCTGACTATTTGTTACTAGAAAAAGATTCATTGCTCTCTTTTTTTTTTTTATCTTTTCTAGAATTCATACGTTTGATTTCTAACAGACAGGCAGACAGACGGACAAACACCGACAATCAGAACGACGCGTGATATATATGGTTAAGTCCTAGGTTTAATAATATTTTCGAAAATTTTCATTATATTTTCATGGAATATATAGATACATAATTGTGATGACCACAGCGATTTTACCATCAAGACGATTGGTAGTTTTAAGATGTTTACATCGAAAAAAAAAATCATTTAAACTGTGTACCCTGTTTCGGTAAAAAATATATTATAGGAATATATTGCAATTATATACTGATCTAGATTTCTCGTATCTGTTTTATACATCACAAAATAACATGGAAATAACAACAGCAAAATAAAACCAAAAATGACTCTTTTGCAGTGAGCTGCACGAACTAGTTAACCACACCAAGTGAGTGACGTTTGCTACTTCAAATGACCACCCTAAGCCGGTGTCGTAACCGCAGCATAATCGAATATTTCCGTTCCATGAATATTCTACCATTATCAAGATGTCTTTTATTTTCTCTTTTAAATGGACAACTTGTGATAGACACGTAAAAATAACGGATGTTTATTGTGTTGCCGAGGAAGGCATGTTTAAAACATAATGAAACAATGCAAATTTTAGGATTTTCAAGCTAGGCATAAGGCTTAAACATTTAAACGGAAAGCATTTACCCAAACAGTGCCGTTTAATCGACCCGCTTCTCTATTGTGGTATTATATCTTAATAAATCCACAAGTCCTTGAAAAATTTATTAACACCTGCATACCACACTACTGTGGTTTACCAAGGTTTGAGACTTTGATCATACGTATAAAACTTACACAAACGTCGTATGTGCCTGCCCAGCATTAATAGAAAACATAAAATAAACTGAACTGTAGATATTAACACATGCTGAAGCGAAGAATACGGAATTGAACAGGGGTTCATAAACATCAGAAATTTCACTTGATCTAGTAATCGGTGAGGTAGTTAAACAGGCAGTGAAGAAGTTTGTGGAGTCACTCTTTTTTAATCACTAGAGGAACCTCGGAGGTGTCAGATTCGTTTAAAAACTCTTTCGCATTTCCTGAATTTCTTTTTCAAATATATAAGTTTGTCGGCTGTGTCTGACTCTAGAGAAAAATCCAACTTTTAACGGTACCACCAGCCGTCGGAAAAAAAACCGCTTGAACAGGTTTGACTTGGTTGGCATTGGTCGTTCGACTTTGAACTTTGAAATTTTAGAGCTCACGCGATGGAGTTTTACTATCTAACGATCAGGTTCGAAGTAACCACCCAGAAGAAATTGTATGTTTTCCGGGTCAAGCCTACTGCGCTTACAAGTTTCGTACTCAGATTGATCACGGCCAGAATCCTCCGGACGTTTCGGCTTAAGGACTCCCTTCTTTATCATCTATCCAGCTTGTTTGACTTTCCGAGCATCCAATCACTTCTTGTTCTCTCTCTTAAATCTGACATCAGATTTAAAATCTATTTCCTGTATCTAGTCCAGTATGACGTTCGATGACCCCTCGAGTCGCTTTAACGTAAATTTAATAGGCAAAATTATTGTTTACGAAATGTGATGTAAGCGTCAAATAGCCCTCAATCGCACGACTGGTCCAATAATCAAAAGAAAAGCAATCCCTTTCTGATCCTTAAGAACTTCTGTAATGCTTTCCTTCTCTGGTCGTATATGTGGGACAGATGATTTGATATTGCTTTAGCAAATGAGACTTTGTTGCCAGGATTTAACTCTTTATAGAAACAATGACATCTGTCTAATATTACAATTCTTATAGGCCTCCAATAACAAGCGCATATTAACATAAGGGTTTCTGTCGCTCGGATCCAGCAGTCACGGGACAGTTTGGGTGTTATTGTTTGCTGTTTACATTACTCTAACTCTACTCTACTCTAAATATATGTTAGCGCTCATTTATTGCGTGATATACTCATGTACCACTTGTCCTTCTGTCGGAGTAAAATATGTAAAATTGTCGGAGTAAAAAGTGTCAGAATTAAAAGTGTAGTAGTTAAAACTGTCGGAGTAAAAAGTGTCGGAGCACTTGGACGCCCTTTATATTTTTACCTTTATGTATCATTATAAAGAGCTTGCCTCTTAAGTTAGATCCTAGTAAGTCCTTATGCAGGATGACCTTTGACTGAAAGAGCGTAGTGGGGGTCTCGGTTACAGTTCTTGTCTTAAACTTACTGGATTAGAACTGAACTAGTTAATCCAGACTCCTACAGGTCAGCAATTGTGGTTCGCTTTGAGACTGGTAAATAACTCATATTAATTTCACTTTATTTTTCCAAAATTCAAATTATAATTCGAAATATTATTCATGTTTATATTTCCATGACCCATGTAGCACAAGCTAAGGATCCATTTCTTTACATGGGAGATGAATATGTATTCCTTGATATTTCGTTCTGTTTTTCCGGTGTGTTAACGTTAAGGCTGTTCATGGTAGTTTTAGACTTGTCTAAGGCCACGGCCTGATGGGTCCCAAACATGTTGACTAAATATGAAAAGAGACACAGGTATGACGTCTCATTGCATATCTTTGTCTCGCTATGAAGATGATCCCTAAAATTTCATGGACGGAATTTTCACTTAGGATGATACATTAATTCACTATTTTGGTCATGAATCTAAGAAAAAAGTTTCAAGGACGGCTGCGACGGAATGCAGCTTTGAGTTTCTTCCTCATCTTCCCTCTTCCTCAGGTTTAGTCCTATTCGATTTCTAACTGTTCCCAAAACTGAATCTATATATACGTGGTATGAATTTCGGAATCAATGAGGGCATCATAGACGCTTTATATGAGTACTAAGTGCAACTCAACGAAGAACTCAATTCTGAAGAAATTCAAAACCTAGGACAGAGATGGAGAAAAAACATTGAGATGAACGGATATTATATTGAAAAAATTATTTCAATCTTAGATATTCCTAAGTACATACGACCGAAAACTTTTTATCATACCTCGTATTTTCATAACACCTGGTGTACAATTTAGACACAGAAAAATTTAATGAAAATTTTGTAAAACATTCTTAATGTGAAATTTAAGATAATTATAATGATAATGATGATGAATATTAATAATGAATATATTATGTATTGAGAAAAAAAACATACCAGCAGCATTTTACGTGGCATCTTGACTTTTACAGATTTCCGTTTTCAGGTAATGCCACAAGTAACGGTGAGGACATTATGACGTCGTATAATGATTTCGCGAGATTTGAGCAATGCAAGGCAATCATAAGAGCATTTTTGTCATTGTTACATAGATCCAGTTATCTTTATATCTTATTTTCGAAGACATCACACATCATTAATACCAGAAACAGCGAAATAGATGCATGTACAATTACGAATTAGCCAAATACACCACATTAAACATAGAGATTTAAGTATTTGCACAAATAATTAATAGTTATTATTTTTGGGAAAATTGTAATTATTTAATATCAATCTAAGGAAAAGTTACGGTTTTTTTAATTTAGCGGTTTAGAATTTACAACTTGTATGTTCTTTATAAATGCTCACCCCTCGTATGAGTATCAGTGTGTTATACACTATTAAATCATTGAATATTCTCTCAGTCTCAGTTGTGCTCAATCGTTAGAATATAATTGGTTATACAATTATTTACTTTTGTCAAATGTAGATGATCAGAAAGAGAACCACGTACCTCTGAACTACGCCCTGCATTCATTCATTCAAACGTTGAAACTGAAACATACATTTCTAGAGAAAGACTGTCTCTGTTAATACTTCCAGTTGCATGCACGTTTATTCCCGTGCATCATCACATATTTAGTGTGTTTTGCTATGGCTACCCCTCTTACAAGTTTTCAGAGTGCCCTTTATTCATACGGAAGTTTTATTGTAGCATTTACCAAAAACATCCTATTTTCATTGAAACCGGAAACATTGACTGTGGTTTTATCTACATAATATTACAGTCAAACCTCGATATTTCACTCAGAAAATTACACGAGTTGTACGTATCGTCCAGACACCGGATATATACTGATATAAGCTCCGAAGAGTATAGACTAGATGGTATTATTATGGACATATCGACCGCTAGACATTTTCGTCCCGTCAAGTCAGATATATCTATGGAAAAATCTAATCGCCCTTTCATCAAAATTAAATTTGCAAATAAAGGCATTGGTTATTTAAATTTTGGCCAAATTTTAAATCATAAGTCTGTTTTAGAGAAAATACCTCCATATTTCAAAAACAAAGATCCGCCATGTATTTCCTATAGCTACACACCATCAGTTGCATCCAAAATTTATAATTACAAAGTGTTTCTACAGTGTCTTGATCTTAGCAACTCTGCATGTCATCCTCAACCGTGTGCATGTTCCTCATCTAATTTTGTATATTCTCCTTGTGGCCATGTCATTACTGGTGATCTTGATATTGTTAAAAACACTAAATTAAGAGAACTTTTACTTAAAGCTCCAAAATACAGAGAACTCAGATCATTCACATGGAGCCAAAATTTTGAGAATATTATGAACTGCTGCGAGGAATATGCTACACGATGGGCAAAAAGAGAGGTAGTACAGGTCGACACTCTTTCGGAATGGATAAAATCTATTGCAGTACTAATGAGATCAAAAATTAAAAAATTACAAGGCTCTGTAAACACCAGACTCGAATCTATTTTTAAAAAGAAAAAAGAGGAGTTACCGGCTCAGTTATGTGGCAGAAGTCACCATGGAGCTATACAATACATGAATATAAATAATATAATAGAACATTTAACACATTACAAAAATATTTGATTGTAGTGCAATTACGATACCGACTTAGGACGGTCATTTAATTTGACAAAAGCCAAACAAATGGTGTGATTAACCGGTTTAAGGGCCCACCTTCCCACTCACCGTAACAGCAGAACAATCAAAAGAATAATACTCCATGTAAAGAACAAGGGTCAACAGGTATCGCATATTGAGAGGTCATAAAAATATAAACACGTAAGGTATTGTAAAACACATAATGGTATAAAAATATATGCGACATCAACATGATAAACCGTGCTCTGCCAGTCTGAAAGCGAGCTAAGATCCTAGATCTGTAGGAGTCCCGACTAACAGTCAGAGGCGACGAGGTTCAGGACCATGTCTCCTCTGAAAGAGGTTTGGACAAGGCCCGTCATATAGTCCCCACCGCCCTGTTAGTCAGCGTGCAACGTTCAAGTAAAAGTCTGCATAAGGCTGTAGAGGGGCCAAATACAAGACCTATACTCTTTTTGATGATCTCAATATCATATTGTCTATTTAGGAGACGTTTGACTATTTTATTTCATGATAAAATAACGTTATCGGAGCCTTTTACTTTCCCTAGTTTATATACGAGATCACCGTAAAAATTAGGATGGGAAATTCCATTGGATACATACTGTTGAAAAGAGATATATCCAAATTTAGATAGAAGTTCTAAATAAGATCTGAAGAATATGCCGAATGTTTTTCTTAGCTTATGATATCTGTAACCCTGAGTTAAAAGTTTAGTAGTAATTTGTAAATTTCGTTTATGAAAGTCCAAAACATCGGTGCAGCCTCTGACAAATCGAACTAATTGAGATATATAGATACCATATGATGGGAGTCGAGGGACATCGCCATCCAAGTAAGGGAAATTTACAATAGGAAATCCAAAATCCTCACGTTTATCATAAATATTAGTATATATTAGGTTGTTGATAATTTTGATGTTTAAATTTAAGAAAGGTGTAGATTTATCTCAAGTATTAGCTTTATTCAATGTGAGCTCTGGTGGATATATTTGTGATATAAATTGTTCGAATTCAGGGTTGTCGATCACCAAAATGTCATCCAGATATCTGCAAGTATTATTAAATTTGTCAATGAGGTCAAAACGTTTTGATTTTTGAATAGAAACCATAAAATCCCTCTCATAACAATAAAGAAATAAATCTGCTATCAGAGGCGCGCAGTTAGTACCCATAGGAATCCCAACTATTTGTTGATATATCTTGCCATCAAATTGCACAAAAATATTATTCATGAGAAAATCTAGTGCTTTACATAATTCCTTGCAAGTCCAGTATTTATATGAAGTATATAGTTTGTTGGAAAAGAATCCAGAATTATTGGAAGTACATATGACCCTGATGTTGTCAGAGAACTTACCTTCCTCGAAGAACATTATATCATTACACCAGCAGATAAAGCGTCTAATAATTATACATTTACTTGTAAGAAATATTACTTTGACAGCCTAGTGAAAGAATTGGGGTTAAATTCAGCTCCAGGAAATCCTACTTATACTCTCACGAATTTTTCGGTTTCGGAAGTACGTACTTGAGAATCATAAATCTGTCCTCATTACGTTTGGTATTGACACAAATAAATTAAATTTAGAACTTCCATATTTGTACTGCATTTCCAAAATGCGAAAAAATCCTTACAAACAACGCTTTATCACTGGTTCCTTGAAGTGTTCCACAAAATCTGTATCGATGCTGCTCACAAAAATATTATCAGAAATTAAATCTGGCCTTCATAGATATTGCGAAACAGTATATTCCAGAAGTGGAATTAATCAAATGTGGATCCTTAAAAATTCAAAAGAGTTATTAGAACATCTAAAATCAAAAAGTTTTACTAAAATTCACTCCATCAAGTTTTTTGACTTTTCGACTCTTTACACAACGATTCCTCATCAGAAATTAAAAGACAGATTAGCGGAAATTGTTCAAAATGTATTTACTAGTAAAAACGGAAGCCGCAAATTCAAATATATAGTTATAGGCCATGATAAAACTTACTTTGTTAGGGAAAATTCTGATTCCAAAAATAAATATACTGAAACAGCTGTCATCCAGATGTTGAACTTTCTTATCGATAACATTTTGGTGGTGTTTGGAGGAAAGGTTTTTCAACAAATTGTCGGCATTCCAATAGGCACCAACTGTGCTCCGCTTCTAGCCGACATATTCTTTTACTCATACGAAGCTGAATTCATCCAGTCTTTGCTTTCGCAAGGAAAAAAAACAATTGGCTCTTGGCTTCAATTTTACTTACTGATATATAGATGACTTGCTTTCAATTAATAATCCTTCGTTCGCGGATTACCTTAGCATCATCTATCCAAGTGAACTGGAGATCAAAGAAACCACAGAAAGTAGTAATTCTACTTTGTATTTAGATATTATGTTGTCTTTCGACATTAATGGTCAATTGAACACCTCACTCTATGACAAACGTGACGACTTGAATTTCGCTATCACAAACTTTCCTTTCATAAATAGCAACATTCCATCATCGCCCGCATACGGCGTATTCATATCTCAGTTAATACGTTATTCCAGAGCATGTTCAAATTAAAATGACTATGTTCTGAGGGCTAGGCGACTTTCAGTTAAGCTGCTCAACCACGGTTATGTGCTAGACTAGCAACGTCACTGAGGAAGTTCTACGGCCGTTACGAGACTCTTATTACTCCATACGATATCTCGTTATCCAGACTTTTAAATGACATTCTGGACTGAGACCGATTCCGATCATTTTACACCGATTTTACACCTTCTATACTAGGTTACCTACTTTGACTTCTCCATATATAAATACATATGGAATTTACACGATTTGACTCTTTCTACTGGGTATATGTGACGGGTGTTTCTAGCAAGCAGGAGATGCTCACTCTCCCCGGGCACTTGATCTCACTCCATCACAGGGGTCCACATATGCTCTTCAAGTAGACATATTTTGTTATTTTCCACTTGTTTTTCATTTTCACTGATTTTGTATGTCCTCTGGTTTCATGATTTTTAGACTTATGGTTTGGATTTATCCATCATCTTTACATCTCAAAGTCGGAGGGACCGTGGAAAATACTGCGAGATATCCGTAGTTCGAGATATCCAAATTTCGAGTTTAGGACCACAAATTTTGAAGTTGTTAACATACACTATTTGACACTAGTGATTGTTATAGTACGTGATGTATTTATCAAGTAATACGCGTTAATGTACATAGTTACAAAATAATTAGTCTAAATCTCATCATATCTTTTATTTATAAATATATAAAAAGAATATACTCCAAAACTGAAAACGTCATCTTTGGTTCTCAGTAAGTTTGTATGTTAAATTCAATACTGGACATAACTGTCGTATACTATACTTTAAACCAAGGACGGACTGATGCATGAGACGAGACGAAGAAACTTGTCATAATTTTGATTTATTCAAAACACATTAAGCTACTATTTCCTTGCATAAAAATACACCGACATACTCATGGATACGAAATAAAAATAGATTAACGAGCAATGTAAAGAAATTTCTTTGAAAAAATGAAAAACTGAGTTAATGTTATTTTTTTTTAATTGCAAGGTCAAATTTAATAAGCTATCATCATGTGGTAACAATTAGTATAAATAACAAAGTATGAATGGACTCGATCGATTGTGTAATTACTGCATTGTACACCGACACAGTCAATTGATCAAACCGTGCGCGCGATTTGTCAAGTAGGAAAGACGCCGCTGGGAAAAAGAAGCCAACTTCGAGATAAACCGGGTAAATAAGAATTTCGGGACTTTAAAATGTATTCGAGATAAGCATGGTATTCGACACATCAGTGTTCGACACATCCCGGGTCAATTTAATCATATTATGAAGGAATTTTTTCGGGACCGACGTCCGACTTAGAGATATCCCGAGTATTCGAGAAATCAGTGTTCGACAAGTCGAAGTTTGACTGTATTTGGATACTGACATCTTTCTCATATATCTTTCTTTCTCTGTGAGTTCTACGTTCCTTAAAATTTGTTCATTTGTTTCCAGTTTTAGGTTTGTTTTGGTAATTGATTTGCTCTTCAACGCTTTACTCCTTAGATTCCCACAGCTTCGACCTTAAAAGGCACTAACAGAGGATAATTTGCCGATATGCGTATATGGCGTACTGAATTTATGCACGTACCTCTCCTTTTGAAACAATTGAACAAATCGAACTCTATAGAAAATCCTTTTTCATCCGAATTCTTAAGTATGGCGACCCATTCGGGTCATAATTGTATTTTCCCCTATGTTTATCTTAACGGTAATTTTAGTGAAAAAAAGTACAAAATTACATTTTTATGTGTGATAATTATTTTGCCATTATTTGGAATTATCATTGATGAATAAAATTAAACAAATAAATTATTTTGGGAAATTCTTATCCGAAACAAAACTCAGTGAATACGATTGTTTAGATGTTGATGAAATTAATTTATTTTGTAACAACAGACAACAGAAATCACACAAAAGTTCTGGTGGAATAGCGTTTTCAGTGAAAAATGACATATGTGATCAATTTAATGTACTACCCAATAGATCTGAATTTTTTCAGTGGTTATGTATCATGAATTGTGTTGATGACAAAGGTTTGTATGTTGGTATGATTTATTTACAACCAGAGGGTTCAAAGTATGCTCACGAGGAAATGTGGGATGGAATACAATATGAATTTTCTATGATAAGCTCACAATCAGATGTCATTTTGATGGGTGATTTCAATTCTAGAACAAATATGCTTGAAGATATTGATCATTTTTGTCCGATCAAGTCGGAATGGACGAAGGTATTTTAGTAGAGTTGAACATATGGAATTTACAACATATATAACATACATGGACGTCCGCTGGTGTCGAGGATGTGATATCCCCAATTCGGAACCGAGCCACGTGCAACCAATTTCAAAAGATAACGATATAATTTCTCGTTAAAGATGAAACAAAGACGCCACGGTTAATAATTACGGTAGACAACTAGTAGACTTATGTATTAACAATATTTTGATTTTAAATTGTCGTAAAGGAGAAGACAGAATGGTGGGAAAAGTTATCTGTAAAAATGTTAGCACCGTTGATTACATTATATCTACACCACGTGTAATAGGGTTTGTGCATATTTTTAAAGTCTGTGAATACTCTGAATTTCTTTCTGATATACACTACCCTATCGAGATTGAAATCCAATTGAACATCCCATTGGCTTCTACCGATCAATGGGCCACAAGCATCACCGCATCTACTAATGGTTCTCGAAAATGGAACAAAAGAGCAATACGTGGAAAATATAAACATGGAAGATATCCGGCAGGGATGAAAATAAGGGCTCGCCTACTCGCCAATGCAACCAAATTTTGTCTGTGGACTCCTGAAAATGTAATTTTGATCGCCCACTTGGCGACCGTAAACTGTTTTCCGCTTTAGTACCGTCCTATTTGATCGATGTCAATGAGATGATCTTACTGCTGTGAACATTTCTGTCAACTTGCTCTCTCGACCTCGTTGTCAATTAATGTCATCATCAATCGGAACTCCTCACCTGTCTACCAATTGTTTGTTGAGTAAAGGCACGAGGAGTTTCATATTGAACGCGAACGGAGGAAATGTGGAGACACATTCTCGAAGTCGGCGTGACATAACACTAAGATCTACAAGCATAGCTTTTTAAAAAGCTTGGGTTGCAATCGGAATAGCTTTAAATCTTCAAGTTGTTGGTCAAAAAGCCAAATGGCTTTATGTAAATAGGAATTACATGTACTTGTTTTTAAAACCATCTGTTTATGCGCAGTTGTGAATTTTCCCGCCGAAATTTCTAAAGCCACGCCTTATTTTTTTCCTAATTAGGAATTTTTTAAATTTGGAACATTTTATAAGATTTATTTCTAGAACTGTCAATATTTACAGCAGAATTATGTGCTAATACTTTTTCTTAAAACTAGATTATTACCCAACATGACACGCTAATGGAGTTTGCACATGCGCTCTCAAAGCGAATTTACTGTCGTAATATATATACAATCGGCCGAGGCCGATTGCAAAAAGAAGATAATCCCCGAAAAAATCCCGAGGATGACCTGGGGGATAAACTCGGTGTTTATCATCGACCGTTATGCAACTTCGCTGAATTATATTTGGAGCACAAGAGCTAAAGGAGTTTCCTTCCTCGAATTTTATATTACCGCATTTGTAAAAATGAGATTTCAAAAGATTAGATTCTTCGTAGAAATCGATGATAAATCCCGAGACTTATTCTCCTACAAAATTGAGTCATGTGACCAGTCCGACTACGAGAATCCAAAGTTTCTCCAAACCAGGGGCCCCAAAGCGCAAATACGATGATCGAAATTCGTACTTCAAATAGTACAATAAGAAGAGGACACGGTCATCTAAGATTTAGATATGAGTGAGGAGAGTGAATGTGAGTATGAAAGTGATGAGATCTGAGTGAGGATGAGGAACATGTGTTGTATGAAAGGTTGAGACAGAATGAGCATGAAATTAAAAGAGAGCACTTGTAACTACTCTGATATATTAATTCACTTAATTGTTGTAACAAATGAAATGAAAATGTCATTTTGAATGTGGACTAATTGTTTTAAATGTGGGTGCCTAAAATTTTTGACTTGGGGGCCCACTTGACCTCTAAGAATTTCAGCGAATTTTCATCCAATGAAAAAAGCCATGAAAAGCCTCAAATGTGGAAAATCTGCTGGAATAGATAGAATTTTGTTTGAGTATTTGAAAGCGACAGATCATATCCTTCCTCCAGTTATATGTCATCTGTTTAATGTTATTCTAACATCGGGACATATACCGAGTGATTGGCTGGAAGGAATAATCATACCTATACCATTGTAAATCAAATTGTGAGAGTAAAAGATGTACCTGCAGAAAACATAGAATAGAGTGTTCTATCGGTTGTGGGTATTGTAGACGACTTAGCTGTACTCATTCTCTTATAGTGGATGAAGAAAGAGATGGAGTCTAATTTTTTTGGTTAAGTTAGTTTAGTCACACAGAAGTCATAAACTTTGAATTGATTTTCGACATCTAAGAAGTAATCTATGAAAATGTACTTTCAAAGTAGATCAAAAAGTTTTTATCAAGTTTCATTCATCAAATCAATCGGCAGTTATTTTGAACCGTCTTCTTGAAACTTGTTTAAAGCTCAAGGTCACAAGGTCAAGTTCATGGTATCAAATGAAAGGTCTTGTCACAAGGAAGAAACCTGTAAAATATGAAATCCCTATCACCTACCATTCAAAAGTTATGGCTAAGATTATAGTTTTTGGCACATACAGACAGACAGACAAACAGAGAGACAGACAAGTGAAAATAGGTGCCCCTGAATCTGAGATTTTGGGACTATAAAAACTTTTATATATTGCTTTATTCGAAGAAGCTATGTTATTTTCTTTTGAGAAATGTATTATCATAATTAAGTACATGTATAATTACACCGATTTTTCACTGATATTTATTATGAACGTGACCTTTGATGTGACATTGACCTTCAAGATGATTCCTAGTGCTATAAAATTATGTTGTTTATTCTTAAACACAATCCATGCAAGTTTCATAGTACTATTATTAATAATAAATGTTTTATGGTCATTTTCCAGTTTTCATCGATTTTTGTGATTTTTTTTTTTTACTTTTTGCCCCCCAAAAACATGTTTCCACCAAAGTAACACTTAGAGACTTTTTACCATATGTTCTTGATGTATGTTAGAACCAAAAAATACACAAATAATTACTTTTGCATTTAGTTCCGTTTCATGTCATTTTAGTGGTAAATTGATTAGACTAAATGTACTTTCACCAAAATATGCCGGGGTTGAAACTGTCATGAATAGCAGAATACTCATTATGAATTAAATATTGTTATTTCTTGCATCTTTTTCAAAACTCTAAATATTTCTACATTTAAGACATGTTCAAATCTACTTGAAAATATATACATTATATAGTAAAAGATGTTTATTCAAACGAATCTCATCAAATAAGTAAGTATTAATATGCTACAGACTGCACTTTAGGTTTGGATTGCCATACAAATAGAGATGAATGATTTAGAATAAAACTCCAAAACATTTTGGATATCTCTTAAATTTCATTCAGATATATTATCAAAACTGGGAAAAAATATTTTTCATTAAGGATCCAGCGGATTTCTTTATCAAACTTTGGAAGGTCAATTTTACAATAATATCATTTTACCGAGTTTATATTCATTAAACGACTTTACATCCACTGCATGACTTTGGTATCGATACAAAGAACATGACTCACCTTTTGCAGCGACGAACTAATAGACTAATAGAACTAGAGTGTTAGGGGGAAAGGGGGATGCTCTTTAACAGTGCTAAACTTGTCGGATGAGATGATGTCCTGAATTTGTTATTCAGGATTTCTACGAGTCAGTAATTGTGGCTTGCTTTAAAATTGATAGATAGCTCATAATCATTTCCCTTGTATTTCAAGTGTACAAATTGTTTTCCAAAATAATATTCGCTTTTATATTTCTATTAATTCCATATCTGAATAAACTGTTGATCCGTTTTGTGTTTTGTTTGTTTTGTGTGGTTTTTATTTTTATATTTTATTTCATTTTAAATTTTTTGGGAAAGGGGGGGGGGGTTTCTACATGGGACATTATATATTTATATAATATCCTTTATGTTTGTACTGTATTTCGTTGTAAGGAGAGATTAGCCAAGAAACCACACTAATTAGTGACAATTGATACTTTTATCAACAGCCCTAAGTCAATACCGCAAATGCATTACCATCGAATATTTGTGTTGAAATATTTTTCCATCTTGTCATGATAATCTATTGATTTCACCCCACCTTTCGTTGGTATGATTTATGTTAATGTTACGTTTAAGAGCATTCTATACGTCTAACCATGTTATAGTACACTCCAGGTGCAAAATATCTTAAAGACTCCCACGATCATGTCTAATGTTAACGATGCCACACTTTCTTATAGTCAACAGAGTAATGAGGGTATACTAGATTCAAGTTTTTTGTTTATTTCTATAGACATGTAAGGTTGTCACACCCTAGCATATTTTTAAAATTAAAGTGCCATTATACCGTCCAGTCAATAATAACAATATATAGATACAGGCTATCACTAACCAATTGAAGAGACAGAGCTGGGACCAGATGTCATGGAGAAATACGTCGAATAGAGCCAGACGTGATGTATGCCTGTATTGCTTGCAGCTACAAGGCGAATTTGAATTTTTTTTCCAGGTTAAATATTTCAGCTAGTTCAGTTTTCAGCTTTTTTCATACATGCTAAGAGACTAAACACAAACTTGATATCAAAGTAAATCACAACTCCTAGTGTTAACAAACTGACTTTGGATTTTTGTCTGATTTTTTGAAACTATTGTTCTAATGATATGAAAACCACAAACATAAGTAGACTGAGAACTTATTATTACAGATGCGGTACCAAACACTAGCCCCAGTGCATTCTGATGACAAATATTAAATTTTAAGTAAGTGCATTTAGGCGATCCAATCGACATTGTAATAAAGATAATGATGCTGTTTTCTTTCGGTTATCAAGACATGTTATCTTTCTGCCTGTATACAAATGTTTTGTGCCAATATTAGAGATTTTATGAAATACTGGGTAGACACATCTTACACACTTTTGTTACCAACAGTTACAGACCAAATTTATATTTTGTCGCAGTTGCCCTCTAATTACTTGGATATGGGTATGTGTTTAAATGTTGTTTACCCTCCACGATTTACAGCTATTATAACCATTGGGCATCACGGCAGATGCATATGTCTTACTTCTTCCCATAAGTTATTATCCCATAAATTGGACACTGGCTGCAAGCTAAAAATACCATGATATTCTGGCAATATATTTGTCCTCAGATGACCACAAAGTGATGTATGTATGGTATTTTTATCTGATTCGGTCACATTCAAATCGAATTTGAGGTGAAATTACAAGAAAAAGCAATATTTTTCCGACATAACGGGTCTAAAGGAGGGATTATGATTTTTATTATGATTTTGTTGAATTGATTTGTTTTTTATTTATTCGGGTTTTTAAAATTATTTGTTTTTTTATTTACTCATTTTCATAATTTCATTAAGTTGCTATAAAAAGAAAATGTCTCTGTGTTCATAGAGAACGTCATTTTACCCTTCCTTATCATAGATAAATATCATTTATGGACGGCACGATAATGAATATTTCGGGCATCTTCGGATTCAGATTGGCGGACATGTACTATACCATTTATGTACTAAATTCGTTTCAAATGAAAATAAATCATATAAAAGAAAAATCATCATCGATCATCGATATTTCAATTTTTACATAAACCAATTTTCGCGTGACATCATACACTAAGAGCCTTCCTCATTTTAATGAATTTTATTGACAATTTATAAAATTGAAAATAAAACGAATAATAACCAAATATATAAAATAAAGAAAAACAATCTAATTCGATGAAATGGATATTATAAAATTAGTTAATCGATAATGAAAATTAAACAGTCTAGTCTATCAAATTAGGAGATTAAAGAAAAAAGAGGAGTTACTGGCTCAGTTATGTGGCAGAAGTCACCATGGAGCTACACAATACATGAAAATAAATAATATACTAGAACATATAACACATTACAAAAATATTTGATTGTAGTGCAATTACGATACCGACTTAGGACGGTCATTTAATTTGACAAAAGCCAAACAAATGGTGTGGTTAACCGGTTTAAGGACAGTTAAATTAATAATGGCTCCAGCTCCAAATCTTTACTTAACATATACGGTATACCCTGGCACGAAATTATTATCGCATTCTATACGTGCGACTTCATTGAATTCTGAGCTTTTGAATAACACATAAAGTACTTTACCTTATTGACTACTGTTTACCATGTTTCATATCATAAACCTATCAAAAGTCATTACGTCGTATCATTATTCACCCATAAGAATTCGAACTCTTAACATGTTCGATAATTGTGTTCAATACATCTATTTAATGATAAATAATGTTTCGAAAACATGATTTACTGTATCGATCTTTGGTTATCAGTCTGTACAGATCTAAAAGTCAAATAAAGGAACCAAAGTATTATCGCTTACGCAGTCTAGCTTATATAACAAAAAAAAAAAAGAATAATGAGAAGACAAGGGTTTTCTGTAGAAATAAACATGGGATCAGGTGCCGTGGAGAATTAAGAATCCATTGTATAAATCAAAATTTACAAAATAACACAACTCAGTGTTTATCAAGCGGTAAGAATAACTATAGAAAAATATTTATCCATGTTATGTAATTGCATCAGGTGCGCATTATGACATATTTGTATGAAGAATTGATTTAGTAATGGTTGGTAACAATACATTTTTTAAAATTCGTATGAAAACTCTGGTGTAACTATCTAAAATCTTTTGAGAAACCCATTAGTACAGCTAAAATATACAGTCAGAATTTCCCAAAAGACTCCCTTTTGATGAGTGTCACATTACAAAGCTAACTGTGGTATTCGAATATAGTGATATGTGGCACCTAGAAGCAAGAACTGTAAATTAATATATATTAAATATAGTTTATTCTCACACAATGAAGGTACATAAATCAGCAGCGCGTTTCTTTATCTTGGAACTTTAGCTGGTGTTGTATGAAGAGGGGTATCATAGAGTGAATATCAGAGAAAGAGAGAAAACTCTTACAAATAATTAGCTTACAAATCAATTAAGAGGTCACAGAGTAATTCCGAGAGAAATTATTCAAGCACTATTGTCATGATAGGTACTGGCATACAGCCAACAATAATAGCTAACTGAAGTAGATTGTTATGTGCACCAAGTACATGTACGGTAATGTATGCTCTTCCACCTGTATAGATCTGTTTATAAATCTGTTATTATTCTTAGGAGGATTGATTGATTGAATATTGTTTTACGTCACTACACGATTATTTCACTTATATGGTGACGGCATCTGCCTGATGCATTGTAAATAAATTTAGACCTTTCCAACAGACCCAACCGAAGCAGTGAGGGATCATTTACGTGCCACACCTACCGGGAAACAGGACCTCGGTATTTATTGTCTCATCCGAAAGACAGGACACTGATGTGCCCAGGGCGGGAATCTAACCCGGGGCCTCTCGATCTCGAGCGGAGTACTTTATCCACTAGGCCACACCGGCTTCTCTTAGGAAGAAACTAAATAGAATTTATCAATTATAGTAAAATATTAGTTTCACTTAAAGTGTGAGTCACTGAAATGAATTTAGTGTGAGAAACAGGTTTTTGTACTACCAACCGGTGATGCAACCTTTCTGGGATGTTAGTTACGAAAGTCTTTCAAACTCACTAAAGTATGAGAACTGGTCATGTTCGCACCATTCAGGGTGCTTCCTAGTGACAAGAAGTGATCAGGTTGGTAGATCTATTCAACAGGACTGGAAAATTAAGTAATATTTTAGATAAAACCTTTGATCTTAACGATCTTTTCATCAGAGCAAGGATGGCAAGAATGACAATTTGAACTTGCCGCCAGCGAACAAAGTTATACACGTTGCACGTGCGCACGCACTTGAACGGATGTGTTTACGTGGATCATGGGTAATTCATTTACCAGTATGGCGGACAAGACAAATGTTTACCCTCACACGGAAACTGTCACTACAGAATTTCCATAAACAACAGAATGAAACAAACGAACAGGTATTACGTCATACCACATGCTATCTATTTCTTATTTTCTCCATCAATAGGTTTATTTGAAAGACGACAATTCTGGATGTCGATGTGTTATGCGGTTTGGCAACATTATTTGTGCTTTTGTGTCTAGACAACGCCACTTTCAATCGACAAAATGTAGGAATAAATTAATCATAGAACACGATCTCAGTTCTTGATGGCAATACATCCCTAGTTGCACCTCTAACTGTACCAAAACAGACTGGCATATTTTCTCGAGGCTGGGCGTTACAATAACCCCTCCTTACTCGGAATTTGGTCTCCAAATAGGTTCGTACTGAAAGTAAGATTCTTGTATGACTGAATATCATGAAAACCATAGTATTTCAACACACATTAATTCATTGAATAACTTAAAAAACATTACAACATTTAAATGAAAATTACAATTGAACATAATAATTATAACAATGTCACTGGAGTCACAATATCATATATTTAGTTGTTGGACTTTTTAACTTTATCATAAATTATCGACTTCTTTGTAAAGGTTTGTGTGTATTACTTGCATATGATGTAATACCTTCACATCAAATATGATCATCTGCAAATTTTATGTTGTATGCAGAAAGATTTTGAATTTGACATATAGACCACAGAGGTGCAGGCAGATTTGAAATATAATCTGTTTATTTGTTGACAAGCACTGCTTCACACATCGCTTATAAAATGGAACTTAAGAATTACATTCCTTCATTAAAAGATATTCCAAGTTAAAGAAGAACGAGATAGCGGAACAAGTAAAAAACATGAAGGAATAAGTCAGCTCAGAAAGGGACACAATAGTCCATAGTATTACCGACACTGATTGAATACTTAGCTTTCAGTTAAGATTCTGATAACTTATTTTCCATTTCAGTTAAAACATTTTTTAAAAATCTAAATTTTAATCGTAACGTTTAAGACGATCTAGAGTAGGTTTGAAATGGATTCAGATATTCTATTGTCATTTCACTCATTCAAAATTACATTAATGATTAACAGTTCGTTATGAAGATGGTGGGATAGCTGATACTACTCCTCTTCGAATAAATAAAATTTAGAATATCAAAAATTTCAGACGATTCAAAGGTCTGAAGTTCATTACAAAACGTTTTTAAACATGAGATTTCTTACGTCAGGAATCTTTCAATCATTATTATGAGGAGTGCTGACCATTTCATCTTTTTGGACCTGCTGGAAAAAAAAGGTAGGTAGGATAGTTATTCATAAGATAAACATAATTAGCTTTTGATTTTAATTGAATAACACATGTGTGTTCCTACAGACTCTGCAGAAAATCCTCATTTCAAAAATATACATTTACATTTCAAATTATTTAAAAATTCCCATTAATTTAGTTAAAGTGAAACCAGATCAAAATATGAAATCATCACTTTTGTCCGCTTTCAGTTAGATGTTTTAAAAAATATGTGTACTTGTTGTGTTTATTTTATTTGTTAATAAGTTCCTGAAAACCAATGATAAATGAAAAGGAAAATTTTGACAGATATAGTGTTTATGTACATATCTAAATTGTCAAATTGACGTACATGTAAATAAAGGTGAGCACATATATCCAGATCACCTTATAAAGGAAAAGATGAAAGCGTCTTAGCGGTATGACAGAAATCACCATGGAAATGCATTGTTAATAAAGTAATAATTTGGAAACATAAATAGGAAAGCAACTGGGGTCAGGTAAATATGGCACTAATATCAATGTGCCACAGACACCTTAAATTCAGAGGTGAGACCAAGTGTCAGGGAGGAGTAAGCTCCTCCTGAATGACTAGCCACACTCACCATGAATGCCCTTTATACAGAAGGAACAAATATAACTCAGTACTGTGTATATAAATGAATGTGAACTGACAATATGTAGAAAGTGTCATTGCCGAATGACATCGGGAGAAAAGCATAATACCACGTAAGTTAAAAACATGTTACAGTGATTCCCCTTTGTACGAGTAAAAAAAAAAAACATCACATAATATGGGAAAATCGAATGAATGGTTAGCCATCAATGGTTAGAATTCGAACCATGACATAATTTCTTCAGGGAATAGAGACACAAGTACATGCTAACCCTTTGTGTTAAATCATACTTTCATGTGATACACAATTCATGATTAAAATAATACAGCAATGCGTCACTGTGTTGGTTAATAAAATAATACTGATAAATCAAGGTCTTATTATTTGTTCCAATACAATCCCTATCTTTAATCTCTGCGGGTTCCTTACCGTCTTTGGGATTTGTGTTCTGTATTCATTCGTCCATTGTCAGTATGTGTTGACATGAGATATATACTTCAAATTTTCAGTCATGAAACCATGTAAATCACTCTAAAACTAAGGAATATCTCCCTCGTGCATCGCTCTGTCCTTAGATTGATTCTTTGGTTCACTTTTCGGTCATTTTTGTTTCAACACTGCTTTTCAAATATTTATATCTTATGTGACTTCCAATCATTCGGGCACGAGCATAGCAGAAGAGACATAAGTTGTCGAAATGCGCATCTGGTGCAAAAAAATTGAAAGGTATATATCTTCTATATTTATCTAATGAAGTGAAATATGACGTAAAAATATTGTTCTGCTTGGTTAGGACAAAACTTTAAATAAATATAGAAAATATATACCTTTTAACTTTGTGCACTAGATGCGCATTTCGACAACTTACGTCTCTTGGGTGATGCTCGTGGCCGAATGGTTGGAATTCTCATATTATATAAGTATAATAAAATATAATACCGCGACGGCGGTTGGCAACTAGTTGAAGAAATCTTAATCTACAAATCTAAAGCGTTTACTGTGAAGAAGCTGAATGAAAACAAAGACATCTAAATCTGTTAGACAATTCCTTCAATCGAATTATATAAATTACGGAAGCTACTACGGAATGGAGGCAGGAAGTTAAGAAATGAAAAACACGAGTAATATTATTTTCAATGTGGGGTCCTATGCAGAGTGAAAGGAACATAAATACCATACATGGAAGATAAATGATAATATAGGCTATAAGAAACATCGATACGGTCTGGTAAGAGGTTTTCATCCAGAATGGCAAGCCCAGTCGTTTCATATTTCTTGCAGCTGAGATGTTGACATTTGTATTATCTGAACTCGGTATAGTTGTACATCGTAACTTGCCTCTGTTAACGTGACATTCGATACCCAATGTGGCAACTGCCTTGCTGTCCAATGATAGTTCTGTAGTTTCGACTTGTGTCCTTTCGTCTGTGTCCTTTTCGACTGGGATAGTATAAGGTTTAACAAATATCACCTTCGACGTTTTTGGCAACCGCTCAGCTGTGTTGTAGCTGCATGATGGTTGCGGCTCCCTTGATGTAGAGGGTTTCGGAACAATATGGCTTACTTTAAGATTGCTTTCTTTATGAATACCACCTGAATTTAAAAAAAAGATGATGCAATGTATATGTATTTTCTTTGACTTACCGATAAAAGAGGTTCATTTAGATTGAGAAAACTGGCTTAACCGACATTTAGCAACCCATTCAAAGGATCTTCACGTAAAATGAGGCATGTTTGTGTCTCAACAATAGCCGCGATATTAAATCACTTGTGCGAGAATATCAACTTAGCGAGATATTAATTTCATTAAAAGTTACTTAATTAATTTACTTATTAAGGCATACATGTAAAGTTAAATGTCAGAAGCTCAATTCAGATTTACCAATGAGCAACAGAGTACAGTATATAGATAAATAAATGATAAATAAATAAATAAATAAATAAATAAATACATATATACAAGTAAATGTAAAATCCAAGATACATATTTAATGATGTTATCAAAAACTGTCGAGGAAAAGGTACATTACAACAATTTCAGAGTCATACACTTTTCTTGATTTTATGAGATATTGATACATTGCAAATTCTTCCGTTTATTTTCCAGAGAGGATCTGTCATGATATTGATTTATGTCCTATTGATAATTTTCATTATACAAAGTTATTTCACGTACCTGACGTCAAAGAAAAAAAAAAGAAAGAGAGAGAGAGAAAAATTCAAATACTTATTATTATTATTATGGAAATAATAATTAGTAATTGAAAAGAGAATAAAACAAATAAAAAAGTAAATAAAATAGAAAACCCCATAAAACCAACCAAAACCAAAAATAATAACTATACAGGCTGTCTTTAGTAAACCTATGACTGGAAACGTTATTCAATAATCGTTGGTCAATATTCACAGGTAATATTCACTGTGTTACGAAATGTCACCACTGATTGTACTTTAACTGCTAAAAAGTGAATAAACTATGCGATACTAAGATTAAGATAACAGAATAAAGTAAAAGTTTACTCTCCAGTATTAAACTATCTACTGCAATTCAAAAAAAAAAAAATAATAATAATAAATAAATAAAATTAAATAAAATATAATATAATAAAGCACTGTTTATATCATAAAATGAGTTTTCATTTAGGTATCTATGCCAAAGGCATGAAAACTCATCGATATGTGTTTAGACCCTGAAATTGGAGTTATTCAAGCATTAAGTTTTATGTATGATAAGTATGTACTAAGGCGGCATTGTAGAAAATTGAGCAGGGTATGTATGTATGTCTTTCATTTAGACCATTGCAATTCTGGAAAAATCGCGATCATATTAATTACAAAGTTCTTCTTCTTCCTCTTTTCCTTTTCTTCTGTTACCGATATCAAGAATAACAATGGAATTCTGCAAAAACATATTTCCAAATACCAGTATCTGTAATATTATTTGAGAAATTTTATATTCATTTCTTTTAAATCTGCTACTATAGATAACACTTAATTTTGGCAAATCCTCCATTGCTAAATTGGTCATATGATAATTATGGATTATATTTAGAAACCGGTAATGTAAGTAAATATTTCTTTACTTGTAGACTAATAGTCTTTGAGTGTAATCGCAATCCTGGATTCACTATATAAAGATATCACATGTACATTGTCATTCATAAAGGGAATGGTGAATTATGCACATTTGTTATTGTACTTTATTTGAAATTGATATACATACAACTATTGAAGAGAGCACATAGACAACTGACTCAGTCGCAATAGAAGAGTCAACACAGACAAAAAAGCAATAAACAAAAAACAAAAATAAGAACCCAAAAACAAAAAGAAAAACAAAGAAACAAAGAAAAAACCGATACAGACAAAAATATTACTAAATTCTATTATGATCGTGTACAAGACAAGTCTCGAAGAGTTATACAGCATTTTCTTCCAGCATAGATTACCTAAGTGCAACTTTTACAACCGTACATGGAAAAGTTATAGCGGTGTCAAGCACTGTTGCGAAGCGACCATGAAAATTCTATTTAATTATGGTTTTTCAGTCACGCCTACATTTCTTTTGTAAGAAATTTTCATTTACAAATTTGGTCATAATTTGCTGTTTTGAAATTTATGACATATACTAAAATTCCATTTCATCATCAAAAACAAACTATAGTATTCACATATTTTAATACTATGTTCTTCGGAGCCACTTAGTGGAAAACCCCATTAACTGGCAATTCGTGATTAAAAATTGGTTGGTTGTGAATATTACTTAATAATTTAATCGAGAATACAGCGATGTTCCATAAAATCTGACCACTTATGAGCCCAGTCCAATTTCCAGGACCTCCGGATGGTTATATGCGTTTACTTTTGTATTTAATCATACTTTGTGATGATTAAATACTTAGTTTAAGGGACGAACATATCATTCTGAATGTATTGGGACTGATCAGTTAAGGTAAAATAAATTCAGGTTCCGAAAATATTGAGAATAAAAACTTTAGCCTTATTTAAGTTGAAAATAAACATTCTTACAGCATGTAAGTATTTTATTAGTATTTTTTTTTTCATCATTTATTTACTTTTGTTGTTGTTGTTGTTGTTTTTGTATTTTCTCTATGGCAGTCAAAATGATTCAGCCGACAAATTTATTAAATGAAACATCTAACAATAGTGTGCGTCTCTAGTGTCGTCGGCATGTAAATATTCTAGTCATGTTTCGGGTTTCTCTGTCGAATTAAACGAAAAGCTCACGAAGTGTTAGATGGACAGGTAATCTATATAATAAACAAGGGATTTTAAAAAAGTGCAGATTTGGCCGTGTTAGTCAAACAGCTAATTTCCTAAGTTGCACTAGAGAGGTAAAGTACTTTAACTATACAGATCTAAGACAGTATTCATTTTGGCTCAATAGACTCATTCGGATCTGTAGCGTGAATTTTCGGCGCAAAATTGCAATATGTAAATACGTTTTGTTGCTTTATCGGATTAAATGACGCATATTTGCAATGACGTTTTTTATTAAATAAATCTGAGAAATCGTATAACTTTCACAGATGATTTTCATTCATTAAATTTGCTGTATGTATAGAAGAAAAAAGAGGAGTTACCGGCTCAGTAATGTGGCAGAAGTCACCATGGAGCTATACAATACACGAATATAAATTATATAATAGAACATTTAACACATTACAAAAATATTTGATTGTAGTGCAATTACGATACCGACTTAGGACGGTCATTTAATTTGACAAAAGCCAAACAAATGGTGTGGTTAACCGGTTTACGGGTCCACCTTCCCACTCACCGTAACAGCAGAACAGTTATGATAGGTATTAAGAATTCTCCGGCCATTTCTCCGGGTTACATATTTCATTCACACTATTTCGGTCCTGAGTATCAATGAAGAGATATAACACGTATGCATATTGTTTTATTTATTATTTTTATTATACGTACCAATGTGTTCTATCTTGTCATTCTGTTTTGGAATACTGTTCACCTTTTTCATTTTCTGTTGAAGCATGATCCTCACAATGATCGTCATAGTAATTATGAGAACCATTTTAATCACGCCATAAAATCTAAACACCGTGATCTCCACATCAGAATAAAGTGATACAAAGTAACAATTATCTGCAGTATAACTTCCATATCTTAAATTCATAACGCCGCAAAATGCAGCGTCGAATAAGAAAATGCCGATATGAGCGATATGACGACTGCGTTTTTGATTAAGGAGACGATACAGTCGAGGATTTGACGACAATGCAGTTACTCTTTCTATGCAAAGATATATAGCTATTGAAAGGGAATATGACTTGAAAAGTCCTGCAATCATGAACAGAGCTAGGCATCCAAATGATATCCGAACTCCGTAATTAAATGTGTTTAATGTCATTATAATAACGCTTGTTAAGTACACTACCAGATCCGCACACGTCATTACTCCTATAGACATGACGACACTTTTACGCATTGGTTTGATAGAAAAAAGCATCATTACACTAATCAAACTGTAGATGAATCCTGCTGAAGTCGGTACCGTTAAAATAAGAAAAAATTTAAATGTCATAATTTTTTCTGCAGGTCGGAAATAGCTATAATTTGTTGCGTTTTCCATAAGTCCTTCTTGAAAGTCGTTTTGTTTATACTTTTGATATACTTAAACAAATCCTTTGGATTAAGAATATCTGGCACTGTATTGTGTTATTTCTCTGAGATCTGTATTCTAGGTTTTAACATCTGGTAAAACTCAATATACGAATATCATAACTTCTCGTTACTATAGATACCACATGCCCATAAAGACATAAAATAAATCACACATACACAAATCGATTTTCTGTTAAAATGCGTATTTAAATGGGAGAGTTCCATAGGTTCTGCAGGTCGTTTAAGTATTTCACAATTTTTGTTATTAGCGCTAATCACATACCTTTGAACCTTAAACTCCTGTGCCATGAATTCAATATTATACCAAGCTTTATTTTTACATGAGAGTATTTATGCACCCGGATAGATAGATCGGGGGCATATCGCTTTTGTCCTGTTTATGTGTTTGTCTGTCTGTTGCAAACTTTTTACCTTGGCTATAACTTCTGAACAGGGATACAGACTTCATATTTGACATGTGTACTCAACTAAAGAAGCCCTTTCAAATAACACCAAGGTCGATGACCTTTTCACCTTGACAATAACCTTCACACTAAACATAATTTTCTGGGCTATGGTTCCGCCGGGGCATTCGTGTTTCACGAAGTTTTTTGGGTTTTTTTGTTTTGTTTGTTTGTTTGTTTGCAAATATTGTCATTCAAACATTTGAATAACCATGATTGCATTTTAAAATGGCCACCATGTTGATAGATACCACTATAGTAAGTGATCATTATTGTAATGTATAAGAAGTGTTTCAACAGTGAAGAAAAATCGAATTCTGGAATTTCAATGTCAGAATACCATTTTTATACACCTTTGTAAGGCATCAGGAAATACAACCTGTAAATTTACTTCATAATTGCTAAAAAAATTCAGAAGAAAATTGAGATTTAAAATATTTTCAAAAGCGCTATTGATAGGCATTGGAAGACATATCACTATCCCACTTGTTTGTCTTGCAATTATTTCTGGAAGTTTTCATACAGTTTACCAAGATAATAATTTTAAACTCTCTACTTAAAATATGCTTGTTAACATTTCTGAAAACGAAATTTCTCTTTCATCAAAAATGAGAATGAAAATTCATCGGTATTGTTTTAATATGACAGCAATTGTATCTTCATTGAATTACATTACCGTAATGCTAAGAATTTAATTTCGTTATAATAAATATCGGCTTCTTTTGTAAAAAAAAAAATGTATTTTAGTAATGATTTCACCAGGAAAATCTCAATATACGTTGATCTTAAGGGAGATATTCTATGAAATCCGATCCTTCTTTATTGATAAGATAAAATCAAGACTTGGAACAATCTGCCTTTCTACAAAGAAGATATATAAACAGTCCCTCTCTCCCCCCCACCCCCATTTTTTTAAATATTGTCGAAGAATGAAAATTTAATGTGAACATTTCGAACTTATTTTTAAAATACAAGTAAAATTGGAATGCAGGAAGCTTGGGGGTTTGCATTGCAATGGTAAAACATAATATTTGTTTTAAAAAATGCAACACCCCCCATCCCCATAAAAAAAACCTCCATAGCGTGCCTTTTCAAATCCGTTGTCTTTAAGATATTTTCTGGCATGCACAATTCTATATGAATATGTGATACATGGAGTTTTATCATTGAAATCTGTTTTCTCGGTGATATCCTCTGCACGAACAAATATTCAGGATCGCGTGAAATGACCTTTTTTACACCAGATTCCAATCTGTTTTTGCAAAATGTAGCGGGTTGCATGCCTATTGACATGAAAGTTCCACACAGCGTGCCCAACACAAATTGCCCCTATAAAGCATAAAAAACGAATATCTAGAATTTTTCCGTGTTTATTTCTCCCCATGGACGGCATGTTTACGAGTTTCACGGCAAAGGTGTGGATTAGATAGAGAAAGACGTTCTTTTTTTCATAGATAACATACTGAATATAAGATAAAAGAAAACTAAAAAAGACACCAGACTAAGGTGTAAGACAAAGTTCATGCAGAGATAATAAGATTAAACAAAACAACAACAACAAAGTCAAATAATTTCTTGATTGCTTTGTACTTGTGGTATTGGCTTAAGATGTTATTTACCTGGTGTGGTTAACCGGTTTTCGGCCCCATTATAAAAGTACAATTAAAGAGCACACACTTAGAAGTTAAAAGTAAACCTCCAAACAGAAAACAACGGCCAACAGGAACATAAGTTGAGATGTTATAGAATATGAAAACGTATATGAATACGTTTATGAAATAAATATGAATATAAAAAATATAGGTTGGCATCAGCATAACATCAAGTAACTTCTAATCTCAACATCATCGCGTGTTCTCTTAAAGAATTGTAATACACAAGAAAGTAGTAAGTCTCCAAATAGAATATCAAAAGTATAAGGTATCAAAATGATTATTGAAATCTCAGCTATAGTACCAAATACACCAGACATTTATATTATGTTACAACACTTTATGAAGAGTTACTCTTATATGAATATTTTCAAATATTAATTTAGGTGAGGGATATGCAAATACATGGGTGTTCAACCGGCCCTACTGAAGGCGTGGTTCAATATCCTGAAAAATGTTTATGATTATACCTGCATTTGAAAGAGCATTTGCAGTGGCATCACGAGAAGTAATGACATGTTAAATAGATATTGTACTCATACGGGTTGGGTCTACTGCACTCGAAGAGAAAGCAGAAGATATCTGACAAAATTGTATGACACAAATCACCAAGTACATGCACAAAATAAAACATGATAATAGTAGAAAATACACGGAGAAACGATATTACAAAAATATTCGATTGTGCTGCGTTTACGATACCGATTTCGGACGGTCAATTGAAGTAACAAACGTCACTCAATTGGTATGGTCAACCGGTTTACGGGCGCTCACCTTCCCACTCACCTCAATGAAAGGACACACATTTAAAAATTTATAATAAAATTTAAATAATCCTTCATTTAGAGAACAATGATCAACAAGTTTCTCAAGAAGAGAGGTCATAAAAATTTTATTTCATACGAAACGTTTATACAATAATATGTACCTATCAAAAATAGGTAAGGCCACATCAACATAAGTATACCTTACTCTGCTTGTCTGTAAGCGAGCTCAGATTCTTGATCAAAAGGAGTCCGGACTAACAGTCAGAGGGGAAGAGGATGAAGCCCCTCTGGTCTTAGCGATGATCTCCGGGTCATAATATCGATGTCGATACGTATCGTTGAAAAGTCAAATTTCCGATATTAGATAAAATGTCTGAATAAGATCGGTAAAATGAACCAAAAGTTTTTTCGAAGTTTATGATATCTATAACCCTCAGTAAGAAGTTAACAGTAACCTGCGATTTTTTTTTTTTTTTGCTTGAAAATCCAAAACGTTAGTGCAGGCTCTAGCGAACCGAACCACTTGACTAATATAAATACAATATAATGAGAGTCTTGGGACAGCACCATCTAGATATAGGAAATTTACGATAGGAAATCCAAAGTCGTCACGTTTGTCTTAAATTTTTATATGAATATTGTTGTTAATAATTTTAATATTTAAGTCTTAAAACGGTGTTTCCTGTTCGGAAGCATTGGCTATGTTTCATTAAAGTTCAGATGGATAAATGCAGTAATATAGTGTTCAACCTGAGGGTTATTGATAACTAAAATATCATCAAGATATCTAGAGCTGTCGTTGAACTTAACAATAAGGCAAAGCGTTTAGAGGTTTGAATAGAATGCATAAAGTCTCTCACTCTTACAGTATAAAAATAAATCTGCTATATGGTTAATGCAGTTAGTACCCATAGGAATCCCAATAATATGTTGATAAGTTTTCCCACAACTCAGTACAAGACCAATATTTATAATTATCATATTATTTTAGAGAAAATTCCAGATGTAACTGAAGTACAGAGGTATGACAGACTCTCTGTTGAAACACCAGCGTATGAGAGACCACAATTTGGTTTTGATTAAGTTTTTAGGTAGAGAGGTAAATAGTGTTGAAAAATCAAACGTAGAAAATTTATTGGCCGCAAAATTTCTCAAACAATTTTTCAAAGACTTGAATTTTTGACAGATCAAAAGTTATTGACGTTACTATTGCTAAAAACAGCATTACAATACTTGATAACATGGACTTTGACAGCAATAAGAGCGGAGGTAATATGTTTACTCTATACATTGACATAAATTGCACGAGTCACGAGAAATGGCTAATTTCCCTTATGTTAATAACACACTCTGTGCATTTATACTCAAAACAGGATACTCAAATCAAATCTCAAATCCTGAGACATTGACGCTGCAATATTATACTCAGTATTCGACTAAATTCGCTATCATCAAAACTAAAAGACTAAAACTATAATGCAATTGAATCTAACTCTCCTTTGTAATTCTAGTACTAAACACTACAATATTTATATAAATTTCAATGAACTCTTACAGATTTTTGCCCCTTTCCTGTGTCAGTTTCCTCTCCCAAAGAACTTATCCTATGATTCTATGATCACTACTACGAATATGATCTACTATTACACAAAAACGTTATAGAATAATATGTTACTATCAAAAATATGTAAGGAGACATCAACATAAGTTAACCGTGCCCTGTCCGTCTGTAAGCAAGCTCAGATCCTTGATCAATAGGAGTCCCGACTGACAGTCAGAGGGGACGAGGATCAGGACCTTGTCTCCTCTGAAAAGGTTTGTCATAAGGTCCCCACCGCCCTGTAAGTCAGCGTGAAATGCTCAAGTAAAAGTCTGCATTGGGTTGTAGAGGGACCCAATACAAGACCTATGGTCTTAGCGATGATCTATGCATCATACTGTCGATGTTGAAGGCGTTTATTAATTTTAGAACTAGCCGATATGAGATCATCGGAACCTTTGACTCTTCTTAGCTTGTACACTAGATCAAACCGAACCAATTGACTAATATAAATACCACATGATGGGAGTCTAGGGATATCACCATCTAGATAAGGGAAATTTACAATAGGAAATCTAAAGTCAATACGTTTGATGTATGTATGTATGAATATGTAAGTCAAAAAAGGTGTTTCCTGGTCAGAAGTATTGGCTTTGTTTAATGGAAGTTCAGATGGATAAATGTCAGTTATATAATTTTCAAACTCAGGGTTATCGATGACTAAAATATCATCAAGATATCTAGAGGTGTCATTGAACTTATCAATAGAATGCATAAAGTCTCTCTCATAACAGTATAAACGAAATCTGCTTTAAGGGGAGCGCAGTTAGTGCCCATAGGAATCCCAATAATCTGTTGATAAATATTATCCATCATACATGTGATGGCATCATACTACATGGTACAAGTCCAATATTCATAATTATTATATTGTTTGTTAGAGAAAAATCCAGATGTAACTAAAGTAAAGAGGTATGATTTAGACTCTCTGTTGAAACACCAGCGTATGAGAGACACCAATTTGTTTAAGATTAGGTCATGAGGTAAAGAGGTATATAGTTTCGAAAATTCGAAAGTAGAAACGTTATTAGCCTCAATATTTCTTATACGGAATTTTTCAATGACTGCGTTAGAATTTTTGATAGACCAAAAGTAATTGACGATACTATTGTCAAAGACAGCATTACAATACTTGATAACATGGTCTTTAACTGCAGTAGGAGCAGAGGTAATATGTTTAGAGAGCACAGTTGTAGAACAATGACTAGAATTTGATATAAAACGTGATTTATATGAATTTTTGTGTAATGTGGGAAGCCAATAATTGTTGGAAAATCGTTTCTATCAATGCTTTAATTGAAGTCACACATAGAAACACAAGTAGTATTGATACTACCTTCTGATTAGAATATATTTAGTCTCTTAATTCTTCAGTATTAGTAGCAGTGTTTTGGTCTTTCAGTCTTAGTATAAGTATTAGAATAAGTATTAGTATCAGTATTAGTGTTAGTCTTTCGGTCTTCGTTTTAGTCTTACATTTAGATTATAGTTAGAATAGAGCTTTACAGTTGTATTTGATGTTATATTGAGCTTAGTTCCACGTAGTTGTATATTCAGGACTGTAAAGTTTTGTATCTAATCTGTTTTGTATTGTATATTGGACCTTCTAACTGTAATATAGTAGCCTTAAAAATAAACATTGAAAACACATGGCAAGAAGCAAGATAGAAAACGATCAAGAGAAAAGGACTACATAATCTCTTTTGGTGCTACCTGGATGTATTTATAAGACTGTAAATGAAAAGAACCCGAACCCGGAGACACCTGGGTAAGTCCCGGTAAAAGTTATCTTTTTGTTGTATCGTATATTGGATATTTTAAGACGTTATACAGGTAAGATTTATATCTCGTACTTTTTGACCGAAATCTAGAGCTTTATTAGATTTTTTTTGTAGGTTGATTGAGGTTTTACGTCACTTTTAACAATTTTTCGGTTATATCGCGACATGGAGTGTCCATGCATTATACAAAGTCAGTGTGAATCACTGGATGAAGAGCTCTGAATGTTCCGCGTTCGAATCGTGCTGTAGGCACACCGGTGTTTTGTCTTTCGGACTACACCGAGGTCGAGTGACATGGTAGACGTAGCACGTAAAATATACCTCACTATTTAGGATGAGGTCGTTACATTGTATGCATTTCTGTGCAATGCATCAGGCACATTCCATCACCATATTGTCGCTGTAATATTAAACTGTCGTAAGTCGATTTTGGGGGGAAAATTGTATTGCAATTTTGGAATCTACACTGCTTAATCCACGTTCTATGAAAACGTCGTTTCCCTAGGCCAGTTGGAAAGCTAGATATTGACATATGTTAAAAAGAAGTATGTCTATTCGATGCATCTTTTTTTGACAAAATGTCGTATGTCTTTGAACGCCGACAACGATGTAAGTGGCAATAGAATATCAAGGTATTTCAGTTATATATTTTATATCTTAAATCGAAAATGTGTGTAACTTACAAAACATGGTATATTTCATCAGTAAATAGGTACATGAATTGGTAGAAATTTAGATGCAATGTCAATTTCGAACTGAAAGCTGGTTTTGCACTATTCAGGTATAAATCTGCAAAACTCGTATGACTATGTATAATTAAGACATTTCAAGGCTTTCGGGTATTATATTCTTATTCTAACAATTCACTGGTGGGATATCTTTTATTGTTTAGAGATACAACAATTTGTAATCATGCCAAAAGGTGGACTGAGAGCAAAAATTATAGACATACAACATTTTGCAAGTATGTATGGGTTTGATGAAAGTCATTTTGCCAAAATTGTATCATTACCTGTTTTAAGTTATTTCACAAATTTTTAGGATAGTAAATGTTTTGACTGATTGTACAATTTGATGGAGTCAGCCCGCTTTATGATTTTTTTTTCCATTTTAGATGTTAGTGCATGTTATATTTTCATTGTTTTATGATATTGCTACTTTATTTATATTTAAGGGTACTGACAAGTTGCAGTTTAGACGCTTTATTAACTGTTTATTTTCCGGCTTATTGCAACAGTAATAAAGATTCTCACAAATTTATGAATAGTTTCTTGAATTAAATCTTCCTAAAAGGAAAGGAATTTTATTTCTTATACATCTCTGCTTCATGATTTGATTAAAAGCAAGTAGCTTTCTCTTATACAATGGTGTTTTCACAGAGAATCTAAAACTTACATATGTACTTCCAATGACTCGGGATTCGTTTCCAACAAACAATATACTTCATATAAATACTGGACTTACAAGGCATTATGTAAAGCACTAGATTTTTTCATATATAATATTTTTGTACAATTTGATGGCAAGATATATCAACAAATACATGTAGTTGGGATTCCTATGGGTACTAACTGCGCGCTTCTGATAGAAGATTTATTTCTTTATTGTTATGAGAGGGATTTTATGGTTTCTATTCAAAAATCAAAACGTTTCGACCTCATTGACAAATTTAATAATACTTGCAGATATCTGGATGACATTTTGGTTATCGACAACCTTGAATTCGAACAATTTATATCAGAAATAAATCCACCAGAGTTCAAATTGAATAAAGGTAATACCTGAGATAAATCTACACTTTTCTTAGATTTGAACATCAAAATTTTCAACCACCTAATATATACTAATATGTTAAAGGTGAGGATTTTGGATTTCCTATTGTAAATTTTCCTTACTTGGATGACGATGTCCCTTGACTCCCATCATATGGTAATTATATATCTCAATAAGTTAGATTTGTCAGAGGCTGCACCGATGTTTGGACTTTCATAAACGAAATTTACAAATTACTACTAAACTTTTAACTCAGGGTAACAGATATCACAAGCTTAGAAAAACATTTGGCCAATTCTTTAGATCTTATTCAGAACTTCTATCTAAATTTGGAACTATTTCTTTTCAACACTATGTATCCAATGGAATTTCCCATCCTAATTTTATAAACTAAGGAAAGTAAAAGGCTCCGATAAACGTTATTTTATCATGTAATAACAGATCTAGGGTCTTAGCTCACTTTCAGACTGGCAGAGCACGGTTTATCGTGTTGATGTCGCATATATTTTTATATCATTATGTGTTTTACAATACTGTACGTGTTTATATTTTTATGACCTCTCAATATACGATACCTATTTACCCTTCTTCTTTGCATGGAGGATTAGTTATAAATTTTTGAATGTACGCCCTTTGATTGTTCTGCTGTTACGGTGAGTGGGAAGGTGGGCCCGTACACCGGTTAACCACACCATTTGTTTAGCTTTTGTCAAATTAAATGACCGTCCTAAGTTGGTATCGTAATTGCACTACAATCAAATATTTTTGTAATGTGTTATATGTGCTATTATATTATTGATATTCATGTATTTTATAGCTCCATGGTGACTTCTGCCACTCCTCTTTTTTCTTTAATAGCATGGTGTTGCTTTTCGAATAATTTCAAATACCGTCGTAAATTGTGTGGTATTTCGGTTAAATGATCTCTATACACAAGAGATGATGTTTATCACTTAGTATCAATGATATGTTTTCAAAGACGTCTGTTCATTGAATCAAAATGAAAAATATAAGCTTTAAATTTAACAAAATAAAAAGGTCGTAAATCAACATTACTATCAAAACTCAGAAAGAAAATGTCGTATGTCCGTCTGGCTTCAAGTCACACTCAATGGCATTAAATCATGCTCATGATATAAATAATGGATTCAATACAAATTGTTTTCACTTATGCATATCGTTTCTCGTGCTCTGGTTAAGGAATAGAAATGTTTCTTGTCTCCCCTGAAAAGTTTGGATTTTTGACTTGCAACAAATTAATATTACAGCAACGATATGTTTGAACTTTTCGTGGGGTAAAACAATAATAAATTACTCCAAACCAATAACTATACACCCTTGATTTCCCTAGGCTTTCCCAGAACCCCACACCTTGTACTTGCTCCACATCCGTTTCCATATACGCTCCATGTGACCATGTCGTGACGGGTGATCTCCATATCTTTCCTATCGAGAAACTGTTGCGAAAAAGCCCGAAATATACTTAACCTGTCACATTTATTGTGAATAATGTGATTAAAATGCAAGACAGCAGACAAAGAAAGATGTCCGATTTGACACTCTTTCTAAGTGAACGAAATCAATTAAGAAGGTTTAAACCGTAAAATACAACGACTTAAATTTTCTGTCAACATCAGACACCTGTCAATTTTCTGTGATCCATCTCCATGAGAAATTTGTTATCTTCTTTCTGACTTAGCATCAGAGACAGAATCAGTTAGATGTTGGTCCCTAAAACTTCACCGGTACATCTCAAATATCATAGTTTCAATCATATCACAAGCATTTGATGTTTTGAGCCTTTGTACGCTAAAAGCGATATAAATGAGATAATGAGGAATCTGTAAGACCAAATTTTCTTGCTTTTTATGGGTAGTGTTCCCGCAGATAATTGGTATTCCAATGGATACGATTTGTGCGTTTCTCCAGGCTGACATCTTTTTGTATTCATACGAGACAGAAGTCATTCAGTTATTGCACGGGAAAGAAACAGCTAACATCTCAATAGAATTTCACGTACAGATATATTGGTGACGTTCTGTTTATAAATGATCTAAACTTTGCGTCTAGCATATAGACTTCCTTTACTATGAGTTAAATGGTACGACATAGAGCAAGACTTCAATATCATATCTAGACTACGGTTATCTATCACTTTACCGTTTCTTATGACAAACGACTGTTATTGTAAATATTCCAAAACTCGAAATAAAAAATCGTACAGTTTGACATCATATTTTGACAAGAGAATATACTATTTCGTAAAGCAGAAAACACGCTGCAAAACAAACGAAGTAGTTTATCACTGGAAACATCGCAGATAGACCAACATCAAATACATTTGTTCAGGATCACAAAAATAAACAAAATATGTATCTTGTATTCACTACAAATTTACATTCAAACGTACAAGCTAACATTAACAAACCTAAGTATGATTTGATTACAGCGAAACATTGATGTCACAGTATCAGCATGAAAGAAAAAAGAGGAGTTATGTGGCAGAAGTCACCATAGAGCTATACAATAAATGAATATAAATAATATACTAGAACATATATCACATTACAAAAATATTTGATTGTAGTGCAATTACGATACCGACTTCATTAGGACGGTCATTTAGTTTGACAAAAGCCAAACAAATGGTGTGGTTAACCGGTTTACGGGCCCACCTTCCCACTCACCGTAACAGCAGAACAATCAAAGGACGTACATTTAAAAATTTATAAATAATCCTTCATGTAAAGAACAAGGGTCAACAGGTATCGCATATTGAGAGGTCATAAAGATATAAACACGTAAGGTATTGTAAAATACATAATGGTATAAAAATATATGCGACATCAACATGATAAAGCCGGTGTGGCCTAGTGGATAAGGTGCTCGGCTCGTGATCGAGAGGTCGCGGGTTCGACTCCCGCCCGGGGCACACCGGTGTTCTGTCTTTCGGATGAGACAGTAAAAACCGAGGTCCCGTGTCACGTTAGGCGTGGCACGTAAAAGATCCCTCACTGCTTCGGGTGGGTCCGTTGCAAAGGTCTAAATTTGTATGCAATGCATCAGGCAGATGCCGTCACCATATACGTGAAATAATCGTGGAGTGACGTAAAACAATAATCAAACAAACAAACAAATCAACATGATAAACCGTGCTCTGCCAGTCTGAAAGCGAGCTAAGACCCTAGATCTCTAGGAGTCCCGACTAACAGTCAGAGGGGACGAGGTTCAGGACCATGTCTCCTCTGAAAGAGGTTTTGGACAAGGCCCGTCATATAGTCCCCACCGCCCTGTTAGTCAGCGTGCAACGTTCGAGTAAATGTCTGCATAAGGCTGTCGAGGGGCCAAATACAAGACCTATAGTCTTTTTGATGATCTCAATATCATATTGTCTATTTATAAGACGTTTGATTATTTTATTACATGATAAAATAACGTTATCGGAGCCTTTTACTTTCCTTAGTTTATATACGAGATCACCGTAAAAATAAGGATGGGAAATTCCATTGGATACATACTGTTGAAAAGAAATATTTCCAAATTTAGATAGAAGTTCTGAATAAGATCTGAAGAATTTGCCGAATGTTTTTCTTAGCTTGTGATATCTGTAACCCTGAGTTAAAAGTTTAGTAGTAATTTGTAAATTTCCTTTATGAAAGTCCAAAACATCGGTGCAGCCTCTGACAAATCGAACTAATTGAGATATATAGATACCATATGATGGGAGTCGAGGGACATCGCCATCCAAGTAAGGGAAATTTACAATAGGAAATCCAAAATCCTCACGTTTATCATAAATATTAGTATATATTAGGTGGTTGATAATTTTGATGTTTAAATCTAAGAAAGGTGTAAATTTATCTCAAGTATTAGCTTTATTCAATGTGAGCTCTGGTGGATAAATTTTTGATATACTTTGTTCGAATTCAGGGTTGTCGATAACCAAAATGTCATCCAGATATCTGCAAGTATTATTGAATTTGTCAATGAGGTCAAAACGTTTTGATTTTTTAAGAGAAACCATAAAATCCCTCTCATAACAATAAAGAAATAAATCTGCTATCAGAGGCGCGCAATTAGTACCCATAGGAATCCCAACTATTTTGTTGATATATCTTGCCATCAAATTGCACAAAAATATTATTCATGAGAAAATCCAGTGCTTTACATAATTCCTTGCAAGTCCAGTATTTATATGAAGTATACTGTTTGTTGGAAAAGAATCCGGAGTTATTGGAAGTACATATGTAAGTTTTAGGTTCTCTGTGAAAACACCATTGTATAAGAGACAGCAACTTGCTTTTAATCAAATCATGAGGCAGAGATGCATAAAGTGTAGAAAAATCAAATGTAGAAATTTGAGTCGCTTTGAAATTTAGTGAAAGAAGTTTGTCTATAACTTCATGAGAATTTTTAATCGACCAAAAGTAATTGATATTACTATTATGAAATGCCACATCACAATATTTGATAATATGATCTTTTACAGCAGTTAGAGCATACGCAATATGCTTCGATAGTACCGTAGTAGAGCAGTGGCTAGAATTAGATATGAAACGTGATTTATATGGACTTTTATGTAGTTTTGGGAGCCAATATATGGCTGGTAGATCAGATTTATCAGTTTTAATTTTGAAGTCGGACATGGTCATGAGGTGATCGTGCAAGGTGCTGTCTTTTGAGGTAGGGCTTTCCACATATGTATGAGTGGAGTTTAATTCGTTTTTAAGTACTTCAATATAATATAGTTTTCAAACAACTATTATGTTATTATCTGCTTTGTCAGCAGGAACAAAGACATATTTAGCATGTAAGTCAGCTATCTTCTTTTTAATAGAATTTGCCGTCAATGTATTAGGCTGTTGAAATAAATGCGGATTTTCCGTAAAGTTCTTAATACGGATATCGACAATTCTTAAAATCTCGTATTTCCAATCATTAAGAGCATGAACCTTTACCTGTTCTTTTTTACACCAACGTTTACAATATGTAGTAAAAGCATCCTCTATAACGTCACGGCATTTATTGAAATCTATCCTGGACGGTAACCTATATTTAGGTCCTTTTCCAAAAAGGGTGCGCAATTTCTTGTCCGAAATACAGTTTAGGTCACCAGTAATAACATGACCTGCCGGTTTATCAACATATTTAGATTTTTCACAAGAACACGACAAAGGAATAGAGTCTGAAACATCAGGGTTAGATGTAACTTTATTTTAATTTAGAATAAGATTTCTTATAGGCTTTTTGTACTGGTAACAAATAAGTGGAGGTTATGTCATAATTGAAATGAAATATCTAAATGAATAATACCTTAATCCCGTTTCTGACTTTAAAGCCTACTTAAACCCAACAGGCCAACAGAAGCGAATTGAGAGAGATTTACACATCATTTAAATCCTGCAAAGATATTTGTTCAAAATGCAGACAGTACAAAAGATTAGCTCAAAATGCATGTGCTTTTATTGAATTAGTACTCGACATTAGACCGGGACGTTTTTTGAAGTGTTTTATTGCCCTATGCCATTGGCTGATGTTGACAAACCCAGGTAAAAGGATAGTATTTCCTAGTCCATTTGGTTTCCATGTCAAACTGCCACATTTCGAGCGAGATCCCCATTAAAATTTGCCAAATGCCTAATGCAAACAACACAATGTTTAGGTCATAAAAACTTTACATTAGTGAGATTAAATTAAAGTTTATAATTGTACAGTAGAATCGATATTTATACATGAATCAAATAATTTTATCCAATTACAGCTCTTAATAATTTGAAATAGTAGCCCCTCTCTCACAAAAATAGGTCAGCATTAGCAATGAGTTATCTCTTCAAACGACGCCTTTGACAGCATAACTCAGAGATCATCGCAAAAATAATAAGTTTTATATTGGGCCCCTTTACAGCATTAGACTGAATTTTTTGGATGGTAAGGACTGTATGGTGGGCTTCATCCAAACCTTTTCAGATGAGACAAAGTCCTGAGCCTCTCCCCTCTGACTGTTACTCGGAATTTTTACGGATCAAGAGTCTGAACTCTCTTACAGATGGGCAGATCACGATTTATTTCTGATGATGTCGCCTAACATATTTTTGATACTAGCAAAATATTCCGTAAACTTTTTAAGTGGAAAATATTATGACCTCTCGTCTAAAGAAACCTGTTGATCATTGTTCTCTATATGGAGGATTATTTATAAATTATATATGTGTGTCCTTTGACCGTGCCTCTTTAACTGTAAGTTAGAAACCGTTTACACGAAAACCGGTTACCCATATCAATTGAGAGACGTTTGTTATTTTGATTGACCGCTCGGAACCTCTATCATGAGCATATAATCCAATGAGCTGTGCCGGTTGCCAAGGTATCTTGCAGAGACGATGTACAACATACCTCAACATAAGAAATATATATTGGTGATATGAAAATACTGAAGTTTAATCTTTTTTGTAAACCATTGGTGTATTTATTGTTATCCACAGTTTATAACTGTAAACGTTAAACAACACACTTCCTCTAGTATATTGATTTATTTGATGTATGTTGATACACAATCCCTTCAGGTTAGGAAATGTATTTGAAACTTATTCCAGGTTCAATCAATATTCAAAAGGTGGTGTCATTATATAAAGTAAATACGTAAGCGTCATATGAATGTGAACGTCCATGGATGTCTAACTGAAACTTGAAATTGCCCTTTCCATAGATTCTAATGGTATAAATCAGCTTCAATGTTTGAAGTTACTAGTCAACAGATTTTCATATCAGATTAACTGTTAGTAGTTGCCAGGTATCCACGACACCATAATCGATCTGTAAATACCTGAGTCTCTTGTCGGGCAAAGGGTGCATTATGCACTTGATTTTCACTACCGCCGTCAACTAACAAAAGTATGGATATGGAATATGATCCGAAAATTCAAAATGTTAAACATGGTTCTGAATTATTTTTTAACATTTTTTTTCATAATACATCTTAATGTATATTGCTACCTTGATGTGTTATGTGGCTATGACACTTTCTATACAGTGTTGATACACACTTGTCTCCTAATTGTTATGAAATGTTTGTACCCTCTGTGTATTGTGTATGTTTTTGAAATTCCTGGTGTAGCTAGACATAGACAATATTCTTACAATCCTATAAACCTTGTTCCACCACTGCCATTTAGGTATTAATTACTACTTCCGTTAAATTTACTAAGAAATAAAGATGTTATCGACAACCTCACACCCCACCCGCAATTGTCATTAAAATGAAATTATGAACAAAAATATAACTTGATGGTTTTCTGTGTAAGTTTTCTGATTTGGTATTAATTTAATTAAACATACCTAAGTAAGTTAATGAAATGAAAACCCACGAAATAGATGAATATATAAAGATGAAGAAGAGGTCAGAATATGAAAAATCCCATATAAAACGAAAAACCAACCAAACACACAAAGCAAAACAAAACAAAACAAAACAGGCCGAAAAGCTGCATATCATCATAACCGGCTTAAAACATATTGAAAGGAATAAAGTTATTTCAGGAATGTCTAAGTATCAATATGGCAATAGTATGTTATGTCGTTATAGTCATTTCTATTGAGAATTATTACATATCATTATATAATATTTGAAGTATTTGTTTTCATTCATATGTGTTGTATCTTTAATGATGACCCTTTCTCTGTAGATGCAATTCAAGTTTGGAAAGGTTTACTAATGTTAATCAGTATAAATTATCCTAAGCGCCAGTTACACAAAACCAATTATTTTCGTAATTTTCTGATGTTGAATAATAATAATTTGTCGGACTCGTAATTTTTGGATTTCCACACTTTAGACCTTGAGCATCACTGAAGGGACATACATGTAAGTTATCAAAATGTGCATATGGTCCACCAAAATTTATTCACGTACATGTATAAATGTTCTGAGATTCATTATTAAGTAATTCTTCTTGAAAGCCGGCGTGGCCTAGTGGTATCGCGTCGGACTCTTGATCGGAAGGCTGGGGTTCGAGTCCCGCTCTGGTCATACCGGTGTTCTGTCTTTCGGATGAGGCAGTAAAAACCGAGGACCCGTGTCGTGGTATGCATGTCACGTTAAAGATCCCTCACTGCTTCGGGTGGGTCCGCTGCGAAGATCAAAATTTGTATGCCCCGAATCAGGCAGATGCCTTTACCATATACGTGAAATATTCGTGGTGTGACGTAAAACAAAAATCAATCAATCCATCAATCTTCTTGAATTGCACTTCTTCTTTCACCTTTTTGTTTGGAGCCTTATTCAGATCTTTTATTTCCGCTCTCATCCATCATTTTACATCATCTTACATGTTTGTTAACTTTGATTAAGCAATTATTCGAATCACTATTTAGAAACCGTTTGCCTAATTTTGATGTCATGCAATATGTTCCTAAAGATATGTTCGCTTAATAATATTCCTGTTCATATTTAAATAACCTCTGAACTTGAGAAATGGGTTTGTCTTTGTACTGTATATGAAGGATTACTTAGAACAGGACGTTCTAATGAAAGGTATACACTATGTATGTATTGAGTTAAATGTAAAAGTACTTAAGATATTGGATAAATTGAACATTACTTAGGTGATAATAGTTGCTAAAATGCACATACATTGCGCTTAATTTATACAAGTATATATACATGTAGTTTGATATTTATCGTGTTATTACGCATTAAGACTACAAAGTACATTTACTTTCCATGCAGAATTACAATAGGACCATATATGCACGTTGCAGGTAAAGTACTTTCATCAGTAATGATGACACCAAACATTGCGGTAACATAACGACTGAATTCTTAGGTCAATAATGTAGCAAATGTACGGAAAATGTGTTGCTTGGTAAACAAAAAAAAAAAATTTCATTTCAAGTTATCAGACGGATTTCAAGAACACACGGTACCGAGAGATAGTTCTAGGTACTAAAACACGACACGGAATTCATACGAAATTGAATTTCTAAGTAAGATCAATAAAATACCGATATTTACATGAACCAGGATGTCTTGTCAAAAAGTAAGGTCATTTAAAATAATATCTGTTTGCGAATCTGTTATAACTCAACAGATAACAGAACATGGAGTCCTTTGATACTCAGGCATTAAATTCAATGCCGTATACCGAATATCAATCAAAAGCTATAAATATTGTGAAGAGCGCTGATAACGTAGTATAAATGCTTGGGTATGTGGCGAAAGAAGAAGTTCAAACGATAGATCTTTGTGTATTGACATGTCTAAAGGTACAGTATTTCGCATATAATTTTGTAAACATTATGATTATCAATTATAAGCATTAAGTTCATTTTGACGAATCATTTATACCCATTTTACAACAAATACATTAATTAAGATACAAATTAATTTAATGGATGCCATTTTAGCCATCGTTATTATTTTGTGTGAATGATTAAATTTCTATCATTCAATCACGTGTGGGTCTGTTACAAAGGTAAAAACTTTTTATGCCATGTATCAAGAAACGTTGATTGAAGTAAAACAATAATCAATAAATCTATCTACGTGACATAAAACAATTATCTACAAATCAATCTACGTGTTATCAAATTTCTATCAATGAGTAGCATTCTAAATTTACATGTATCTATATTTGTCAAAATTACTGAAATTACAAGGTTTACATTTTTGTCGGCTTCAATATTACTTATCAGGATTTATATATGTGGTGGGGTTTGTTTGTTTGTTTGTTTGTTTTTTTTTTTATTTTTTTTTTTTTTTGTTTTGGGGGTTTTTTTTGGGGGGGGGGGTGGGGGTTTGTTTTTGGTGGTTTTTTTGTTCGTTTGTTTCCTTTTGTTTGTTTGGTTGGTTTTTTTTTTGGTGGTATACTGTTATTCTGAAATTGCATCACATGTATAACCTTTCAATAACTAGTCAATATTCTCAGAATTAATCTAAATTTAAATTTTCTTGATTTTTCCCCTTTCAGACAGACAACAAAATGCTTGTAAAATTTATCCTAACATTTACCTGCATACTGGGTTTTGGATATTCATTTCCACCACAACCAATTTTCACTGAGCCAAAGACAAAATCGCATCATGATATAACAGAGAAAGGAATTTTTAAGGCAGCATCTGTAATACTTCAAAGGAAAGGAATAACAATTGCACAGGGAAATCCATACAATATTGTAAAGGATTATTTCGGGAAAGGTATTGCATTAAGTTTTGTCGCTCCGTAAAGACGTGTATATATAGTGATTTCATATTTCATAAGGGTATATTAATTAAATTGAAAATGATATCGCTAGACTTTAATGAACAAAAATAAAACCCGAAAAAGAAAAGAATAAAGAATTGTCCTCATATTTCAAATCTGGAAATGATCGAAAGAAAACCTAAATCAGTCCGTTAAAGCTGTATAACCTATGTTCGCATTTCTTAGGTAAATTTATCCTAAAATGTTTTGATTATATATACAAGCCTAAAACATATTTAAAAAAGGCTCTTGCAAATGTTGTGATCAAATTCGTCGTATTAAGTGAGATACGGCTGTCTAAAACGCGATATTTGTAAACAGAATGTTTACAACCAACTTATCTCGTGATCTAATTCGGAAGTCGCATCATGAAGGGCGAGGTAAATAAACTTGACGAGTAACTTTTAAAATCGACATTCAAGTCTTCTAAAGTTAGTATTTACTGAAATTGTTTTCTTTTGGAGTCTCCCTTCATCGTACTTGTTTTGATTAAACTGCGCATTTGCAGTCAGGTTACGGTTACATTTATGGAATACCCTCTTTATTTACGAAATATTTTCTTTTTATTTTGATATCTCCGAAGGTTTGAAGCAACAGAATATATTATAAACGCAAAGTTAATAACTCCAGCAATACTAGAAAAATACAGTTTTTGCTTTACATGCCCTATTTTTTGAAATTATACCGAATTGTAGGATATACAACTTTAAATTTGTTAAAGAACCTTACTTGTCAATTCTTCCAAACAGGTGCCTCTCTACCTTGATATGATAAGTGATAAATATAGAATATATATATATATATATATATATATATATATATATATATATATATATATATATATATATATATATATACTTCTTAATTTTGTGCAGCAGATGCGAATTTCGATTACTTATGTCTCTTCAAGATGGATATTTTAAACAAATTCCCTGGGACTGAATACAGTGAATTAAAGTTCATTAAATATCCTTGACCACTTTGCGTAGTTTTACAAAACTTTTACGATTACTTCGGTGGTATTTCTAAAGGGACTTTTTCGACATTATGGTTTTGTTAGAGAGCAGTACCATTGCAATCTTGAAGGAAAATTACAACTCATCATTTATCATGACAGTTTAAAGTACCAAAATGGATCAACAATATGACATTTACAATATGATATTTACAATATGATATTTACAATACTCATTTAAAGGAATTTCATGTATTAGAAGATATATGGGTCCTATAATGCTCAACAAACTAAATTCAGACTGTTCATGCTTGGAATATTTCACAAAGAAGAATGTTTGGAAGCAAATCTTATCGATTATGCCCAAGTATTTGATAACAATGGCAACTTATCAAAACAGTCTATCAATATCATATATAAAGGTCACCCAAGGAAAGTAAAATTTAACAGTTTTGTCCATCTAGATTGTATCAAAATCTTTTGTTTTTCAAAAATGAAATGAAATTTATGCACTGAACTTCATAAATAGGCAATCTATTTATAAATGTAACCATAAAGACAGGTGTCATTTAAGGTTGCTGAAAGTTTAATAACTGATATGTTACCATGTTGCTTGGATTAAGGGTAGATACGTAAAATGCAACATTATATCCTTTTCCCGTACCCCAGAAGGCGAATAGGTCTTTGTTGAAACACACACTGCCCGCTCTCAATTTGTAAAGACTGAATTTGATTATATAATATATATATATATATATATATATATATATATATATATATATATATATATATATATATATATATATATATATATATATATATATATATAAAAGCACAACAAAGTAAGTTGTAACAACATTTACTATTCATAAGTATCGGATCAACCTCAATGAAGGTTAATGCAAATCGTTCGAGAAATGTGGTTAATATAAAAGCACAGTTAAGCGATAACGATACTAAATCAATTTAAAAATTGCCAAATTTTCGAAGCAATCTGCTTCTTCTTCAGGGCACACACATACAAACACTTACATAAATATAAAGACACGAAAAGAAAAATAGAAAATATATACAAAGCACTAGTCTAATAAAACCTGGTTTCTTGAATTGCCTACATATTGAGCGTTCCTCTCTGCGCTATCTAAATGTAGCCAATTCAAGACACCAGGATTTATTAGACTAGTGCTTTGTATATATTTTCCATCTTTCTTTTCGTGTCTTTATATTTATGTAAGTGTTTACAGGTATGTGTCTGCCCTGAAGAAGAAGCAGATTGCTTCGAAAATTTGGCAATCTTTTAATTGTTTTAGTATCGTTATCGCTTACCTGTGCTTTTATATATATATATATATATATATATATATATATATTTCTTTATGATGCAATTTTACTTCGAGTGAAAAACGAAGTACCGAGGGGTAAACCATATCTCATAGTCCATGGATCAAAGGGGACAATATCGTGTTTAGTGTCATGTAAGGCGATTTTGGGGACACCTAATGTTTCTATTACATCCATGTCCTTAGATGTAATGATCTGGCACCTTTTTATAGTGGGCGACGTACCAGCCACTTTGTTACTTCTTGTATTAGACATTCATATAATATTACTGCCCGACAGAATAAATTATCGCCTCATTCTAATAATAAAACATTAGCATGATATTTTGATAACAGGTGATCTCCTCTTAACTTGCTTTCCTAATGGTCATATTCTTTATACCACAGATCTGGATGGATTTAATCATTTTCATTCTGCAATACACGATATTGTTCAGAGTTCAAATGATCTCCAGAAGCAGACTAGAAACATTGCTTATTACAGTGTGAATGCTGAACAGACTGAAAACGGTATATAAAATATTCTAATTTTATTACATATACCCATAATTAGTTGTGTTCATTAATACTAAAATGTTGAATGCAGAAGTATCTATCAAGACTTTGACTTTTAATCATTTTCATTTCATTTAATGCATATATATCAAATTGAATATGTTTAACCTCTAAAACTTCATAGATCACTTTGCATTGGGGGGGGGGGGGGGGGGGGGTATGTATGAAATATAAAGAATATATATTTTCAAATCTTGATGAAAATTATTATTCTATAAATCTTGATAAGATTTTATATAAGATGTTTTATAACATTTTTATGTTTTACTTTAAAAATGTTTTATCTTATGAATTGTTATGAAGCAATGACGGGTAGATAAGCCTTCTGGGCAACACAAAGTTTACACAGAATCCACCACGGATGATATATGTAATGTTTTATTCTATTTGTTTAGTAGTGGATACAAGAACACATACGTATATTATTACAATCATATAATCTATTTCTGATTTTGATTCATGTTATCACTATTTCTAGCACATGCATTCTTACAACGCACATATAACGATATAGTAACATCTGCTACAAACGACAACTTTAATGTACAATTGGTGCGTCAAAAACTGGGAGAATATCTTTACACTCTACAGGAGTTTTACAGTAATACCAATTGGATCGAAATGCATACAAAATTAAATGCTTCTGCTGTAGTAATCAGCAAACACTTTGGTAAGTTAAGTTTACGTTGTACAATTACATATATTATATTTTATCTCGTCTACATTTATTACTTTACTCAATACAAAAAAAAAAAATATCTTGTGGGAACATTACTGCGGACCGCAATTATCACTGTTTCAAAATGCTCATTATTGTCAAAATTAAAAAAAAGAACACATTAAACATACACTCATGCTTTATTAGACATTTGACTTAGTTGCAACATTCTGTATCTATTGACACAATTTAGCCTATACAAACCGATATAACATTCAACGATGTAGAACAAACATCGAATCTGCTTTCTATAGGAAATATTTCAACATACTTGTAGTACAATATAATCACAATATCACTTTACGGTTACAAATCGAGAACTTGTGTTTTAAAAATATGTGTCAATTTTATCATTTGTGACTTCACTACGTAATACATCATTTTGACTAATCCTATGCACCGTTCTTTGATAAGATGCGGCAATAACCTTTACTAATGATGAAATCATGAATCGAATGAAAGTAATTTTCGTTAACGTTTCAAATCCAGACTGATGAACTTTGGAAAATAAATGTAGACTAAAACAAAAAACATGGCTTATAAAAAGTGTCGACAGCTTAGAAATAATTTAGATAACATATGCAATATACAAACAATATATATATATATATATATATATATATATATATATATATATATATATATATATATATATATTATATATATATATATATATATATATATATATATATATATATATATATATATATATATATATATATATATACGGTAAGACAGGATATGTGTCAAGGAGGAGTATGTATCGTTTAGTGACTAGTCAAACCGTTTTCAAGCCCATACCTAACATAACTCTTTAATGGTAGATAATAGTTACAAACTTTACGGCATAGCGAAATCAATTCTTTGTTTAAGGAGTTCCAGGACGACCAATATCCTTCAACACAGTCGTCAATATTGACACTTGTCTTAGCTGCAGTATAGCTACAAGGTATGTTTAGCACATCTATCTCTATTTCCATGAAAGCAGTAAATGATTATTAGTCATCATTTTAACTTTTCGAAATGTGAAATAAGAAAGTAACTAGTGTCAACTGACCATGGCAATAACAGAAATGTACCACAGTGGACATTCACGGACCCCTGAAATTCATAGGTGAGACAAGGTACCCGGGAGGATTAAGCGTCTCCTGTTTGGCTAGCCACACCCGCCGTGAATGCCCTTAAAGACAGTGACACAAACACATTTCTTTGTATTAATGATTTATTAGTCCCCTTACAGATCACTATTCTTGATTCACTTCCAAACATGATAAACAATTGTTGAAGCCGCTTTACATTCTTGATATCAATCCATTGCTAAGGGCTCATCTCACAGATTCTTTTCATCATAAAATCGCAATATTCTTGGTGTGATCTCAGTATGACCAAAAGGAAAAATAACTTGAATAATAACAGAAACTTAATAAGGGTATATAGATCTATTATATTCATAATTATTGGCATATTTCAGTTTATCGGCTTGTGAAAACAACTTGATAACAAATTTTCTTACCAGCGGTTATAGAAGTGGACAGGACGTGATGAAACCCTCCAGTATGTATACTTTTTTCTTTTCATCATTTCATCTATATTTCAGGATTTCATGAGTGTTCACCTCGGTACCTTGATATTGGTGCCATATTGACATTACATTCAAATTCAACATGGAAGTAATCGTTCATTATGTGAAAAAAACCATCTAATGTCACGCAAATATAATAACTGTATGGCACATTTCGAACACATCAATCGTAAGAGGATATCCTTGCATTTCTTCTACGTGGACTGCTCTTTGGTATCTAAAACTTTATTTCTTTGCGGAATACAATATTATTCCTCAGTTTTCGGTTTGGTGTTATAACAATTTGCCGATTTAGAAATAAATACATGTTCTCCATCTTTCGAACCAAGCCTGAGCACAGGGCGAAAGCATATTAAGCGAGCAACATATACTGAAACGAATAAGAAACGCAACTTCAAATTGTAGGTTTTATAAAATAATACTTGCGAGCATAATGTCTAAATTTAATATGTAATAGTTAATATTGAATATTGATGTAACATCCTTATAAATGTTTGGAGATTTTTCAGAACAGGTCACTTCGCTAGAAGGTCATGATTGGTAGTACCCTACGTGTATCCAAGTTGAAATGGCAGCAGTTTTGAAACCGTGCCCAAATATCGTGTGTGTCCTCCTCGAACAGCTATAGCATCTCTAATTCGTCGTTGCATCGAGTTCATCAGGGCATTGACTGTCCGTATTGGAATGTTATTCCATTCTTGGACGAGTGCATTTGTTAACTGGGGAGGGTATTTGGGGGGTAACGGCGATTGCGAATTCTTCTGTCTAGTTCATCCCACAAATGCTCGATTGGGGACAAATCGGGGCTGTATGGAGGCCAATCTATAGGATCGATGTTCTGTGTCGCAAGAAAGTCTCTACAGACTCTTGCAACGTGTGGTCTCGCGTTATCTTGCTGCAAGGTTAGATTATGCTGCCTAACAAATGGCACAACATGGGGTCTAAGGATCTCATCTCAGTGTGTCAATTCCCATTGACTATCACCAAAGGTGTCTTCAAACCATGGGAGATTCCCGCCCAAACCATAACTGACCCACCCCCAAATCGGTCATGCTCCAAAACACAGGCGTCAGCAAAACGTTCGCCTCGACGCCGGTACACACGTTGACGGCCATCTGATCGAAATAACGTGAATCGAGATTCATCGGTGAAGAGCATGGACCTCCAACGTCTCATAGGAAAATGTCTGGGCATATGTGCCGTCAACCATTGCATACGACGTGCTCGACGTTGCGGTGTTAGTGGTAAACCAACGTACTGTCGCCTTGCACGCAAATTAGCCTCACGCAGTCTGTTGATCACTGTTTGGGGATGAATCCGATGGTTAAGATTACCAATCGTATTCCTTGCCGTTTCAGCAGCTGTTAACCTCCTGTTACGCAGGTGTGCCAGCCTAACAACCCGGTCTTGACGTCGCGACGTTACACGTGGACGTCCTGATCTCGATCGGTCATCGACTCTTCCTGTGGCGTTAAGACGTGAAACTAATCGACTAATAGTCGATTTGTGAACTCTAAAGTGTTGAGCGACGTGAAGTTGCGTGCTCCCTGCCATAAGCATCGCGATAGCACGTCCTCTATCAACCTGTGATAACCGTGGCATAATTGTAAAAGGAATTATTGTTTGCAAAAGTATTGGCGATGATGTGTCCCGATGTTATTGATAAATTGATACTGGTTTGAATGAAAAAAGAACGCACGTGTTTGTACAGGCACGGGCGCCGGATGTGCATAGGTTTCTCGTCACACCTGGTTGATTTTGAACATTGGATAGGGTGATAGGCAGGGTGCACGTTTATTTCCGCGATTTTCATACAGCTATGTATATTTAATACAAAATTAATAACAATTTTCCAAGTTGCGTTTTTTTTTTTTTCGTTTCAGTATAAATACAATATCCATTATGATTATTTGACTCTTTCTAAGATTTTGTTGAAAGAAAATACATGTATAGTAATGTTAGATCGTAACGTGAAATACTATTGTTGCAAAGTCTTTTAAGTAGACAATGTCCTTCAGTTTTATCTTCATGTACTGTCTAGGTGTTTGAATACACCTTATCTACGTGTATGCTTATTTTGACTTTTGTGAGGATGTTTTGTTAACCGAGAAAATAGACTGTTTGCTTACTAATTAAATAATCTTACAATACGAGTACTGTCTAGTAAAGGGACAATATTGCAACATAAAATATACAAAGACGAGGATTCCTTTTTTTCAATTTTGTATTGCAAAATATGAAAATTACAGAAACAATGTCACTGATGCATTCATAACATAAACTGAACATGAGATTCCAAAAGAGCTTGATAAAAGGAATCTTACTAAAATTACCGTACTTTTGTTTTGTTCATTACCACAATCAAAACACACTGTATGTATTAAATGACAGAGATAGAGTTGATTGCTAGATTGTTGGAAAAATACAAGAAAATAAATCAAGTAATCATGACAATACAGCCCATGCAAACTTATCTCAATACTGCGTCTGTTAGGTAATTGTATACTAAGAATTCTAGAATGTGGTACAGCCACACATCTTCAGAATAGAGATAAAGTAGATCGTAAGTCACACACCATCAGGTGGCTACTTTTTTCAAATAACACACTGCAAAAAGGAATTGTGTGACAATCTAGGGAAAAGGTGGCGGAGATAGCAAATTTTATTCCTTCAATACCGCCATAAATACTTTCAACTCCACAAACTACAACGTACTTATTCCGGTTTAAATTTAAGACAAAGATGTACTTTAATTTTATCTCATTTTCTAACACATTTAAATTCAGCTGATGCACTGGCAGAGGGTGTTGCAGTTTTGGAGATAGGTAGAGACCGAGAAGCTACCAGCAGCAATATCCACTGACTGGTTATAATAACTGTATTAATTAATATATTGATGTTTTATTGTCAATTATTCAGGATCCACTAATAGCAGATATGGTAAATGTAGCCATGGTGGCATTCTGGATACGTCAACAACCATCCCAGCAACAGGGGGAATCAATAAAGAAAGGCACAATGCAACATACTCACCCCATTTTAAATATCACGAAATAGCGGCTGAACATGCTGTGGAAGCTACAATTTACTTCTTAACAAATAATGGTTAGATATAGTGTTTAGTTCTTGTTCGTTTTTGTCATTTGATAATCAGTGTATCTTACCAGAAATGTGGATTCTTTATTTCAAAATATAGTTTTTATCATATATGTTTAAATGAATCGCCACATCTTTTTTCCCCCAAAGATTAAATGTCTTCTTTTGTAACAGAAACAGGTTTAACAACGAAAATTGGTATGGAGAAGCTGACCAAGATTTTATCGCTAATAGCACATTCGACAAATACTTCATTGACATTATGTATAGATACAACTGGATCTATGACAGACGATATAGATGGAACAATTTCCACAAGTAAAACTATAGTTTCATCCTCTTTTGGATCTCCGTTGGCACCTAAGAACTATGTATTAGTTACATTCAACGATCCAGGTAACAACGCATCATCATCATCATCATCATCATCATCATCATCATCATCATCATCCTTCTCATCATTATTTGTAGTTAGTAATGTTAGATGTTAAGGCGGTGATTTTGGTTATCCTAACATTAACACAACTAATAAAGTACTATAGAAGATGAGACATCACTATAATGTTGACCAGGTAAAAGTGTTTACTGATTTTTCATCACTTTAGAATAGAGGACTTATTTTTTTCTGTTATTTTACTGCTCAATCCTTCACTCTTTAGTTAACCACATTATTATATATATCTTTTATACCTTCACATTCGAGCCTCATTATGGCTGTTAATAACAGGCATAAATTGGTCATCGTTATTTGCTCTATTTAAATCTCTCTGATACCAGTATTCTTCCTTTGATAAAAAAAAGTCAAACATAAGTTTGAAAATCGTATCTTTCAATACATTTTGACAGCAAATCTCACAACACATTATGTAACAACAAATGGATATGGCCTCATTGGAGAACTAGACAAATTGACAGCACATGGTGGTGGCGATTGTCCGGAATACGCAATGTCTGGGATGCTTGCTGGTAAATCTAAGCATTGTTAAAGATGTGTATATATATATATATATATATATATATATATATATATATATATATATATATATATATATATATATTGATCACAATTATTTAAATGAAGTAAAACCACCAACAACATTATACAAAACCACTTTAAATTTCTACTTCTAAACTACCCTTTGATATCTACATTTTACCATTTTAACATTAGTCTTAGTAAATTTACCACACTCCTATTATTATATATTGTTATTTTTATAAGGCTGGTGGTTCTCTAGGGTAATCACAAACCAAATGCCCAGTGCTAATGTACTGACCAGAGATATATACGTCCAATTCACTCTGACGGAAATTTGTAAATTATTGCAATATGATGGAGCATCTCCCTTATGCATAGGTCTGTCCTTAGATTTTTTTCTTTCGTCCATACGCTTAGATCAATTTGGAAATTAGTTTTCTCTTCAAATAATTACTATTTGGATTTCCAGTTAAGCCCTTTAGTATCACCGATGAGACTTAAGTTATCGAAATGAGATGAGACTTAAGTTATCGAAATGAGCATATGGTGCACTAAGATTATATAAGTATACATGTACATGTGCTGATATTTAATATCATCGAATTCAATGATATTTCTAGCCATAGAGTATTCCCTACCCGGGTCAATTGTATACGTATTCACTGATGCCGATGCGAAAGATAGGAACAGGTCAGACGAAGTTATTCAAAAAGCAAAAGCAAAACACATCAAATTCACCTTCCTTCTGACCGGAACATGTAGCAAAAGAAAGCGGCGTTTCGGTAAGATCTCGTAGAATTATAAACTTATTATCTATATTATAGATAGTGAATATCTACAATAAATTATATAAGTGCCTTAATGCATCAATTCCTTCTGTATTTCACATTAGTGTTCGAATAAATTTGTATTTGTTGACCATAGAAAATACAGAATGTGATTTAAGTCAGCCGTAGAAAACTATTTGACTACTAATAGTCTATGTGTCGGTGTGTGTCTTTCAGCTGAGGGAAATTCCCTTAAAACTAAACGATCACTATCTTCATTTGGTCTATTTGAAACTCTTGCAAAAGAAACTGGGGGAGAAGTACACCACACAACGAAGGCAGAAATAGCAGAACTCACCCAAAAAGTCGTAAAGGTCAGTAGGGTATATATAATGTCATTAAATTATCAACAGTTTGTGTGTATTGATGTGCTAGACCACAATTATCTCAAAATTAGGGTGAATCTGAATCATGTTTTTGAGCATTGAGGTTTGAGCACTGTTTGAAGCTGTTGTTTACTAGAAAAAAAAGACAATTCTTCTGAGCAATCAGAGCATTAGCTCTAATATTCAATATTAGGTTAATGTTCACCAGAGCGACCTACCACAATTTCTCAATACCTTAAGCGTGGGACTTTCACATTTTAAATTATTAGTAGGCTGTTTTCTAATCTTGCTATGATTTACGAGTTGGTTGTACAGAACGATATATTAAAATATATTTTCAATAAATGCTTGTGAATGATTTGTAGCTTAAACTTTATGTACTCCCTCTCGAATGAGTCCGACAAGACTGTATACAGATATATTAAAGAGTTTTAAATAACTGTAGATATGTGGACCAGAAAAAAATGAACTTTGTTGAAACTATTTCAATTTAATTTAGTATTACTCTGTGCGTAACCTGGTTTCCAGAAATTTATTGTTATTGTTTATATCGTGCATAGTTTAACGTGATAAAAGATATTCGCACTGCCGCTTGGACAAGATATTATTCTAAAGGTTCTAGAAATTAGGATGCGTCTGTATAACGATTACGATGACAAGACTGCAAGACTATAAGAACAAATACTTATTGGAGGACGAAATGTTTAAGGAGTTGATGTGCAATGTAAATGTTAATAATTTTTACAGATGATTAGTACACAATGCTGAAAGCAAGCAAAGATTTTTGAATACACAATAAAATCATATAAGCAGCGGGTTTTACTTGAGTTATGCGATCTTACTATCTTTTAACCCCTGGAGCTCTTCGCTTGATTGTTTTAATTCCTTTACATGTATATTTCTTTACAACTGCAACTCTATGTTTAAATCTTGATTATTACAGGCAAATTTGCCATCTGCAGATATCCTAATGGATGTTCTATACTTAAATTCATCTACAAATGAGTCGACTTTCTACATTGAAACTTCTATTCCATTGTTTCAAATTAAAATTGGCGGTCTGCAGCATCATGTAGACGTGTCACTTGTTAAACCGAACGGTAATTAGAATTTTATTATTTCCACAGATTATTTATATTTTAATCTTAAAAATAAGGTTTTCACATTCATATAACATACATATAACATAAGTAATATATATATTATAATGGTATTATAACATGTTATATGTACTATATTTATGCATTGCTTAATAGTTTGTAACATCCTGTCCATAGGGAGACTTTACGTGCCACATCTTCCATGTTACGTGATCTCGCTATTTGTCAGATAGAAATACATGGAAATTTTTCGGATGGGATCAAGTGTAACTCCTTACATCTAACATCTCGCGTATGAATCTTGGATTGGATAAGAACGAAAATTCACCATTGCGGATATTTGTCGTTTTCTGTGTTTATTAGACTATTATCATGTACTATGTGCATGTCTTATCATTCAGTCCACCTGTGGATGTTACATTTTCTGCGCTCACCTGTATATTGTTTTTATTTTTCACAGGAAAGCTGGCAAGTACAACAGCAAACGATACAAATTTCCTCTATATTACCTCAGAAGACATTGGAGTGTTTTCTCTTCAGGTATAATTTAGTACTAAGTAATAGAATGAAGATAATGAGGCTTCAAATATGAGGTTTAATTGCGTTCTAAAGTGCTAACTTCGAACTTACGTATCCACTTACAGTTGAAACAAGGGAATACGTTCACCAATGTCCCCAACAGAATTCTGAGGTTAACGCAGATTCATTCCATAACTGATATCTAAACATATGAAAAGCAATTTCGATTCCAATTATTAATCTTCAACCAATGCCATTTTCACTAACTTTTATGAGAAAATGTGTAAGCGAAGTTTGTTCCGTGTTTGACTATAAATATGTTATAGAACGTAATTTTGGTTTTGGGTCCCCTGATTTGGAATGTTCATTGGGAGAAATTTACTATGTCCAGGTTCTTCGTGTCATCTCCAATTTCCAGGTTCCATGCCTTCCCAGCGCAGTATTTCACTACAAATTTGTTGTGTAAAATCACGTTATTTTCAGAATCCAATATCAGGGAAGTGGACAATCAGGAAAGCGCATGGAACAATGGGTAATGTATTGAAAGTCAACATTACTGTTCAAGGTTCCTTACAATTTTCAACACAAATATTAGATAGAAGTGAGGATGGGACAGCATTCCCTCTAGTCGGAAATCCAATAGCAGGTAACAGAATTTATATATAAAACTTATATTTTTAAATATTTACTCCTCTTTCGTTTGATTTGTTTCGATTAAAACAATATCCAAAATGCGCATTTGGTGCACAACTTTACAACGTGTACATGTTCTAATATTTTTATGCTCCCCGCGGGAGTATATAGTTGATGTCGTGTCTGTCCGTCTGTCCGAGCTCATATCTCCTATACCTTTCATCAGAATTTTATCATACTTCACTAAAATATTACTTAGGTTAAGGGCTCTGGGACAAAGGTCACTCAATGTCATATTTCTGAAAGGTCAAGGCCATTTATTTACTATGATTTAAAATACAATAAAGTACGTATATCTCCTACACCTTTCATCAAATTTTGATTATACTTCACCAAAATATTATACAGGTTAAGGGCCTCTGGACAGAGGTCACCCAAGGTCATTTCTGAGGTCAAGGTCACTAATTAACTATGACTTAACATCCACGAAGTACGTATATCTCCTACCCCTTTCATCAGAATTGAAACATACTTCACCAAAATGTTATTTAGAAAAGGGGCTTTTGGATAGAGGTCACTCAAGATAATTTCTGAAAGGTCTAGGTCACTTATAAACTATGAATTAAAGTACCAAGAAGTACTTGTATCTCCTACACCTTTCGTCAGAATTTGATCATACTTCACCAAAATATCATTTAGGTTAAGGGCTTTGCGGCAAATGTTAATGAAGGTCATTTCTGAAAGGTCAAGATCACGATAAAAGTTTTATTACTTCATAGCTAATCAAGGTCAAACTTACTCATTTTAATTTAAGACTCTGTGATTATAACTGCCCTTTGGGGAGTATCCATCAGTTTTACTCATACTCTTGTTTATTATAGTATTAATACAATATTTTTTCTCTGTATAAACCAGATTCTCAGTCTTGTGAAAGAGCTTTCACAAAAAAATATCATGTTCATCACTAAAATTTATTCTCGATATGTTCTAGCCTGCCATCTACTCGTATATGCAATTGGTCTCTGTTTAAATGTAGAGGCATAGAAATATAATAAATGGACACACGTATTTCTAAAACATAATTTGCCCATTCCTTTATTTCTTTTATCTTGTATTCAGACCGAACATATGATGTTGTAATAGCAGTATCAAATATGGGAAACGGAACAGTTAAAAAAGTTATTTTTCGAGATAATGTTATGCAACTTATGACGCAGTGCAAGAATCTCAAGCGTGTGCCAGTTTCTAGTCTTGATGGCTCATTTCGATTTACATGCAATGTAAAATTCACCTCTGAGGTATGTCTATATTTAGATTATTACATATATTTTATTTGCAAGAGAGTTTAATTATAATATTTTCCTTTATAATAGTATACACTGCAATTATGATAACATGGAATCAATTATCACAACTATATATTTGAAATACTTTTGTTGCACTTGTTTAGTGTCACGGGTGGTAGAACAGGAGCTCCCGAGAGCTCAAATGTAGATATATTTTGATCTATTATCCATGCGATAATGTTACGAAAAATTTTGAATTGCTTGCTTTGCTTTATTTTGGATGGTATGTAATGGAAATATAGTGTATACATACCTACAAACAATACACTCGGTTATTTACATGTATTTGTTTTTATGTACTATTGCAGACGAATTTTATCCAAATCGATGTTCTTGATGAACACAATGCTATTATCAAGAGAACCAGTGTCCTACAAATTGTGCCTGTGAATGCAGAGTTAGACATTCGTCTTAAAACTGGTATCTTATTTCTATCATTGTGTATTTATGTAATGAAATTTGTAAAAGTGCACAGTACAGCAATTTACCATATATACAATGTATGCATACTCCGGGGAAAACCCTCGTAGGCGATATTGAAGTCAAAGTATGCACCAATTAGGTGAATCTATCTAGAATACAAATATTTTTTTCGGAGAGCCAACACATATCAGTTTCATAGTTATGTCCATATTTGATGAATTCAACCGTGATGCTATTTCAGAAACTTGTGGGTCAAATGTAACCATCGCAATATGTCACAGTATTTAACATTAATGGTATTAGAGAGGTTTAGATACCTTGCGTACACGTGACTTGTGGCTTACAGGTCATATACACGTGAATTTTTTCGACTGTTTAGAAAGTGTACGTGTACGACTACTTGTACGTATGAACGTATAAGTCAAAACAGTAGTACGATTCAAAAGGGGTTTTTAATCATAAATTAACTTCACGTTTTGATTTCTTGAGCAAAATTTGATGTTCGATAACTTATATTGTATGTTTACACAAAATTATCAAAGTCAAAGCAGAACAAGGGGAAAAAATAACTTTTATGTATTTCAGATGCACTGACATGAATATATTGTTTGCAGTGAACAATTTACATAAATCCATTGTTTCACAGGAGAGTTAACAGTAAACGAACCGTTTAATGTGTCTTACACCGTAAGAAATCATGGACATACGAATGAAACATTTCTGGTGCACTTATCTTCCATAACTCACGGTCAAGTACTTGGACGTCCAAAAAAACAACAAATGTTAGCGCCACAGGAATCTGAAGATGGAGTATTCACAGTTAGACCTATTTCAGACAAGACAACACTGTGAGTTATTATTATTATTGTTATTATTATTATTATTATTATTATTATTATTATTATTATTATTATTATTATTATTATTATTATTATTACTATAATTATTATTTTTATTAATATCATCATCATTATCAGTATTGTGGTTATTATTATTATTATTATTATTATTATCATTATTATTATTATCATTATCATTATTATAATTTTAATTATTATTTTTATTAATATCATCATCAATTTTATTATAATAATAATAATAATAATAATAATAATAATAATAATGATGGTGATGATGATGATGATGATGATGATGATGATTATTGTTATTATTCTTTTTATTATTATTATTATTATCGTCGTCATTGATACTGCTGTTATTGCCGCTGCTGCATTGTTACTTTGGATTGAAAAGTGTTAGAAACTATATCTTTTATACAGTCTGTGAAATATTATTTACAGGGAATATGAACTGGATCTCCTAAATCAACACTCAAAACTCATTCAACGAAAAAAGAGATCATTTTCCGTACGTATGTTTTCTTGTAGATTGATAATTACATTTCGCTGAAACAGTTTATGTTACACACATAACGCCCCATACAATACCGACAAATTATATAAGTGTACGATAAATTAATAAATATAAATACGATCTAAACTTTCTACTTTGTTTGCGGTGGCTTATTTCGCCAATTCGGGCCTAATTGATCTTTTTCTTATTGATGTCAGATCTCTTTCAATGCCAGACATATGGTAATTTGTCGTAAAAGTTGCATCATTTCACTCAGACGTCACTATGCTGGCATTAACATCATAATGAAAATCCCGGAAAAAGTACTGATTCTGGCATAAAGCCCCTTACGTCTTGTAAAATGGCAAACATGTCTATTAAATTCATATACATGCCCAGATGTATAATAAATTATCCAAATATTACTAGATAAATGCTAAACATCAAGAGGTATTATACGATGTAGATAAATAATTTTAATGAATAAAATAAAATACTGTAATAGTACTCAGGTAACTCTCACATTTTCGTACATAAAAGTTTACTTCCTTCAGGTAACGTCAAAGTTACATCCTCGTTGTCAATCAGAAATACTGCAGGTTAAGTGTCCACGTGAAGCTTTAAACACAGGCAACTGTTCCTCATACGAGTGGAATGCTTATTCCTCTGTAACTTTCAAAGGTGTCAGTTTGACAAAGTTTTTATCGACTGCCAACACTAGCATCGTCAAAAATCCAGTATCAAAGACAGAAACAACAGTAAATATAAGGTATTTTTTTTATCATTTAACCGAAAGGGTAACTTTTAACACTTGCATTAGTACAAGTTACACGATAATAAAGCATTTTTTTTTTATGAAGTGGCTTTCAATGTGTTATCTGCTGCCATCTCCTTATCCTATATTCTTTTTTCATTGAACAAATGTAAATCTAAAATGCATCTGATAATAAATAACATTTAAAATGCAAAATAATTCAATAAAACATACAATTGATTATCCAAGTTAGCATAGCAAAGAGCTTATTGCATGCTTCATGTCAATATACAGGTCAATATTGGAGACTCTGACAATAAATGTCCTGGTATTTCTTTCAGTGGCAGTTGCTGTATACCTATAGTCAATCTCGACGAACATGACGATGAAGGATATTTTGACACGTGTACGTTCGACATGTCTAATGGACTGCAAGTGACATCTGTCGTAACATCGGACTCCTCTTCATCGTCCTATTCAATAAAAACAAATAACGATGTGAGCATTATAACACAATTAGAAACACTATTTCTTAAACATTGTAATTTTTTCAGAACTGCTATTTCGCTGACTTTTCAAAATTGTTAATGAACGTTCTATACCCGTCATTCACAGAAATTTATGGAGCGTGTAGCACAGTAGTTTGTGTGTTGTAGTAGGAATATAAACGGTTCGGACCAAGATCATTCTGAGTTTTCTTGCTGTTTGCTTGGACCTAGCAGTATATTAAAATTGTCTGTGTTTTCCCAGCTATACATTGATTCTGGCTTTCTATAGTAAATTTGACATGTGCCTGACTGGTGTCTTGTCCGGTGGCAACCCAATTCTCACCCCTAAGGACAGTAGAAGCCGGGTTTACTAGAGGGTCTTATTAGCGGGTCTTCATGGCGTGGAAATGGATTCTGCATGATCCATATGCATGTATATAGTCCATATTTGTATCGTTCACTTGCCGAACAATGAAATATGTAGTTTACTGTTACGTACACGATACCATCCCATGATATTGTACAACAAAATATTTTATTTCTACAGGTATTACTATATCTTATGCATCTGTATATTTATCGATGAATCCTGGTTAAATAATTATAGCTAGAGAAGAAACTATTGGCTTTTACTATTCTTCTTCTTCTTCTTATTATTATTATTATTGGTGTTGTTGTTGTTGTTGTTGTCGTTGTTGTTGTTGTTGATATCATCATCACATCATCATTATCATCCTCATCATCATCATCATTACTCTAGACCTATAGTTTATATATTTATTTTTTTAAATCGTTTTCAGGATGATGACGTCACAGCAATTGCAGTTGGTGCTAGTGTGGGTGCAGTGGCTCTTATTGCAATTATCTTGGTTATTGCAAAAATGTTCGTGTTCAAGATCCCTAACAAAACTATGGACAAAAAATAATCAACTACATATGTACATGTGTTTGTATACAAAAAAGATCAAACTGTATACTTTTTTATATAGTGTTGATGTAACTTATGAATTATTCGGAATTTATATGACGCGAAAACTATTGCTTTATACTTTAGTCTATTTTAACCATTAATTCTTTATATTTTCAAAATAATACATAAACTGGAATAAATCATTTAATATTGACCCGTTATAAGCGGGATTTTGACCAATGTAGAACCTGTTTTACGTTGTTCATATTACATTGGTATATTAGTATCGCTAGCAGTGCATGATTCATACATGTGTGTCTTCATGAATACTCTGGCTATACTCTGCTAACGATACTTAAGGGCATATCCTGCTAAATCAGTTTCAGGATAGATTTGCATAAAAACTGAACCAATATACTTTTGTGGTCTATCATAGAGACTCATAGTGACGTCTGATGTGGTTCCCAAATGAAAATCTGGAGTTTTTTTTCAACTTCCTTGATTGACTTATTCCAACATTTTTCATTGCCATGTATTGGCAAATTATTACTCAATATTTTCTTTTATGGCGGATATTTCTCTTCATATTTTAAATAAAATATTTTGGATACATAATCCCTTGAATGAGCAAAGTAATTGAAACCTTTACGGTGAAAAGACAGAGTAAAGCTTATATTCTAGGTATCTCAGGAGATTTATTCATGACTGTATAAATTAGAGTTATCTTTCTTGTCATTAACTGCATTTGACAAGAGAATCTCTTCAGTACAAAGATATAAAAAATATAGAACATATATACCTTTTAATTTTGTGCACCATATGCGCATTTCGACAAGTTATGTCTCTTCAGTGATGCTCGTGGCCGAATGATTGCAATTCTCATAATATATAAATATTTGAAGAGCAATGTGGAAGCCAAAATGACCGAAAAGTGAACCAAAGAATCTATCTAAGTACAGAGCTATGCATGAGGGAGATACTCCTTAGTTTTAGAGTGATTTACTGAATTTGATAACTGAAAATTTGAGGTATATATATCATGTCAGTACAAAAGCACTGAAAACTAGACTTATAATGCCCTCGGACACTATCAGTCCACCTGCAGTGACACCGTCCTAGTGGTTATAATAAATATAGAACATATATACCTTTTAATTTTGTGCACCATCTGCGCATTTCGACAAGTTATGTCTTTTCAGTGATGCTCGTGGCCGAATGTTTGGAATTCTCATAATATATAAATATTTGAAGAGCAATGTTGAAGCCAAAATGACCGAAAAGTGAACCATGGAATCCATCTAAGGACAGAGCTATGCATGAGGGAGATACTCCTTAATTTTAGAGTGATTTACTGAATTTGATGACTGAAAATTTGAAGTATATATATCATGTCAGTACAAAAGCACTGAAAACTGGACTTATAATGCCCTCGGACACTATCAGTCCACCAGCAGTGACACCGGCCTATTGGTTATAATAAATATAGAACATATATACCTTTTAATTTTGTGCACCATATGCGCATTTCGACAAGTTATGTCTCTTCAGTGATGCTCGTGGCCGAATGATTGGTATTCTCATAATATATAAATATTTGAAGAGCAATGTTGAAGCCAAAATGACCGAAAAGTGAACCAAAGAATCTATCTAAGTACAGAGCTATGCATGAGGGAGATACTCCTTAGTTTTAGAGTGATTTACTGAATTTGATAACTGAAAATTTGAGGTATATATATCATGTCAGTACAAAAACACTGAAAACTAGACATATAATGTCCTCGGAGACTATCAGTCCACCAGCAGTGACACCGGCCTAGTGGTTATAATAAATATAGAACATATATACCTTTTAATTTTGTGCACCATCTGCGCATTTCGACTAGTTATGTCTCTTTAGTAATGCTCGTGGCCGAATGATTGGAATTCTCATAATATATAAATATTTGAAGAGCAATGTTGAAGCCAAAATGACCGAAAATTGAACCGAGCCGTGTATGTCCTTTAAAATGTGTAAGATTTCTCATGAACATGAATTCCAACTCCAAATTCCAAGTTAAAAGTGAGGAGTCGCTTATTTACTGATTACATCTTCTGCTTGATTTCCGCTTAAGTGGGTAATTTTTCCTTGGTCATTAAAATCACCCAAATTTGTTTTCTCATTGTATCAAATTTTAAAAGGCCGGGGGACAATTTTGAAGAGTGAAAATATGTAAGAGATTAAAAAGTATGTAGTCTTGGTAGCTTTATACTATTATGTACTTTTACTGATTTTATGTGACGGACATATATTCTTTGCAAAACCAGTGCCTAATGGCAGAAAATCTGTAGATACCGAGTGTATACTACTTTGACTGACTTTCCTATAGAGGATTAAAAGTAAACGGTAGTGTTCTCATTCCACAAACGCTGCTACCATGATGAGCGGAAGTAGTAAATAGGTAGATGAGTGGGATTAAGCCACATCATCACCATCAACAAAGAGCCTGGAGAAAGTTATCAAATTGTCCACTTATGGGAAAACTACCAGAAGAAATTCTACGCATAAAGTAATAAAAACATTATTGTTTGAAGAAATGGATAATTGGCGGTGAACATGAAATCTGCACGTGCCAAACTGGCTTCATTCTCCGTGAACGTGTCGACAAGTTGGTCCAGTGGTTCCGCAGTGGACCGCAAATCCGAGGACCAGTGTTCGATTCCGTCTGTCGCGGTGTATATGCACGTTGACAATTAAAAGATCCCTCACGGCTTTGAGTTGGTCCGTAAAATGGGGCATACATCTAAACCATGCACGAGGCAAGTACCCCCACTGCGTAAGATAATAAGTGCAATAATCTCAGAGTGAGGTAAAACAATAGCAAAATGAATAATTACATCAGTGAACATATTTTCAAGTCATATAAAATATATGCATGTACATATATCAATACAAGAACAAATGCCAAATTTTCAACTTTTTTAATAGCAAGGTATTTTTAAAGGTTAGGGATTTTACCGGGATACCTGTATATTGCGGTATTTCTACTGGCGGTATATAATACATCGCTATATGAAATGTAAAAACCGGTATCTGCGATTATCTATATATCATAATTAATTCATAGGGATTTTTTCTTGTAATTTAAATGGTGCAGCGTACCAAAGATAATTCTCGAAGACGGAGTGACGTAAATGTCTATAGAGATCTAAGTAGATACCCGAGGAGTCTGGTAAAGGCGTTTTGAATAAAAGTTGGGTTTATCGTAAGCGACAATACAACTTTAAGCTCTTCTGTATTCATGGGTTTAACACATTCTGATTGATTGATTGATTGAAAATGGTGGGAATCTGCCTCCGCTTACTTTTTCTCTGACAACCGCGCAAAAGAAGATAAAATTACATTAAAACACATCACTATATATTGCTACTTGTTGCATACATCTAGACGCATCTGCATGTATGTGTCTCTAAAGAAATCTCTTAACATGACCAGAGGTAGGACGATCAGAGTTCTACCATTGATGAATTATGTTTTGACCATTTTCATTGGTCAGCAGAGGTTACCAACGCTTATCCTCGGCTACAAAGTGGTATATCTCCCCGAGTGGCCAACGGTCACAAAGTACATGCTGAATATATGGACACAAAAATGAAAATTTAACGTGGTCACTAAAGGTTTTTGATAGTGACATGTAGCCAATGGCGGAATTCTGTAGACTGTTTCCATTACTATGGACTTATATTCGTTCATTATAGAGTTGTTGTGTCTGTTTTCAAATTCAAGTGTTATTGATCCTTTGGTGACGTCATAGATATTTCGTCAAAAGGAGGGGTGGGGGAATAAAACTTTGTCGTCTACGTAAAATGTAGCCTGTATATGTTAGCAAGAAAAGAATGTAGAATTATAAGTCGTAAACATATTTCTAATTTATTACAACTTACCAAATCATATAAGTTATTTGCACCAATTTCGTGCCAAAATGAGAGGGCGGTGCTTTATAAATTCATGATATAATGACGCAGGAATTATCAAAATATGAATAAAGCATATTAAGACTCCATAACTTAATTTTAGATCAACGAAAACAAATATTGGTAAATGGTGTTTTAACTCCACCCATTTGTTTATGTCGTACATGTTCCCCGGGTGCGAAAAAAAAAACCCCCACCGAAACGGCACCCATACACCGGAAAGCCGGGGTAATTAAGTTTTTTCCAGTTTTTCGTCAGTCTCGTGTCAAAATATTTAAGGACTTTTTCAGAAATTTCTTAACAGTCTGAACGATTGCTCTCACTTTTTTTCCTTAGGGACCACTCCATCATCTGCGTCTAGAGTCCGTCAGTTCCAAATATGTCGTCCAATATCCTGTCACTGTCACTTTTGTCAACTGCGTCATCGATTAGATGTTGTTTGGCATTACCTGTCAGATATCTGGAACATAATACATGTGTTGGATATGGGAATGCTCCAATAAAGTAGTTAACCAAAATTCTTTCCTCGTCACTTCCAACGACAAGCTTAGAACAGTCTGTGTCGGCTAATTTCTTCCGTAGCTGATTAAACATTTGCTGTATCCGTCAAAATCACTATTTTCGTATATATATATATATATATATATATATATATATATATATATATATATATATATATATATATATATATAGGTCCAAGGAAAATTGTGGTTCACAAGTCCTGTCAGACACAACACTAGCCTGCTTCACTATAATGTGGGTGTCACATGCAAATCACATAGATTAAAAGTTTTGTCGACACCCCACAGAATCTGGCCAGTGCAGCACAGCTTCTTCTGGTGTTTGATTTGCTCATTTGAATATATAATTACAGAAGGAGCCATACTTTGCTCTCTTATGATCGATTGCACGTATGTCTGTCCATCTGTCTAGTTCGTTGATGTGGTCAGCAATATTACGACGATGAATTGTATGTCCGTCTTCGTTTTCATATTCCTACTCTGGTTATAGTTCGCTGTCCCTAACTGGTCTTTGACATTTTGGTCCCGATAGTTCGCCTTGTTTACCTATCAAGTGTTGATAGACACGTTGTACTTTTTTTTTTCTTGGTTAGCATTTCTAACATTTCCTTCATTATTGTGTGTGTGTGTGTGTGTGTGTGTGGGGGGGGGGGGGGGGGGTGGTCGAATTTATTCGGACCCAGATTTTGCACTGCCATGTGCGGAAAACCCCCGGTTATTCAAGTCACTCATTTTTGGCACGATCTGTCAAGTTTGTATAATACATCTGAATTTCCACAACGCGTGTTTCATCGGGTTGTGGATCCAATAAATCGCAAACACGTTTGCCACCTTCGTTTCTCTTTTCAACACAATATTTGTTTTGCCTAACGAAAACCTTTTTCATTTCCCCGCTCTCGACAATAGTGTATGAAGTGAAGACTCTGACTGGAAATTCCAAGCCCCACAGTCTTCCGAAAAATCCCGTTTCCCTGCGTTCCTATTTCTGACTTTTGTATGGAAATAAACATTCTCTTTTCGACCCTCTGGTATTGAATATAAAGCTTCACTTTCAATACATTTTTTAGTATTTGTATTGTCATGTGAATGTCTAAAAGCTCTTTACCAAGAGTGCCAAGTGATAAGGAATGTGGCTCGTTGTGTTTGTTTTCAATGCCAACGTCATCATAATTTACAAAAATATACGTGTTGTCACAAATAGTAACATCATCATTTTGGACATCAGCATCATCATTGTAACTAACATCAATATCAACATTTTGTACATGAGCATCAACACTTTTAACGTTTTTGACATTGCCTGTCATCAACATTTTTGACATGAACACCAACATCAACATTTTGCAAATCAACATCATCATTTTGTACATCAACATTGTAATTGACATCAACAATAGTATCATCACAATCCTTGCTATCAGAGAGAGCTATTGTCACTACTCACTCGGCAGTTTTTCACGACAACGGTACAAATTGTTTAGGTTTGAAGGCACCAACAACTGGTTAAGCTTATGTCCACAGAACAGTTAAGATTAGCGATTCTGATTTTTTTTTTTTACATTACGACCAAATACATGTCTAAAATGGCTCTGACAAAAATTCCATTGACAACTGTGGAGGAAATACGTTGTGACTACAGACATTAAGTCTTTGTACGAAATAACAAAAATTATGTTGTCATTGATCAAATCTATGTATTGCTTATGTTTTACATCATGGATTGAATAGCAACTCTATTGCTGTGAAAATTCTGTACAAAGCATGATAAAAATAGCCGTATGCAAAGAATTGTCATCATCTAATGTATGTGCTGGATATACCAGTCTAACAACAAAGCTGAGTGAAATTGTTTCAATATAATGAAAGGTACAAAGTCTATACACACGTGGAAGGCAAGTCTATCATCGGCACTGGTAGATGAACTCTGTAAGTGGTCAGCAGCAAGGCCTCTGAGTCTGATTTGGACCAGCGCATATGAGGTTTCCCATCGACAGACGTTTGAAGTCTTAAAAGAAATATATAATATTAGATGAGGGGAGGGAGGAAGGCATATTGTATTATCTAAAAAAAAATATAATATTTAATGATTGAAGGAAGGAAGGAAGGAAAGCATATTATATTATCTAAAAAGAAATATAATATTTAATGAAGGAAGGGAGGGTGTAATGAATGATTGAATGAATGAATAAAGGAAGGAAGGGAGGAAGGAATGAATGAAGGAAGGAAGGAAGGAAGGCATATTACCACCATTAGAAATTAATGAGCGAAACCAACAGTGGAAAATATACGTGAAAGTGATCATAGCTAGATTTTCGTAATTATATACATTTTCATACTTATTAAAATTATTAGTGTAAATTATACGTCATTTCACTAAAATGCATAGATAATTGAAAGTGAACTCTGTAATTAAGAAGAATTATGAAGAAAAGGATGTTTAAAAAAGCGTATATTTTTCACCATTTTCTTTAAGGGATGGATAACCTTTAAACTGTTCTTTGTTTCTGAGTTGTTTTGTTCACCACGTTACTGTTTTGACTATTTAAATGTTGTTTTCGTTCATTCCTGAGTTCTTTTAGTATCTTTCATTTGTTTTGGTCTATTTTCGTCTCGTTTTGTCTCCGAGATTATGAACGGACTATAAATATTTTCATACTTCGAGATCAGCATTCATGGAATGTTAAATCCGTAACTTGGAACGAAAAACGAACGAACGATGGAAGAAAACAAAGATGCAGATGTTGAAGAGGTTAGAGAGGATGACGAGGAAATGTTGTCGGACGACAATGTCGATACAGATGAATCAGATGAAGACGATGACAAAGAACAGCGTGTCATTGAACTAAATGAAAAAGTAAATTAGATTATTTAGAATTTACTCTGACTACAGTTGTTACTCTGAAATACGACACTGTCCAGTAAGTCTGCGCACTTAAGACATGCGGAGTTTGTTTGCGGTATTAATTTAGTTGAACATGAAAGAAACTGTACATCAAAATAAACAGTGAGATCTCATTATACCATAAAAAGTAAAAAAAAATAATGACAAACTAGCCTTTTAATTAACGCCTTTTGTGCCTAGAAAATACTTACCCAAGCGTAATTTCCAATTGTGTACATGTCTGGTACGTCTTCGCAGTGTAGACGTTCGTCATTTCCTGGAAGCTTTTTCAAGAGCTATGGTGGAAACTAGGTCAACCATATAACTTTATAAGTAGTTATGAATATTTATTAGGCTGATTGTAAACATTGACAACATGTGTTACTTGTACGCTTGTTTACACATGTTTTGGACTTATTAATGGAGAAACTTTATCATATACACATTGAAAACTTTTACCTTGATTTGATTTTTTTTTTCTCTACTTGATAAAAATGTTACAACTTTCAAGAGAAAATTGATTTCTAAAAAACTGCCGTTGATCTTTATACAGCCGAAAATGAACCGTATTGTTGATGCGCAGATTTCCAGACTCACAGACTTACTGGACACAAGGGTAACCGTGAATGAGTCTGATGTCGTCATTTATCGATTGTGAGGTGATTCAATGAAAGACAGTTGCCAGTCTCAATTCCACACATGTCATAGAATTTAGGATTTCTACAGTACAGTTGGTGTGGAATTAGGAAAATCCACGGGCATCGATGGGCACTGCCCGTCGGCGGCAGTATAAATTGTCCACTCGACCCTATTACATGCCCATGGTGCCACTGGCGGATAGTTGAACGCACTACAGTGATTGCGGAACTAACAGTGAATAGGGGCGAATTAAAGACCTCATTGTACATGTATAGGCGGGAATTTCAGAAATCTATCACAAATATAATACCAAACCAAATGTCTAGAATGGCATGTAGATTCAAACACCACTTCATTGCATATTTTAAAAAAGAATTACGAGTCTTTGTTTTCACAGCTAGTTTCACCAGTGATGAAAATCTGTAAGAAATTGCGATGTCTTTATAGATGTAAACAGTGCAACTGTTATCAAGTTTTCTATAGCCTGGATTGTCACTGTCTAATCGGCACGCGCTGGACAAAAAGGATTGAATGTGTTGACATTTCAGGGTCATTTAAACAAGATGATTTGTTTTATGAATTATAATTGATAGGGGGTCTAAAGAATCTCAGAATGGTGGACAAAAGCATGGGTTTAGCCATCAGAATACGTAATGATTTATTTGAACTTCAAATTGCCTTCCTATTAATTAAGTTCAACACACTTTGTCGCTCAGTGTAATGAAAGGGGCCTTTGTAAGGGTAACATATTTTGGCTTGTTGATTCATTAGGTAAGCGTTATCTGTGCAAGATCGAAATGAAGAATTATTCGAACGTATTGTATGCACATGAAGATGTACATTCTTTAAAGAAAACAAAAACACGTGTACTTATCTATTTTAAGTAAAGCTGTACAGGTGATCTCCCGGCTTTCTTATACAGGTAAATAATAAGTAACACCCCTTACGAGGGCCCCTTTGACACCCAATTGTATTAGATGTTATTGTAAGCAAATCGGGAGCACACTGGCATGGACTAGGACATAATTAATTAATACTGGATAAATACACTGGCTTCCCTGAGTGAAATTTTGTCATGAAAAGCTTAAGTTTACGTCTTTTATCCTTAAAAGTTAGATGATTTAAAATACATTGTAATTATCGTTTGCGATTCTTGATGCTAGACATGTAATAATGATTTCAGTGAAAGCGTAAATTACAGCAAAGTTAAATCTCCAACTTCGACATGTATTACTGTATAACATTCTTATGAATAAGATAAGTACATTCCACCTCATCTGATTTTAGTGCTAACTCCAGTTACTGTCCGTCGGCTGCATTGTTATTTAAACGAGATGAGTGTATAGCGTCCATGCTCAAACGACCACACTGCCCACGGAAAAATGGCTGAAATGCTAATCGCAAATAAAAATTCAGCCGATAAAGCGTGGACATCTACAGGTAAATTTATTGCCCACTTGCCCATGCACCCACGATGTCCACGTTTCGTAGTGGGAAAATTAAGTTCCAAGGCGACCGTACTGTAGTCCAGCATTTTACCAAGTGAGCTAAAGAAACATCCCCGTCCCGAGTCTTAAATCTGCTATACTAATCTGGCTCCACAACAATTGTCATCTTGCTGCTGCTTCATATTCTTCCTTTTGTTTTACCTATTAATACATTACAATCTGTCATTTGTTGATTTTCATACTAGATTGACTGGTTGGTCTGGCCTTATTTATCGTCGTAAAACCACCGTCCTGAGGTGAGTTTACTAAAAGTTGTAAGCTTAAATATAGACATATACGAAAACTGGCTGACTAGATTTACATGTACGTCAATCAAATTCTATGTTCATACGTAATTACATTGGTTGTTGGTTGGTTGGTTGATTGGTGTTTTACGTCGCTTTCAACAATATTTCAGTTATATCGCGACATGGAAGCAGGAGGTTACCAACCTCTTAAACATAGTGGCGCAACCCGGGAATCGAACCCGGATCGTCGGCGCCGCAAGCCAAGCGCTTAATTACATTGGTAAACGGTGTAAAAGGAATACATGTATGTTACGTTTTGAACTCTTTAGGGAGAATACAAATATTTCTTAGCAAATTTTACAGCTATGTTTGGGCTTACAACCTTAATTAAAACTCACCCCTGAATCGGAATGCGCTTTCCTACCAGTGGTTTTATGTTCCAGAAATCTTTTATATCCAATAAATATTTCATTTTCTGTTCAGAACTGAATTCAATTCTTTAAATGAAATTAAAATGTCATGAGCTAAGCCTCACATGATCATAACCTTTTGAGAAACTGGTATAGAATTATCTATAAGAGAAGAAATTCAATGTTTCTCTTACACTTTTTTGTGCTCAGATTACAGAAAATCCATTCTTATATGATGCTCATGTGGAAGTGATTAAGGTGCTGCGACAAATGGGAGAGTTAGAAAAACTGCGAGAGGCGAGAGAAAGAATGAAGCAAAACTTTCCACTCACTCCAGGTTAGTTATGGACATAAAAAACCGGATTAAGACAAAATATTCTGAGGTATACTATAACAAAATAGTCTGAGGTATACTATAACAAAATAGTCCGAGGTATACTATAACAAAAGAAATTGAGGGAAGGGTAAAACTTGGGCTAGTCTGGAAGCAGGAAACAACCTTGTTTTGCTTTTATCTCATTCAAAGAACAAACTATCTCTACCTTTGTGAGAGATTGTCTCAGGGATGAGTTGTGATCATCACTCATCCTAAAAACAAAATATCTCAGTCTTTGTAATTGTTTCCAGTATGAATTGTGATGCGTTGTTACTTATGAAGAGGTGTATTAGATATGTCATTTATTTAAGTCTCCCGGATGTAAGTTTTTTGACTATTGTGCAGTACCCTCTGACTTTGAAATGTCATAAGACTGTACTAAGCATGTTAAGGAAAGGAAATATACATGTACATGTATGTAGATCACATAAATTGGATTGTTGGTGTTTTACGTTGCTTTCGACTATTTCACACCAATAAAGTGTGCTCTTTTTAAGGAATTTGTATACAGTATCATTGTACATAACTCTAATAAATTCTTTAATTTCAGAGTTGTGGTTAGAATGGCTGAGAGATGAGATACCTTTAGCAAGCGAAGAAGCAGACAGAGCAAATGTGGAAAGATTGTTTGAGAGAGCAGTAAAAGATTATCTGTGTGGGTATATGTAGTATTTTGTTTGTGTGAAATCCACAGGTAGGAGCTGCATTTGAGTAGCTTGCAACCATCTGATTTCAAGTCGTAAACTGACAGAGAAAATTATAAGAATTGATGTGAATACATACTGGTCAAAGACTAGTCCCCGCCTAAGACCAGTTTCAGGCTAAGGCCATTTACCAGTTACTATGTTACTAGGGGTATTCAAAACGTGAATTGATGAAATTTTCATATTTAATGGTAATTATCCTTCTTCCAATATGAAGTGAACTGAAAAGTTGAGCGTTATACTTCATGTGGCAGCCAAGATAAAAACCTCACAGGGCCATATTATACAGTGAAAAAGTTAAAATCTTTGATCCTCATCCTCGGCTGAAGTGGGCAGGTGGTATGTTGCCCATATCCTATGTATTGTAGAAGACCATCACGTGAAAAAATCTCATAAATTCATGCTTCAAAAGCCAAAATAACGTAGTAGCACTTAAAATAGTCTTAGCCAGTTACTATTTCTCTTCCGTATGTCAGATAATACCACAGGTTTTGGAGATGAAGTACTCAAGCTGAAAATACAAAGGGAGAGCAAAAGAGTCCAAAGCCTGTACTATGTGTCATTGTTATTGACTGATAAATGCGTATAATGTTGCAATATATTTTAAGTCAAACAAGGTAGAGTTTTAAATCATTTCACTTCTTATTGAAAAAAGTCTTAAATGTAGCAAAATACAAAGGTCCAACAAAACCATGTTAAAAAATTTACTGTTTTACAATTGTTTAGTTCAAAATGAAAATCTGAGATTCATTTACTGTGTCCCCAGCGAAGCAAATGACGGTGAGGGATCGCTTTGATTCGACATTTAATTTTGTTTGTCTGTGTGTCTTGTAGAAATGGCACAATTGAAAAACAGACAGCAGCCAAAACATGCATTTCTCAAACATGCTAGTTTTTACGCTTGAATATACCAGTGTTTCACTCTTGAAGATCTTTCTTTTCATACATCTTACCAAAATTTTGTTCATTTTACCCAAGCTTGTACTGTGTTATGTATCAAGTTATGAGCTTTGTCTCATTTCACCTCTAGAGTAAACCTGCTTTAAAGAGCAGTTGTATTAATCATTCACCCATCTTAAACAGCCACCTTTCCATATGCAATGCAATCCAGGTGTTTTGTAGTTTTTCCACTCGCACAGTGGTTCACATCCAGGTGCAGTTACAAGAATTACACAATACACTGTGTATTTCACCAAGGTGTTAATAAACACAGGTAAAATTACATCTGGATTCCCACTATTATTTTGAGTGTTTTTCCCGCTGAGTTCTGTGCATTTTGTCCAAAACACCAGGTCTATATTGTACCTCACTACTGTCATTTCATGTATAATGCCATTTTTCCGCCTCCTCTTTCGTAGTCTCTTCTAACAGGTTTGAGTGAATCTTACACCAGTTTCCACAGAACTGCAGTCATTTTCACAAAGAATCGTACATTTTTCCAGTAATGAATTACGTACCGATTCCTAACGAGTTCCAGATAATTTTTGAGTCCAAAGGGTATTTACCCCCTGATTTCACCCTCATTGCTGATTTTCCAAATTCCAAGTGGTATTTTCACCCTCTGATTTTTTTTGCAATGCTGAAAAAGAGGGTCACCGTTTTTGGGCGATTTGGCAATTATTGGTAGTATTGAAATATAGCTTGGTCGTAGTTTACAATTGTTACTAGTATTATTACATTGCAAACAATTGTTTGCATAGTGATCTTTCAGTGCGAAATGTTGCACTAGACACACAACATGCTCTTGGAGACTTGATATCACACTTACAAAGGAAGAAGAAGACTTCCTGATTGATGCATATATTTCTTGGATTATTCTTACAAAAAAATTGGTGAATTTTGTCATACAAACTGAGTCTGACCTCTTTTTTGCCCTTTATAATTACTCTTTTTTTCACATGTAGAAAAATGCATGTAATTGACTATCTGCAATTGTGTATCTGATTTTTTCTTTGTTTTTTTTTTACTCTGTCAGACTTACTAGACAATTTTCGCTTTCGATTTGACAGTATAAATGTATATTTACACTCACTACTTGGTGCACCCACGCTACAATTACTATAAATATAATATGGGAAAGTCCCAATCTGTTTCGAAGGCCTTAGTTTCCCATGGGGTAAAAATCAGAACAAATCCGAATGCAAGGCAGTTTTACTTTTGTTTTAATGTTGACAGTGATGTACATGATGGGCATCTAATGCATAAGTCAATATGTAAATGCATATTTTTACACCCTGTTTATCTTTCCAATGCATTTTAAACAATTTTCAATGTAAAATTACGCTTTTATGTGTCTTATCTGTAGCTCTGCATAAATCCGTAAGTCGTTTTCACAAACATAAGAAAATTTCTTAAAAATGATTTACAGTCATTTTCACAAACATAAGAAAATTTCTTAAAAATGATTTACAACAGCTTTTACATTTCCTTAAAGTTAAGGATTTTTTTTAAGGATTTAAGGAAAATTGTACTTGCTATCTTTAGTGAAAATGACTTAAGAATTTACTTTATACATAAGGTATGTAAAGGAAACTATGTACGATTCTTTTTGAAAATGCCTACTGGTTCACATCACAATGGTTTGATGTCAGATACGTTCTCATATGGGGAAGAACTCTGTATAATGAAAGACCTAATACTAGATTGATAGCATTATTCATGTGAATGTTTCAGCTGTTGAAGTTTGGTTGGAGTATGTTCAATATTCAATTGGAGGAATGGGGCAAAAAGATGGAATAGCCAAAATTAGAGAAGTGTTTGAAAGAGCTTTATCTGCAGCAGGACTGCACGTCACTCAAGGAGCACAACTGTGGGAGGCTTACCGAGAGTTTGAAAATGCTGTTCTTGCAGGACTAATGGTAATATATCAGTGTATACAGAAGAAAGGGTAGTTGTGCAGTTGTGAAATGTTTTGACTAAATACGGCCGCTGATAACAATCAATAATTATCCTTGAAACATGAAGATATTCATGACTGTGATTAAGAGTCATATTAACAATGTATTGTCAAAGACAAATTAGGACTTTTCTACTTGTTCTAAAGAATTACAGACCAGGTCATTTGTGAATAGAGAGAGAAAAAGAAGGACAATCTCTGTACAGCCTGTCATCACGTGTACAGGTTTTCCTTGATAACAGGGTTCGACGTTCTGAATTTTTCTCACCTGCCCAGTTGGGCAGGCATTTGCTGAAACCAACCAGTACGAATTGAATTTTAACTTGCCAGAAAGATGTTATCGCGCAAAACATTTTAATCTGACAAACAATGAATTTGCTGTATACATGCTGCAAGATATTGTTTTATTATGAGTATACATATATAGCAGAACATAATGATAAAGTTGATATATGATAAATGCTATCCCATCCACTGCAAAAAAACCCAAGTTTCCGTTTGCGGAAACCTGGCGGAAACATGAAGTTTCCGCCAGGTTTCAGGTGGCGGAAACTTGCTGGAAATGTCCCAGTTACTGCAGGTTTCCGCGCGGAAACCTTCCGGAAACTTGATGTTTCCGCAGCTGAAACCTTGCGGAAACCTGCAGTAACTGGGACATTTCCAGCAAGTTTCCGCCATCGGAAACTGGCGGAAACCAGGACATTTAAGGAAATGTACATAAATGAAACCAGCTGAACTCAGAACATATCCTCCATATAAACTGGAAAATTAAATTTTTCTGTAACCAGCTGGAGACCAAAGGAGGTTTCCGCTACGGAAACTGGCGGAAACCTGCTGAAACTAGGACATTTTGTAATAAATGAAATATCTAATTATGTAGTAAAGATGCCAAGAGATGTTGTTTCCCCGGAAGTAATGGTAGAAATCAACCTCTTGCAATTCAATAAAAACTGACAGCTAATTTTGTATCTTGAAATCTAATATATCTACTGTATAGGCCATCACATTTTCAGAGACAAAAAAAAAATACACAAACAAAAGAAATACAATAATAATTCACAATTGTTTAATAGTATTCAGTATATGTTCAAACTTGCACATACAACATTCACAAAGTAACTGACAAACAAAGCTTTTTAAATTCCTGTGTTTTGAAAATGTTTACAGCGTTTCATTTCGCCACTTCAAGATTAAACAAAACCAGAGCAAATGAATGAAATCAATGTTCTGTCCTTGTAATCAAACTATCTGAATTTTCACAAATACGTGTTCCTGTAAGAATTTGAAATTTGCGACGTTGTGTACATTGAGAATTGCATTCTTTAATGTCCTCTCACTGATATTCTGTCACTGATCTTCTGTCATCTTAATCCTGCTTCTGAAACAAGAGATGTAAATTAAAAACTACACATACATGTACATAAGAGACTAAATCAGAAATTTAACTTGGAACTACATGTCCATACAATTAAGTGCTTTAACAGAACAATTCTGAATAAGCTTCCCTAAACAATACACCAAAAATCACGATTTTATTTTTTAATTCCATGCATAGATCTACCTCAAATGTCAACAAATCTAAATAGATTCCAGTGGCAAAATATAACAGTACTTGCAATCGTGCATAACAAGGACAAATACTTTTACTAAATTTAGTAGAAAACTGACAGTCATTAGGGGCCAAATGGATGCCTGTCGCCATGACCTTGACTATAATTTTGTATCAATGGAAAGGTCTTGTCACAAGGAACACAGATGCTAAATACTAAAGCCCTACTTCTAATAATTCAATAGTTACAGTCAGTGTTAAAGTTTTTCAAATGCAGGTCAAAGGTCAATGTCAAGGCCCCATAATATCAAAAGAAATGTCTTTTCATAAGGAACACACATGCCAAATATGAAAGCCCTACTTCTTACGGTTCCACAGTTATGGTCAATGTTAAAGTTTTTCAAATGCCGGTCAAAGGTCGATGTCAAAGCCACATGATCAAAAATCTTGATACCAACTGAAAGGTCTTGTTATAAGGAACATACATGCAAAATATGAAAGCTCTACCTGTGACAGCGTAAGAGATGAGGCCAATGTTTAAGTTTAGTTGACAGACGGACAGACAGAGTGATTACTACAGTATAGGGCACTCACTTATGAAGCAGGGCCTAAATAAAGAAAATATAAGAGAAAGTGAATCGTTAATTGATAGATGTATAATGGGAAAAAAAATAATCTTACACATGTTTGCTGGCTTTACTTAGAAAAGCTACATTGATGATAAGAAATAACTCTGCAATTTCTTACTAAAACAATATACATATATATTTATCACATGTTTGCTGTTTATGCAGTGAAATATCGCTATGTCATAAATTAATTTATGACATAGCTGACGTCATAGCGTGGATAAGAATTTTGTCAAGGCTGTGTTTATGAAATAAACACATTTAAACTGAGTGTAAACATGTGATAAAAAGAATCTGAAATGAATTTTCATTTCATATGGTATTAATGAAACTCGTTGTGTGTTTTATATCCCCTCGCCAAGGTTCGGGGATATAAAACAAACAACTCGCTTCATAAATACCGTATGAAATGAAAATTCATTCAAGATCCTTTATAATCTATGACATTTTATCACATTTTTCTTCCTCCCTCAACCCTTTTAGCTTTCTACAATATTATATATGAATATCAAATAAACTAAGGAGCATATTACCATATCACTAGTGAAAATTACTTCTAGTACTTGTATATGTATAAGCAAAATTATACTGTATAGTACAGAATGTATGCATATTTTTTACATTGTTTGTAGTTCCACATATGTCAGTTTAATATATGATTCAGCTTAGTTCAATTTGTTGGGAGCTTAGCTATTAGATTGAAATGTCTCAAGTTCAAATCCCATAGGTAGCTATTCGGTGTCATATGTTTCATGTCATGTTATGTGGCACGTCAGTGATCCCTCACTGCTTCACATAGGTTTGTTGCATATGTCTAAATTTCTGTGTAAATTAAAGAAGACTGAAGAATCAAGCAAACAAAACTACAGTACAATAAATATTTTGTTTATCGTTTAATAAACAAAGACCTTAATTAACTTCCCTTGGTATATATTGACAAGGAGAGAAGGACCGAGGGATTCAAACCCAGAACTGACTGAAGTCACAGGTCATAGAAGCAATAACCCCGTGTCCCCTCTGTGTATAATATGCTATTAGCATATGTTTTAGTATATTATACAGAGAGGGGCACAAGGTCAAGCTTGCATCTACGACCTGTAACGTAAGTGAATGGGAGACTATGTGAATTACATGTATTTCCATCACATACATATAGCTTTATTTTAGACCACTCACCCAAAAAGGCCCTAATGTGCTAATGTTAACAGTGGGATAGAGAAGTATGATAATCAAACCCTCAATCACTGCTTAAAATTAGATAATAGTACTTGAAACAATGTAAAAGTCTCTAACCTCCCATCTTACTTTTCTTTGTATCTCTGCATTTCACATGCTGAATTTGATTTTTCCTCTATTTCTTCTTTACAAGATCATCTTATATATTGTGATTTTCTGAGATTTTTTCTGCATCTGCAATTGAGCAACAATTCATTCTGACAGCAATAAAATTTTATAAATCATAATTACTATATACTCACACTAAGGCTTAATAATGAATTGTGCTAAAAGAATTATAGTATGTTTATTAGTAGACTTCCAAGCATAATCAGTAGCCCCTATTTTTAGTATATATTTAATATAATAATGGTGATAGGGGCTAGCTATCAAGCACGCTTGGTCTCTAAGGATAAAAATAGCAGCTTTATAAAGAGTTTTTTTGGGAAAAGCTAATTCTTGATCTGAATATTAATCAGTTTAATTCAATACTTTTATTTAATGTTGATTTTTTATATATACATGTAGCATTTAACATGATTATCAAAAAATACTGATACTCCTTTTTAAAAATTCAATGATAATAATGATCAATACAATATCCATTCATTGATTCAACTTCAAGAGGTCCCTTGACAGTGAAAGGCAAATGTTGCTTTTTAGGGTCACTGCCTGAAAAAAGAAGGGGCACCCCTTACATTTGCCATTAGAAGAGTACATCATTACATATATCAACATCTTTATATCAAAAATACTACATTACGTTTATGCACACAGTATATAAATCTACATGTCGATGGATAGAATTTCAGTACATGAAGTGATGAATGAAGTAATTAACCTTAATTTAACACCCCCCCCCTTTTCCCTTATACTTTATTTTTTAATTGATAAATCCTATAGGGTAAGATATAACATTTCAAGTTAAACATCAACTGTTTCGTACATACATGCAACATTTCATGTCTTTATCAATGAAATCACGCTGTAGCTGTATGTACACTTACTGTATAGTACTGGCTACTGCATCATCATCATGTACGCGTCAGATCGGGATCACTCGAACATGAATTAAAAATCAATGAAATGTAAACTAGTTGATGAATAGATTATGAATTTGGATATACATACCTTGCGTATTTAACTTTAAATACAGATCTTCTGTAAAGGACTTCCAGATGATTGGAAAAAAACCTTCTTCTCGAGAGCTTTTGTCATGTTTGTTTTGATTTCGATCCGCGGGAGAGCTGTATGTTTTGAGCATTCTGATTGGTCAATTTAAATATTTTTTTAAAAATCCATAAATTTATATTCTAATTTTAAGATTACTATAATAACGATCTTTGTGAGAGTTGTCTCAGGATAGTCGCGGGAATCAATGCAGAATAAAATACAATTATATCATTTTTTTCGTCTGCATTTCCTCTGATTGATAAAAAAAAAGGGGGGAGCGGGATTTTTATTGGTTCAGATCCGTGTTTGGTTTGATTTATACAACGACTTATAAACAACTTGCTTATAAGTCTTTGATTTATATTAAAGAAAATACGGCCCATTACAACAAAATTATCTTTAACCACATCCAGGGACGTATATAAAGCACGTCCCGCCCACATCAAAATCCATACAGTGTCAGTTCATTGGCTTTCCATCGATCATTTCAAATGTTTTTACAGAGACATCTTTTTGTGAACTCAGAAAGATTTCTTTAAGAGAGGGCAGATCATGGAGATTATAATAAACTAAGAAATGCCAAATTGTCACGCGTACCGTACGCGCCAATGATTCCCCGGGGTAACCGGCCCGGACCCCTATGCCGGCTCGAGCGGGACCGGCCACTCCAGGCTTGGATGGAAGTCTACAGGCGCCAAGTCTACATCCTTGTCACACATGCCTCTGGGTCCGCCACTGGCACACTTTACACAGTTTTGATATTTATTTTCCCTCTTCACGGATTATCTTGATACGACTCTGGCAAGGATTTAGAAACAAAGTTTTGGTTTCAAAATCTCACATGCTATTCCAAGGACTTATATGTGTAGATATATAAGTCCTTGGCTATTCTTATGCCGGCGCAGGACTTTATTAATTAATAGCATATGGAAAAAAACCCCACACAAACATTTCCCCCGTTTCCCCATTCTCGGCTAAAAAGTACTGAACAACTTTGTGTGCCCCTGTAGGCCTATACGTGGGGACTTCGCTTCGAATTTTACATATATTTGAAATGATCTGTTAATAGCCTAGTCATTCAATATTCAGCAGCATGGTACAAATGTACGTATATAATATGAATATACTGTGTAATGTCACAATGCATATAACATATACCTGGTAACGGTAAAGTTTATTGGAGAACAATAGACCGGATAGAAAGGTGTGAAAAGATGGGCGCAAGGATGGAGCTTAAGGAAGTTACTCAAATTGTTAAATATGCAGGAAATGAAATTAATTAATTCTTTTTTCTGATACATTTTTACAAATTCCACACACATCAATGTTTAAAACTTAATTGATCAAAAATTTTACCAAGGAATTGATTTAGCAAAACACGCTCCATTGTTCAATACAATTGTGCAACCCCCCCCCACCCCCACCCCCCCTTTGTCAGGTAATCGAGGTTTTCTTTGAAGTTCTTCATACTTTTACATACATGTACTCTATTTTTCACTGTATCTTGGTAGGTTTAGTCTCAGTGGTAACTGAGATTGATTTTTTTTGCCTTTTCTCACATGGGATTAACTAAATCTCTCTCTCCGAGGCTTTCTCTCTCTGTCTATCTTTCTCTCTCTCTCTCTCTCTGAGCAGTGAATGCCACTGCCTCCGTACAGTTATTATGCTGTTACAGAATTTTAGAAGTTGATATTAACAAGGACTTATAAACAACTTGTTTATAAGTCCTTGATATTCAGTAATAAATAACATTACAATAAAAGATTTTATCTTTATTTTCAAATTGTGCAGAGAATTTTGTATATAATTTATTTCAGTAGATGTTCGATACATCCATCAATGAGCAAGTAGGGAAAAATGCTCCCGCCTCGCTTTCCTATCGCCCTAATCCCTTGTTCATATCTATATACATGTATTTATAATATATATTCTTGGGGTTTTATATATATATAGTTATACTTTTAATCACAGGGCTTTCGGATCGTTGCCCCCTTCAATTATACCAATATATATTGGTATAATTGGAGGGGGGGGGCAACGAGCCGAGAGCCATGTGCTTTTAATATACAGTAAGTACTTTCCACCAGGTATTGCCGTGACTTGACTTGGATCGAAATGAAAATCAGTCGAGATGAACGTGTAAACATTGAGATGCCTGTTGAACTAGGAGTACATTTTTATTAAAAAGTATTAAACATTAGTGAAACAATAGTATGCACATTATTCTGACTTTTGTAGAAATATGTATGGGTAAATTTTGTTTGTTCATACTTTGAAGTTCAGTTTGAATTTTCTCTGTCTGTCTGTAGTCTGTTGGCACCACTACAGTACAGTACATGTATCAATTAGGCCTGTATAAATTAATGGCTTTGATACTAAACCTAGTTACAAAAATGGCCTTTGACCAGAGACATATAAAGTATATATGTCTCTGCCTTTGACTTTGTAATCAATATTATGTTTAGTGTAAGTTCTTGGTTATCTTGATCAATATTACTATTAGGTTGCTCATCTAACTTGATTGAATTAGTATCATCATGTACTAAATCTAAGAGTAAGATACATAAATATATTTGAATTTGAAACAAAAATATAGTTTGAAATAGATATACTGTATCCCATGTAAAGTCTAATTATAGGAAATGTCAAGATATTTAAAGAAGAACTTGTGAAGTATAATTATACATTGCATTTCTAGCTTCTAGCAATATATTGATTTGCCTTTTTTTTTTATTATGATTACTTATCCAATACATTTCAGTTAATTGCCATTTTCTTTTAAATGAGAAATTGCTTAATTTATTTACTTAGACAGTGGAGTACATTCTGAATGTGATATTTAAGTGTTTAAGTAATAGACAGAAAAGAGCTTTTACATGAAAATGAGATAACAATTTTCAGATTATATGAGAAATGATTTTATCAAAATATCATAAGATTATATATACCATTATGAACCAGTCTACCTCTAGTAAAACTAGATTATCATATATCTCATTTAACTTGAACAAACAAAATCACAATGCATATAGTAGACTTTTGGGTTTAGAAAAATTTTAAAAGGTATAATTTCTATCAGCTTTATGTCTTTATATTTAATAAAAAATTGACAGTCATCTGAAGTCTGCTTAACTTTATTATTAAGCTTTATGACATTTCACTTCTCTCAGCATTTGTAAAAAGTACATACACATATTATTGAAACGATTAAAAAATAAAAGTTAAATCCTAATTGACATAAAGTTCCTGTAGAACTCAGATTGTTAAGTTTTGAATATTAGTTTCCATTAAGTTTTCGCCTTGCAGAAACCTGTAGAAGTGTTTGTGAGAAGTTTCAATTATGCAAGTTTCCGCAGGTTTCCGTTGCAGAAACCTTCCGGAAACTTGATGTCCAAGTGTACTCTTAGCATTTTTAAGAAGACCATACAATATCATTGAACTGATTGAAAAAAAAAGTTGAATCTTGATATAAATTTTCTGTAGAAATCAGGTTGTTAAGTTTTGAATATAAGTTTCCATTAAGTTTTCGCCTTGCGGAAATCTGCGGAAACTTTAAGCCAAAAGTTTCCGCAAAACTGAAACCTGCGGAAACTTTACATGCAAGTTTCCGCAGGTTTCCATTGCGGAAACCTTCCGGAAACTTGATGTCCCAGTTTCCGCAAGGTTTCCGGAGTTGCGGAAACTTGGTTTTTTTTGCAGTGATCATTGTGAACTCGTACTCTAGAAATTTGAACTGCTTTTTCCATTTAGGGAGAAAAGAGCATTTCCTGCCCTCCTCGTATTTCTTTTTTTGTTAGGAGGTTCATCTCCTTCACCAGAGCCTTTATTGAATCCAAACGCAAATAAGGTACCCGTTCGCTTCGACATTTTGACAACTACACTGCCGTCTGCAGTACGATTGCTATGAGAAAAGAAATACGCATGTGTAAATAATACGCTTGACATTTCACACATCACCCAAACCCTTGCATGACTAAGAGTGATTTGACCTACTTCCGCTCTCGTGTGACTACGTCTGGTCTCTTGACATTGGTTAGAAAGCATTATCCATGCCGTAACTTTACGGCAAAAATGCTGTAGATTTTTTTTATTAAAAGTGTCACAGAAACAGGTTTTAAGTCTTAAAATATTTACTTGCCCCGTCAGGCTAGCACCAGTGGTGTTTGAACCAGAAGTAGACTGCCCAACACGAGGTTTTACCTGCCAGGGGCAATCAGGCAATGGTGAATGTCGAGCCTGTATGATGAAGAAAAAAAGCTATGATTCCTTTATAACGGTTAAAGTAATAAAGGCAAATTTTGTGAAATTCTAACTTGGAGGGAGTAATGTTGAGGCCATCCACTTATCGATCCCACATTAAATTAAAAGTGGAGAATATTGGTATGTCTTATATATTTTACTTATATTACCACCAATATCTGAGTTAACTCGCTGTGTACAGTTGAGATACAGTATTGTTCCAACTATTGTCAAATGCTATCTTTTTGTTTATTTTTCGTTTCCTGTATAGCCAGCTCCTGGTCAGGTTCCGACAGAATCCCAAGAAAAAGATTTCCAGACACAGCATAAACGAGTCATTTCTCTTTTCAAAAGACAATTATCTGTGCCATTAATTGGTAAGCTCAATCTGTTGTCTCAGATGGATTATTAGTAATTATCTCGTTAGGCCAAAAGAAAAAATATGCATGTTTCCTGTAACCTGATCGACCCCAATTTTTGGCCCAAACCCTAAACTTTTTATTGCACTTTCAGTAGAAATTTATTCCAATGTTGAATGGTGGAGGGTGGTCCAAATGCATTCTAGTTGCCATCAGACATTGATTCAATATTAATTAAAATAAAAAAAAAAAAAAACACTGATCTACCAACTCTAATTTTTTATACGCCCGTCCAATAGACGGGACGTATTATGTTATGGCGCTGTCCGGGGTCATGTTTTCCGGACTTTTTTTGGACGTCTTTCAAGATATTGCGATGAAATTTGGTATATATCTTTATTTCAAGCGGCGTCAGTACCAGATCGAGTTTTATTACGATTGACCTACTTTTGACACATTTATGGCCCTTGGACTTATAAATTTCAAAATTTTTTCAAAAATTCATTAAAAATCTAATTTTGGTCAAAACATTATGAAATTTCTCATGAAACAAGTAAAGTGTACCAACTATCACATATGTTACGGTTTTTAATATCTTTTTCTTCATTTTTGAGAAATTTATGATTTTAGGGGGGGGGTTGACCATATGTCCTAGGTCATGTTTTCAGGACTTTTTTTTGCCGTCTTTCAAGACATTGAGTTGAAATTTAGTATATAGCTTTATATCAAGCAGCGTCAGTACCAGTTCGAGTTTTGTTACAATTGACCTACTCTTGACGGGTTTATAGCCCTTGGACTTATAAATTTCAAGATTTTTTCAGAAATTCATTAAAAATCTATTTTATGTCAAAATATTATGAAATTTATCATGAAACAAATAAAATGTACCAACTATCTCATATGTTACGGGTTTTTTTAATATCTTTTTCTTCATTTTTGAGAAATTTATGATTGGGGGGGGGGGGCGGTTGACCATATGTCCTAGGTCATGAAATCCGGACTTTTTTTTGCCGTCTTTCAAGATATTGAGTTGAAATATGATATATAGGCTTATTCGAAGCGGCATCAGTACCAGTTTGAGTTTTGTTACGATTGACATAATTTTGACGAATTTATGGCCCTTGGATTTTGTTTTGAAAATTCATTAAAAATCTAATTTTTGTAAAAACATTATGAAATTTATCATGAAACAAGTAAAATGTACCAACCTCCACATATTTTACAGGTATTGATATCTTTTTCTTCATTTTTGAGAAATTTATAATTTTAGAAGGGGGGGGGGCTAGTTCTAAAAAATTTAAAGTTTGTTTTTGCAGGTCAATTTCCAAGATGGGTTGCATAGGACCATTTCTGCAGGAGATATTGCCTTTGGACTTATTCCTATGATAAAATGCTATGAAACGCAATTAACTTCAGTAAACGTCAGATGTTTTTCATGAAAATCATGCCAAATGCGAATTGATCCTGTCCCAATTAAGTGACGGGCGTATTATGCCACGCTAGGCGTTGCTCTTGTTTCAGCTTGTTACAGGAAACTTGCATTTTTTTTTTGTTTGGCTTTACTTTTTGATTATGATGTCAGCCATCATGCAAAATGCAGTCACACGTATTCATGAATTTAGCATTTGTTTTATATATCTCTATGTATCTACCCATTTGTCCATTCTGCTTTCAGAAATTTTTTCTTATTGAAATAAATCATGACATTTGTGCTGTTGTCTTCACAAACGTATATCTTGTATACGATATCAAAAGTAGAGATTATTTGCAGTTGATACAATCATTGCTTTTTCTTTTTAATTTCCGATACAGATATGGAGGAGACCTATTCTGAGCTAAAGGAATTTCTTCAGGAGGACCTTGACAACTATACCAAGCAAGTGTATGACAAGACAAAAGCCAAACTGGAGAAACTTAAACCTTATGAAGAAGTGCTGGTATTTATCATTATGTAAAAGTAGGATCTCTCAATATTTATCTTTCAAGCCGATGTGGTTCAGTTGATGAAGCGTTTGGAGTCCTGTCTTTTGGATGAGACATAAAAACCTGTTGCCCTGTGTTACAGTAGATTTGGCATGTAAAAGATCCATCATTGCTTCGGATGAGTCTGTTGCAAAGGTATAGATTTCCATGTAATGCATCAGACAGATGCCGTAACCTTATATGTGATACAAGCTGGTGTGGCCGAGTGGATAAGGTGCTTGGCTCATGATCGAGAGGTCCCTGTTCGATTCCTGCCCCAGGCACACTGGTGTTCTGTCTTTCCCATGAAACAGTAAAAATCGAGGTCCCGTGTCACGGTAGGCGTGGCACGTAAAAGATACCTCACTGCTTCAGGTGGGTTTAAAGGTCTAGATTTGTATGCGATGCATCAGGCAGATGGCATCACCATATACGTGAAATAATCTTGGAGTGACATAAAACAATAATCAATCAATCAGTATATGTTATATAATCGTGTATACCAGTAATAAATCACTAAATCAGTTATAACTTTTCCATCATTGATAAGAGATAGGGAATTTACAGGTTTTTTATAAGGCCCGGCACCTGACAAAATGGTACCTCTTTAAATGATGAATTTCGGGGCATATTGCTGGTTTGAATTTCTCTGACCTTAAATACTATTATAAAATGTTAGGCCTTAACTTTTCAAATTACCTGTTCAAAGAAATTTATTGAAGACCCTGTATTCGAATATTGATGTGTCCCTTTGGTCCTTTAAAACAAGGAAGTGGTTGATAATATAGTTTTCTTGTTGAATAAATTTTTCTGAGGTACAGTTCTCCTGTCTGCTACCTGTAGTAATATTGGTTAATTGTATGAAGTGATACAAAGCAATTGCTCAGTATTGTAGCATTTCCCTAGAATTGATCATGAATTATGTTTTAGAGTCTGATAGTTGACGCAAAATGTTATCATATAGATAGAATTGTCACATTTGTATCAAATATTAACTGAAACCCTTAGTGAGTGGCAGTGGTTAAAAAATTGGTTTCAGTACCTAACCTGTTCCAGAGATTTCACAGTAGACTTCCAGGAAATGAAATTTGGCTTCCTTTCATGTAGAATTGTATCTGTTGATCTGATTCAGTGATCATGTTTTTCTTAGGAATCTGCGGATCCTCCTAGACTTGAAAAGTACCAGGATTATATCAAATATGAATTGTCTCAAGATGAACCTTCCCGGATACAGTGTGTGTTCGAACGTGCCATTCAAGAAAATTGCCTGAATGCAGAAATATGGGTTCAATATGGAAAGTACTTGGTAAGGCATGAATTATTATTTGATTTTTTTTTTTTAAAGCATCTTTTGAAAGGAAGTTTTGGACATGAATACCAACAACAATTTTTGAAAACTGTTCTTGATGTAAGTGAATATGGGAAAATTTTGCATTGGCGCAAGGTAACTTTTATTCATAATTTACAAAGGAAAATAAACTCCAATTAAAAACAATTTTAACATTTTCTATTTGTATGTGAATTCATAAGCATAAGAATTTGGTCAAGAGAAAAATATGGTACTAAAAAAGTAAAAGAAAGGTTTTTTACTCACTGAATACTTTGTCTTTTAGGATGAAAAGTTGAAGACAAAGCCTGTAATTTTATCACTTTATGAGAGAGCAGTGGCAAACTGTCCCTGGAGTCCAGAGATTTGGCAGAGATATATGCTTGCTATGGAACGATGGCAAGAACCACATGAAAATATCAAAGGTACAATCATCAGGGTTTTCAAAATACGCTTGTTCCCAGCATTATTATCTGGTAGGAATCATGAAGTGACTGTACTGGTTGAAATCTTCAGTGTGGAAAGCATATTACTTCACAGTACACTTTTTTCACATTTACATGATTTACTAGCTCTGATTGTCTGTGGATTTTCATTATTGTCTCGAGCATACATTGTGATAGAAGGTAAGATGGTACAAATTTGCTTCGCAACCCGCCTATGTCGGGGGTATGTAACCAGAGATAAGGCATCTAGATCTTACCAATATGAAAACATATAGTGGCGTATTATGTTGGTCTTTATTTCCTCATTTAAGAAATGTAATGTTTAAACAATTGAGAATCACATCAAAGACAATTTTGCTTAGTGCATTTACACATTGAGAAAAAAAGTGAAGAGAATTTTCAAAACTTTCTTTGTTGATGTACATATATGTATGTAAAGTGATATAAAATCATTCATATAGGATTGGTGGATAGATCTCTGACTTGCGGTTTTACAAACGGCAGCGATTATCTGTTGGTGTGGACGACGTATTGTGATTACCTGCGGAGACGAATCAAATGGCAAGAAGGTATGCTATGTGTTACTTTCATAATGTATCATTGATACATGGTTCATGACGAGGAGGTTAGGGATTCATATCCGGTTGGTGGCATATTGATGCCCTGTTAATGCTTAGGTCAGACTTCTCAGACAATGAATAGCTTGGAATATAATGGATACATTGATGGTCATCATCTGGCCCTAAGGAACAGGAATAACACCAACAATGTAAATTAGAGATACACAGTTTGGTATCTTCACGTTTTAAGAAAATCTGAAACAGAATCACTGCTATAAAGTAAAGTTATTATACATAAGTTTCTTTAACATAAAATTTTGATTGGCATTACTTCTCTTTTGATAAGTTGTGTGCTCTCTTTTGGGTATGTATAACTCAACATATTATCATAGTGTATGTGAAACCTTCTTTGGCTTTACAGGACATTTGTCTGATAAAGCTTCATATTTCATTGAAATGATAGCGAATGTTTTACCTCACCAAGCTAAATTTTAGTTCACCGGGACGAATGTCCGGAGAGCTATTGTCATACCTCTGGCGTCGTTGTTGTGGTCTGTAGATGAAATCTTTAACCTGGCTTATACTTTTACAACCATATAAGATAGGGCTTTCATACTTGACGTGTTCATTGGTACAAAAGATTTTGGCCTATTTACCTTGACTTTGACCTTTGACCTACTTTTTGAAACTTTAACCTTTGTCATAACGTGGTCATAATACACCTAACAATGCTCTGCCAGCGAGCTGTGATGTCTTCTGACAACTCTTGTTACGAGAAATGTCAGGTGTTCAAGTGGGTTTTGGAAATACTGTTGTCATAAATCATCCAGACTATGTATGTAGGCAATTTGCCCAAATAAGGACATTTCTTATTTATTCAGTGTGTAGACAAAAAAAAACCATTCCAAAGAAGCACACAAATATAAACAATTTTGTCAAAAGAATGAATTACAAAGAGTATGAATACAAGGCAAAAATTCATACTTGACCACAAACATGGCCTGCAATGGGAGGTAACTCCAAGTAAATTACTGTTAAAGAAATCTATCTACTGGACGTGTATATGACCATATGAACATGCTCATATTTAAAATAGGCCTAGCATATCGATGATGTGTTTAAAATCAGGTCTACAAACAAAGAAAATAGTGCTATCATTTTTATCCAATTTGAAATATTATTATTTACTAAATATCTTTTTGCAGGGCATGAAGACACATTAGAATTGTTCAGAATTACAATAGAAAAAGCAGTAGAACATATCTCGGGTATGTTACCGGTTTTTACTAGGTTTCTCGATGTCTTCTGGGTATTTGACAGGCCCATTAGGATTCTTAAGTGTAAAGCATCAGGCCTTATCATTGAGAGCAATACTAATTCCTGCAACAGTTTTGTTAAAGACAAACATTGGAATCTTTTGTCATTCAAACAAGCGTATCCAAAATTTGAATACATACTTTACACAGGGTTTTAGCTTACGCATGATTTATGCATCTCTGATAATCATAACTGATTCCCTGGGGATGCTCTATAGTTTCGAAATAAAGCTGTAAAGCATATTTGTTTTCTGATGTTATGTATGTAACATTATAACTTTTTCTTAAAATGCGTTTGCATAGAAATTTAATTATATGAGATGGATTGTTAAACATTTAAGACGTTTTCGTAATGAAAAATGAATTGCTAAGTTTTTTAGAATGTTATGCATTGTAAACAAGAACCACAAAAATATTTTCTTTACATTTTTTCAGAATTTGGATTGGAAGGCGATCCAACAGGAAGTTTGAGGCAATTCTGGGCGATTATAGAGGTTCGTTTCATAGAAAAAAAATGTATACAGTCCTGTATATAAAGTTAATCATTAGAAAGATCGACTGATAGCCGAAGATCCTATATTTTACCCACTGGTACTTTTTATCATATATTATTAATAAATGTTTCATCAAATGATAATTTAATACGTAGGTTTGAGATACAAATCTGGACTGTTCTTCTCGATATTTATATACTCTAGAGGCTCAAGGTGAGGCAAAAGTGGGACACTGCAGGCCATCATAGTAACGGATATCCCACTGACTGTGAATTATGAGGAAATTTTCAAGGAAACTACCAGCATTTATTTGTTTTAGCATTGTCAAAAAGAAGTTTCCTTAGTGTTCATGTAAAAAATTTTCCTCAATAAGTTTTATAATTCTACCTTGAAGCTATTTCTCCACCAGGATCCGCTGTACTGAAGATCTAAACCGCCTCCAGAAGGGTAAAAAAAAGTTCACTCTTGAAACTGCTACGTGTCAGTTCTATTTTCTAAATCTATCTGAACAAACAAACATTGTAATCACTCAGTATATTCATGTAGTTGTTATTTAATGGTATTCTCGATTTAACAGAGTGGGTCATTAACTTGATACCAAGAAGGTTGTAAACGTGTTCCACCTTTGCTATGAGGAATGCATAAAATTTGAAAAATGCCAGTCTGGATCGGTATCTCAAAACTCGAATATTATGACGTCCCAATTTATCTACATGTACTTGGCGGATGTGGTGAAAGTGAATTTGACCATTCCTCAATAGTACTTGCGATGTGCACAAATATAATATAGTGAAAATATTATTCTGTAGGAATCATATACCAAATATAATACGGTAAAAATATTATTATCTAGAGAGCATGTGTTCATCATCAGCAAATGGCACCTTTTATCACAGACAGATGTGATATACCTTAAGTATGTGTAGCATTTGCATTACGCATGTTAATTTAATATTTTTGTTTTCAACATTCAAATGTATCTGGACACATTATTGAAATGTCATGATGAATGAAAACATGTGTATACTATTCAAACTTAAAATGAATAATTTAAAGATAAACAACATGAACTCTTTTACAGGGAAAATTTTGCAAAAATATGACAAGAGCAAGAGAGATATGGAATACAATATTATCAGAGGGTCACGGGAATGAAGCTAGTGCATGGTTAGAGTATTATAAACTAGAAAGGTTTGTATTGAAATATCGGGAATGTGTATGATAAAATCATATTGGAGCACCACAAGTGCTACCATGTAAGGTGACGTAGACGATCCAAGTTGTATCCCCAGATTGCGACGCAATGTTTAAGAAGTTATTTTATGCTTAAGTGCTGCTATATGACTGAAAAATAGTTTCAGAAATGATGTAAAACTCTGAACAACCATCCATTTATTGGTGAAGTTTGTGCTTCTGTAACTGGTTTACTGTTCAAGAATCCTTTATTAAGAAACCTCTAACTGCTTTAAATAGATTTATTATTTTTATTTTTATTTGTAACTGCTTTATAGATTTTGATAATATGTGAAAAGATTTTCCCATAGTGCTTGAAAAATTGCAGAATTTGATGTGAAACACAGAGCAACCAATGTAAATACAGTCAAACTTCGATATCTCGAACACTGATATCTCGAATTCCCGGGATATCTCGAAGTCGAAAAAAATCCTTCATATTATGATTAAATTCACCCCGGATGTGTCGAACACTGATATGTCGAATACCATGCTTATCTCGAATACATTTTCAAGTCCCGAAGTTCTTATTTACCTGGTTTATCTCGAAGTTGGCTTCTTATTGACAACATTCCCCGCGGCGTTTACCCTAAATGACAGGTCGCTCGCATGGTGTGATCAATTGACCGTGTCGGTGTACAAAGCTGCAGTAATTACATAATCGATGGCGTCTGTGCGTACCCTGTTATTTATACCAAATATTAATAAATGATGATAGGTTATTAAACTCGACACAAAATTAAATAATTAACATTAACTGTAATTAATGCTTTTTCATACCTGCGTTTAAAAAAATTTCTTTACACTGTTCATTAATCATTAATATTTCCAATCCGTGTGTATGTCTATGTATTTTTATGCAAAGTAATAGTAATTAAATTAAATTATGACGTGTGTCTTTATCTTGTCTTGCGTGTTAGCCCGTCCTCGGTTTTAGGTATAGTATAAGACAGTTATATCCAGTATTGGATTTAAATTACGATGTTACTGAAAAGGAAACATGAAGTTTTTAGTTTTGGAGTATATTCTTTATATATTTGTAAAATACAAAAGGTATGATGAGATTTAGATTAATTATTTAGGAACGATACAATATGCACATCTTCATGCGTATTTATTGATAAATACATGTATATCTCATACATCTACTATAATAATAACAATTGTCAAATGAATCGGCGTACATTAACAACTGCAAGATTTGTGATCCTAAACTCAAAATTTGGATATCTCGAACTACGGATATCTCGAAGTATTTACCACGGTCCCTCCGACTTCGAGATAAAGAGGTTTGACTGTATATGTACATGTATATAAAACTGTGAAGAAATTGATGGTGTGGTAGAAGTATTTGTGGTCTAATTTGAGTTCTATGTATATCTAAAATTCATGTTTATGCTATTGTGCTAGTTACACTGTTTCTCTATTGTGCTAGTTACTCAGTTTCTAGAGCAAGCCAGGTGGATGAGATGATCGGCTTGTGACAGAAATGTCCTGGGTTTGACTCCCGCCGTTGGTGCAATGGTGACCTGTCTCACAGACAGAGACTGAAAACAGTGAGAAGGTGAAAACAGAGGTCCTGTTTCACTGTAGGTGTTGCAGGTAAAAGATCCCTCACTGCTTCAAATAGCTCCGTGACAAAGGTATAAATTTCGATGCAATTCATTGGGCAAATATGGTCACCATAAACAGCAGTCTTCCCAAAAAACTTTTCAGACCAGTGGTTCACTTCGCAATATTTGGGGTCCTTGCTTCATAATGTAATCAATATTTTAGAAATTTTCAGTGGTCCTGCAAACATTTCATTGGCCTTGGTCTTCGGACCACTGGTTTTTCGGGAAGACTGTTAAAACATGAAAAAATCGTGAAGTGACGTAAAAATAATAATTAATCAGTCTATTTCTAGAGCTTATGGTGACAACAAACACTGCAGAAAGCTTTTACTAAGGGCACTTAACTCTGTCACAGACTGGCCAGAGAGTGTTGTAGAGGCATATATCAACTTTGAGAGGGAAGAAGGTAAAATCAAAAAGGTCTTGTTTAAAAGTCTAATTAAAAGTGAAGTATACTTAAGTGATGAAATTTGAAGTGGAAGACTTGTTTGAGGTCGTAGGCTTAGTTATTGCTATCCAAAGTGAAAGCCCATTACTCTCTGTCTTTTTCTATCAATATCAATGTGTATGATATGACATTGACAACAATGATCAAAACCATTCTTTGAATTTCTTCTACTCTTCTTCTAAAGCAAAATATGTATAACTTAATACACACCTGTGCTTAGCTGAAACAATCATTAAGAGAAGAAAATACTTTCCAATTTTTTTCATCTTCTTTACTTTATTGGCAACACTAATACCAGAAACATATGTAAGTAAGATTAAAAAAATTACTGAATGACATGGTGTTACATTGTGTGATGTCACAGTTACACTGAACAAACACATTACTACACAAAAACAAAATCTATGTATGGGGATACACTGAATGATTTATGAAATTAAAACTAAAAACGACTCTTTGTGATTTTACGAATTTAATAAGCTTAACAATTAATCATTCACGATCTAAAACTTGAAAAATAAAAACACACAGTACCTAGTGTATTTACAGGCTTTAACACGTGTAGGTCTTTTTATCAGTCATTCATATAAATTTCTATATAGTGTAACCAGTTTCAAGAACAACCTTAACATGTTAAAAATTCCTAGCTGGCCCTAGCCAGGATTCAGATCTACCGGTCAAATTTAAATCATGCAGCATATTCTTCATTAAAACCAACCTTCAGCTATTAGTCTTTAAAGATTTGTTATAGCTGAAGGTCTTGAGAAAGATCATAATTCGACACAGTATGTGGAATAGGATATAACTTTCTATCATAGGTGACTTGGAACAGTATGATGCAGCTGTGGCCAAATGTGATGCACAGATGGAAAGAATAAATGAACGAAGGGCAAAGGTTAGAAAATTAAGTAAAAAAGATTTGTTTATAAAGATATTAGTAGCATATGCTATGCTTCTACATATGCCATTTTTAGGCTAGTTTTAAAACTTGGCTCTTGGATCTCTTTAAGGTTTACAATCTAGATTCTTCCTAGATGTGGATTTCATTATATACATGTATACATGTAGCAGCATATCACCGTTCATCTGATATGACAGTTTGAATGTTTACATTTGATAATACAAATCGGTGTAGCCCAGTGGATGAGGTGCAGGGCTCGTGACCAGGAGGCTTGGGTTCGACTCCTGCCATGGGTGCACTGTGTGCTGTCTTTCTGATGAGACAGTAAAAACTGAGGTTCTGTGTCACGGTAGGCGTGGCACGTAAAAGATCCATCACTGCTTCAGTAATCACCATATACATGAAATAATCATGGAGTGACATAAAACAATAAATCTGTTGATAGGAACATGAAATGCTCTCCAACTGTTGGGACTGTAAAGAGATTGTCATCAGAACCATAAAATTGTCTTCATGTGATAGGACCATATGAAGGTTTCTATTTGATAGGACCATGAAAGGTCACTTTTAGTTAGCACCAAAAAAGATCTTCATCTGATAGGACTGTAAAAAGGCCCTCATCTGACAGGATCATGAAAAGGTCTCCCTTTGATATTCATTATATAGTTTGCATGTACATAAGTATCAGTAGACTTTTTTCATATTAATTTCATCTTGCATTAAATGATGTTTTAACGTTCAAAGTTGTGTCATTCTATTCCAACATAACGATCCAAGCAATAACATCATAATGAAAATTCTAGCAAGACATAGTTTGTCGAGCATGAGGTCCCATACACCATGTAAAATATGAAATTTGTATATTCAGTATAACCATGGAAAGATCACCATCTGATACATTTACAAATCACCGAAATGACCATATGATAAGCTTCCCTCAAAACATAACTTAATAAAGGTTTCCATAACATCTCTTTGTCTAATGGGACCATACAAATACAAAAGGGTCTGTCTGATATAACCATTTCAGTCTCGCACCAGAGCAAGGAGATGTAAACTGCGGTTTCCAATGTCCAGTGAAATAATGTAAATATGGCTTTCAACAACAAAATGTACTTATACAACAGTATGAAAATCTTCTTCTCTTTGTCAGAACCATTGAAAAGCAGTGTCAGAACCATTAAAAAGCAGTGTCAGAACCATTGAAAAGCAGTGTCAGAACCATTAAAAAGCAGTCTTTCTTTTAGGAAAACCATCAGTTTAACAGGACATTGTAAAATTGTGTAGCTCAGTGGATGAGGTCCTCGGCTCGTGGCCGGGAGGTCCGGGTTCGACACCCACCATAGTTACACCAGTGTGCTGTCTTACGAATGAGACAGTAAAGATCGAGGTCTGGTGCCACTGTATGCGTGGCACGTGAAATATCCCTCACTGCTTCGTGAGGGTTGGTTCCAAGGATATAAATTTCTATGTGATGCATCAGGCAGATTCGGTCACCATATACGTGAAATAATTAGGGAGTGACGTAAAACAATCAATCGGTTAAAGTAAAAATGAACTCTTACATTGATAGTAAAGAATGGTTTTGATGCTTTGTATTAAAATTGTAGGCAGCAGAAAAGGAGGCTCTAATTCAAGAAAGTAAAAAGGCAGATAAGAAGTCGAATAAGAAGCAAAAATTTGACAAAGGACAGAGTAAAGCAGACAAAGGGCCACAAAAGCAGCAAGGAAAGTCTTTCAATAAACAAGCAAGGGTGTCAAAGGAAGAGGTACGTGGAATGGAATAAGTATGTCCGTATGTAAATATTTTTGATTGTATATAGATTTTATTAAAAGCAATAAGTAGAGTTCTTTCCAAACAAGGATGAAATCGTTTGGGTTTGTGTAATAGTGGCTTGAGATAAAGATGTACATTTATTCTTGAACCAACGTTAAATGAATAAAAAATCTAATTCCAGGAAGACAAGCAATCAGACAAACAAGTTAACACAGTTCCTGTAGTATCCAGAACAGTACCTCCACCAGGTTATAAGGGTGACACTGAGTCACCACAAAGTGATGGATTTAAGGTTCCTCTGCCACCTGGATCTAAGGGTCCGCCTCCTCCAGGGTTCAAACGTGAAATGTCTCCTGGCCTTGATAAGGAGTCCCCACCTAATAAAAAGCAAAAAACAGGTGAGATTGTATGCATTTGCAGAAATATGAAACTAGTTGTTCTTTTATGTTGTTTCATAGCGTGGTTTTATCACATGACATCTTTAGAAGTTATTGGCTTTTTTTTTCCTCACCCAAATTATTTTGGAGGGGCTTTAGTAATCCTGTCACTTTTCCATCTATCCTTTCGTTGATTTCCTAGTTCTTGTCTTCATCCTTCTTACACACAGTTGTCGTAAACAAAGCAGAAAAAAATTGGAAAGTGGCATAATTGTACTGCTTCATATTAATCGTTGTAGTCACAAGAAGGGTTTTGTTCTTATTTTAGATGAGATACACTTAGAAGATCAAGGTCAGGAAGACAGGGCTGAACAAAATCCAGAAAAAGCCGCTAGGACAGCATTCGTTAGCAACTTAGATTTCTCCATTGATGAAGATAGAATAGGTGCAATATTTGCTAAAGTAAGACTGGATACACATATTTTTGGGTCGCCCCTTTATCAGGACGACTAATTGTTATTTTTTTTATTATCATATATATTTCTTAATATTTTATGTTAAAACAATTGTTTTTCACATACACATAATATAAGATGTTCTCTATATATAATTTACATTATTGATTCCCTATTAGTAGATCTTAATTCTAGGCATGATTCTGATCAGCTTTAAAGCTGATTTCAGCTTTTTTGCAGCAAGAAAATTTTCTCAAAATGTTCTGAATTTAGTAGCAAATATAAAAAAAAATCACTTTTTGTAAAGGGGTTTATATATATTTAGCTTTTCTGATAGCATTATCAGCTTTTTTGGTCGATGATTAAAATCATATCAGTAATACTAGTTTGTTTATTTATTGCGTAAAAGGTAGCATCTGCATTTCTTCATAACTTTGTACTATTCAATGCACCCAACAAAAGCCTCGAGGTATGTTTTCTGTGCTAGTGTAAATTGAGTGATCGTCAAATGCACGACATGACACCTTTTGGCACACCTTTTCATTATGGCATCATATATAAATGGCCCGTCAAACATGATTTTAACTGTGATGCTACAACGAAACTACGTAATGGATGTGGTTAAAGTTGGATCTTGCGATCCCTCAATTGTGATATGACGTCTTAGTTTTTACTGTCTTATCCGAAGGACGGCTAGGAATGGCAAATGTTGATAAATCACGGTAGAAAAAGCCGAGTCAACAGCTAGAATGACCTCTGATCATCAGATTATAATCGTAAATCCAGTATGAAACAATAAAACCAATCTGCCCGTCATCCTTTGTTTTAAATCACTTAAATTTTGCTTGATTCATTTGTTGCAGTTGATTTTACAGGATTTTCTAAACATTATATAATTGGAAGTTAGCACTTCTGGAACAAATTAGAACCAATGATTTTCTAGATCAGAATGGATCGGGAACATACCTCAGGGCTTAACTGTTCGCACTTTCGTGAAATCTTTATTTCAGTGCATTACTAATTATTCGAACATTTGACAAAAAAAGAGACAAAAATATATGGATATGTAATGAGCTAGACTTGTTATGTTTGATAATTTACTCTTTGTTGACATTTACAGTGTGGAGAGCTGACAGACATTCGATTAGTCCGCACATTCAAAGGAAAGTCGAAAGGTTACGCATATGTGGAGTTCAAAGATGAGGTCAGAATACAGATATTATCTCATTGGAAATATAATCCTGATATCTATTGTGCTTTTTATACCACTGTATGTCTATTTTAATCCACTTTTAGCAGTGTGCATTTAATCATGATAATACATGTATATGTTTATTCAGTTTTTTGTTCGTAATATTCCCTAATGACAAATATATCTATAAAGTGAAAAAGTTGGGGCATAAAGGTAGGGGGGAGAAATAATGTGCATACAAGTAGTTAAATTACCATGATTTAATATTAGTCAAGTCAGTGTAACTGTTGTTGTGATGATATCATGTGAGATCCCACGGCACTCCGATATATTACATACATGTTTATAACGTCATAGATAGATCAATCAGAAACAGTCTTGAAGGGTCAATTACATATATTAAAACAATACTACCTTGAGAGATATGAATGTCCAAATTGAATTTTACTCATCGGTTATTATTTCAGTTGAGTATGATGAATGCCCGTAAGTTAGATAGAGAACTAGTGGAAGGTAGACCAATGTATGTCTCAAAATGTGAAGATAAGACGAAACAAAAGAGTCAGTTTAAGGTAAAATCTCCAAATAATATTTTTTTTTAAATTATTTATCTGTTTACAATACCGTTAGATATTCTTAAGAGTGAAAGATTGTGATATCATTACCAGTATTTTGTAAATGAAACTGCATTTTTTATATTAACGACCATCATGGCACTCCGCTGAAAAACAAAGTTTTGAGACAAAATTCTAACCCCTTTTAAACTTTGAAGGAATGTTAGTATGTCCCTGTTTTTTTCATAAAAGTTTGAAAAAAAAACCCAACAGCATCAGTCAAACAGCCATTGCAAAATAAGAACTGATTTCAATGTAGTCAAAAAGAATTAAACTTTTCTCTTAAAACTAGTAGCTGATATTCATATGTGAATAAACTTTTGTCTTCAACTGTATGTTGTACACAATGATGTCAACTTTTCAGTTTGCCACCAGTATGGAGCAGAACAAGCTGTTTGTGAAGAATCTTCCTTTTACATGTAGCAAGGAAGCTCTAGAGAATATATTCGGACAGGTGCTATTAATTTTACTTGAAAATCATCCAACATATTCATTTATATAAAGGGGCAGGCTTAGTGCAGTGCTTGTGTCATGACACCCATGATCCCGTTTCGATCCCCAGGTTGCGCAACTATGTATAAGAGTTTGGTTACCTCCTACTTCCATGTTGCTATATTTTATTAATTGAAAAATTGTCGAAAGCGACGCAAAACACCAGTCATTGCACCAACAGTCATATATCTCGTATGTCCACCAAATTGATTATTCTTTAATACTGCAGTAGGTAACGGTATTCCCACTATTTTGAAGCCGAGACCAGTTATTTGAACAGTAATACAATTACCCGGTAGAGGATTTTTATCAACTTAGAGACGTGGAATATCAAGTTGATTTATCATAATATATTACTCGGTTTAATGTCCAAGTGGCTGAAATATTGCATTATAAAGTACTGTGCCATTTTCCTGTATCGTTTCTTGATTTGATGCCTGATCAGGCAAGTGGAAAAGGTCCATCAGAGAGATTAGCTAATTTATTTTGGAGTTATCTACTTTCTTTCTAGATAGACGCCTCTGATTTATAACAATCTAACCATGTCACTTCCAATGCAACACTGTGATCACTTTGTCTGGCATGTGTTTGTCTATCCGTCTGTCTCTCTGCTTGGAGTCACACTTTTGAAAAATGAATTGGAAGAGACACATGTGTTCTGTTGAACTCTATATGTATTTTCATTGAAAAGAAATGTATACCAGTTTGAAAATAATATTTTTCCTCTTTGTTCAGCATGGGAAATTAAAGGAAGTGAGACTTGTAACATACAGAAGTGGTGCTCCAAAAGGCTTAGCATACATTGAATATGAAGATGAGGTAAGATTAACACTATGTTGTATGATTATAGACTACAGGGTTTTTTTTCTCTATTGTTTCCTTTGTAAGTTAGGAAATCACTGCAAATTTATGTATGTTGTTGTATTACATAGGGGTCTGGCGCCATAAACTGAGAAAATACTTAAGTCATGGTTTCAAATTCTTCTGTTCAGCAATGAATTCATAACAGGGATTTTATTGAGTTTTATGCTATCGTTAAATAGAATTAAACCATTCTGCATTGCAATTTATTGGAACGTTTGATAATGGAGTAAATTAAAATGAAATCATTGACTTTGTCTAACAGAGCTGTAATTTTATCTTCTTAAGCATAATATTGCATACGCCAAACTCCAAATATCCTTCATTTCACTTCATTTCATTTCACCTCACTTTCAGGTCTTGTGACAACATTTTAGCCTCGTGACATATTGAGGCATACAAAAAAGAGCTTTGATATCATATTTATAACTTTTGTCAAACTCTTTACTACCGCAGAGCATGTTTAAATTTTTATAAATACCATATCATTACAACACTAGTGTATTAATTGAGGAAGATGTCAACATTAATCTTTTGGGGGTGGGGGGGGGGACCTTGTGCTTGGTACATGAGACAAGGGAGGAAACTGTAGTCTATGATCTTATGTTGAGGCGATAGAGTTGTCTGTTTGTCTTTATGTGACAAAACTTTATCGTTAGACCTAACTGTTATCAGGGGACATTAGTGTTTCACAGGCACATCTTGTTCTGGATTAGTCATTTTTTTTTTGTCCCCCAATTTTAGCGAAAGAATGGGGACATTAAATCTCATCCGTCTGTCCGTCCATCTGTCTGTCACAAAAACTTTACCGTGGTCATAACTTTTTAACCCTAAGACGTAGGGCCTTCATATTTGGCATGCTTGTTTACTAATTGCAATACCTTTCCATTGGTACCAAAATTTTTTTATCATGTGACCTTGACTGTGACCTTTGACCTACTAAATGTAACTTTTTAACCGTAAGCCATGGGGCCTTCATATTTGGCATGTGTGTCCATAATGGCGCTGCAGATACATGTCGACATGCACAACCATGACAATATGTCACAGATCACTGCATTCTTACTGATAGAACCCCGAAAGCAGAGAACCACAATTCTCTGAATTTGTGTGGTTTTCTTTTTTTTTTTTTTGGCAGTAAACTTTACACAGTCTGTTTGGAATAGAGGCTCCAACTGTAGATAGTACAAGATTGAGATTTTCTACCATTTTAATTCTATGATCTATCCACAATATCACCATATTCTTGAGACATTCGTTAAACTTCTTACCTTGCAAAGTTATACTCATCCATATAGACCAGTTATCTGTGATGATTGAGAGGGGGCAGTATTTCAGCCAGAAAATATTTCTGATAAAGACCATAGTTGAATAAACTTCTTCTAAAAGAATATTTGTGTACTTTGAACAAAATAATGTTATTTATACCATATATTCTTTTACAGCAAGATGCAGCAAAAGCAGTGATCCAGACAGATGGGTTGAAAATTGGAGAACATGAAATCTCTGTTGCCATTAGTAACCCCCCGGAACGGAAAACACCTCTTGCCAAGAGGGAAGAAACTATGTTTCAGCCTTCACTAGGAGGTGGAAAAAAGGAAACAGAAATGTATGTACATGTACCAGTGCTCATATATTCCAAACTTCTAATTTTATATCCATGTTTCTGATGTCTTCTTTTGAAACTGGCAAGTCCTACATTATTGACTTATTCAGGGCAAGCTTGGTGTTGTGGTTAAGCGCTTGTCTTGCGGTGCCGACAATCAAGGGTTCAAGACCTGGACTGCACCTCTATGTTTCCATGTCACGGTATAACTGAAAAATTGTTGATAGCAACATAAAACCCCAATCAACCAACCAAATTATTGACTTATTCCAGTATTCCAGGATTTTCATGTAGCGTGAATGACGATCAAAATATGAATATTTTTGACCGGATTGCAAAGCAATACATATCTACTTTAGAATTCCGGTCTACTTTGCAATTCCGATCTATAAATTGGCAAAATCCATCTGTTCGTCTGTCCGGTGTCAACATTTTGTGTTTAGCTTGGTTTCTTTCATACCCTAAAGGGTACTTATGTCAAAAGTTAGTAGGTTTGTAGATACTTGAATGTTCTATCCAACCAATACAAAACTTCAGTGACCTTGACCTTGACATTACGCTTCAGTGAACACACACTGTTTTTAGCCTTTAGGGTGACCACTTGCATACATGTATTGTTAACGTTAATGCAAAGCAATTCCGGTCTATAAATTGGCAAAATCGGTCCGTCTGTCTGTCCATGCATCCGTCCGTCCAGCGTCAACATTTTGCGTTTAGCATTTGCAATCCGGTCATATCGTCCTTGACGGTTTCTTGTTGTAAATTATGAATGTAAAGCATACAGAGATTGTATGGACAGATTTCTCTATAATACACTATTTTAAATATAGGAGATTGAATTTTTTTTTAATTCAAAATATTAAAGGTCCACCAAAATCGCCATATTTACTTGAAATATTTTCTTCACTTTCAGTCGTGGTAAGGCAAGAACACAAGTATCCTTGCTGCCTAGGTCTGTCACAAGAACGCCTGCTACTGGTCAAAGTACAAAACCTACAACCAATCAGAAATTGTCCAGTACTTCTACTAATGCATCAAATGGACAAACGACTGAGAAAACTGACTCGAAAATGTCCAACGATGATTTCAGAAAAATGTTGCTAAAAAAATGAAATGAAAACAAGAATTCATAAGATATTTTACATGGTCTGAATGTTTACATGTATTGTTATTTATATGTATACAATCAGTAATTCTATCTGTGGTTCAGTTTTGGTTTCCAGTATATTGATAACTGATTACAAGAGAGTCTGGTATCAAACCATTCGAAGTTTGTTGCCAGTTGTCTCTATTGTTTCCTCAACCATTACATGTAGGTGCCTTCATGTGCTTGAAAGATTTCTGCACATCAAATAAAGCAACACGATAACAAAATGAAATGATTCAGTATTCCTTCCATGAGGATATATAAAGTAATTCATCATTCCGACTGGCTTGATGTTTATTTTGTTATTTCTTTGACCGTCATTTGTTTTGCTGTTATTGATATGATTACTGGTAGTCAATAAAGCATAGAGTATGGAATGAATTTTCTCTTGATGTTGGGATTAAGTGATCAGTGGTTTTAACCTCTGCTAAACCTCTATTTATATGACCTTTTACCTCTGACTACGGCATGATTGATTCTGTGGGAAGCTTCAATGGAAAGGAGGTTTGGAATCAAGCTGGATTACCCTCAGCTCATGGAAGGGTTACCACAGTGTAAGCTCTGTATAGAGATCTAAGGTGGACTAAGTAACTCCTTGACCTTTTAAAATCTGAGGCCATTAATAATGTCACCAATTTATTTAATCATCATTTTGGGTAACTTGATTTCCGGGTTGTGTTTTTAGTCTAGATACATTATCATTTCTTCAAGCGTACCTAGCTATGATCATTTATTTTATCTTCATCAGGGAAGTCAACTGTATGCTGGTTTAATGTACTGAATCCATGACATGCACTAATTAGATCTCAACATACACAACGTTAATCTTTAAAACGAATACATCATTTTGAAGCATCTTGCACGATAAGACTTTTTACCAAAAGGATTTTTTGAAAATAATGTTATTCAGTCCAAAAGGGATAATTAAAATTTGTATTGAACCATATGGGAATTACTGTATTTTGTTAATATTTTTTCACAAAAGACAAAATTTTGGAAAAACTCACAGATAAATGCTCCGTAATATTGTAATTTATCAATATTCATTAACAAAAATGATGTCCACTGTGCAGCATTTCTGCGCTTTAGTTTTTTTTATATTTATAACTATGGGGAGATAACTCCTTTAAGGGAATTCATATTGTAAAATCCCAAACTTTACAGTCACTATCATCAAGATCATCTAAGGTGACATGCATTTTGCTTTAACACGTAACCATAGCAAAAATTGTTTTTGCTAATGTCTTATTTTGCCTTTTGAGACTTACTATGGGTTGAATACCTTAATTCATCTTCCCATTGTTAAAATATGATTTAAGCCTCCATAGCTGGATTCAATGACATCTCTTTGCATTCACTTTTAGTACTTGCATACGAATAGAGTAAGTTGTTCTGACTGTTCCAAAAAGTAATTGATATTGTATTTCCAATGATAAAAATGCTTTAAGTTCAGTAGAGAAATGTTCAGATCAAAATTCAAAGTATTTTTATTTCAACAATAATTGATTTCATGTCATAAAAGAGCATGCCGATGTAGCCTAGTTGATGAGGTGCTGGACTTGTGACTGAGAGGTTCTAGGTTCGATTTCCCGCCGTGGGAACATCAGTGTCTTGTTTTTTGGATGAGGTAATACAAACCAAGATCTCGTATCGTGCTGGGCGAGGCACATGAAATTAAAGACCCCTCACTACAATAGCAAAAATTGCATAAAAATATATGTGTGATGATTAAATGCATTCAGCGTAAAGAATGGCCACAAATACATGTGACATTAAATGTTCCATGTTATTTATTTAACATATCCCATCGGAAGACTTCTCAATTTTCATGCTCCCTGAAAAATTTAAGACACACTTCGGGGAGCATCCATCAGTGTTACCAATGTTCTTCATATATATTAACATCTGTACATTTATGTAAAAGCATGATATCAAGTATGTAAGTATACCGGTGCGAATGAAAATCTAAGAAAGATAACTCTAATATAAATGAATTAAGTTATCTTTCTTAGATTTTCATATGCCCTAAATGAAGATTTTTTTTTCTGAACTTTTTGTTATATATATATATATATATATATATATATATATATATATATATATATATATATATATATATATATATATATATATTCCTAAAAATATTATGATTTGGACCAATAATTAATTCCCGAGCGCCCCTGAATGCGTGTCTTGGCGTATGAATTATCCTGGGCGTACATGTATAATAGTATGACCGAAAGGGTATATACATGTATGTGCTTGGTAGGCTACCGTCCTAAATTTACTGACATCTAACTAGGCGTGTTAATGTACTTCGTGACATGGACCCCCGTGCACTTTACTGGTGCATTTCCCTTCGGACAAGGTCATAATTGGGTGTAAATACTGTCTTATCAGTTACATATAAATTGTTCAGTGGCGTAGGAAGCAAATCAAAAGTGGGAGGGGGGGGGGGGGGGGCAAAAATCATGAAATATTTTTCTTGGTACTGAATGAGTTTATCTACCGTAAGATATGCAAGAACTTGCGAATAGAAATTCAGAGCTTGTGTGTTACAGAGAATGTTTTTAACGAATATGTAGGCAGTCGCCATCTGTTAATATTTTCCGGCCTATATCGTTTACCATAGAATCCGATCTGTCCGACCATTTAGAAGTTAAAAATTACCAATTTTATTGTTGATTCAAGCATATATTATGAATGTATTACATTCAAGAGATAAAAGCTGAGCTTTGAAAAATTAATATTGAAAATTAAGTTTTTATTTATCTTTTATTCATTCATTTATATTTCACTTGAGAAACAAACGATATAGAAAATTCATCTAGATGTGTTCGGGGTAAGTAAAGCCCCCCACCAACATTTTGTTTGATATGATATCGGAATATATTTTTTTGAATTACCGTATTTTACCACAAAAACTGACCCAAATACGGAGTCCATCAGAACCACAGTGGTTCGATCTGCGGCGCCCCTTGCTTGAGATCTACGACTGATCGTCGGGTGCTATGTCTTTCGGATGAGAAAAAGAGGTTCCATGTCTCGATAGGTATCCGCACCGAAAAGATACGTCACTGCTTCAGATGGGTCTTATACAGAGGTCTAAGTATCTGTGCATTGTAGCAGACAGATGTCGTCATATATGTGAAATGATGATATGAGGTAAAACGAAAGGGAAACAAAACACATCGAGATTTTGCTGAGAACTACTGTATTTTATTGTTCAAAGCAGCATCCGGAATATTTCACTTGTATAGGTGTTCATCTATATGGTAGCAGAAAGTCCTTTGTTCACCTGTAAGGGAGCGGTTATTGTGTTCCCCAATGTGGGAGCGGTCATTGTTGAGGTCACCTATTTGACAGAGGTCACTGTTGTACTTACCTACACGGTTGCTGTCAGTGTTATAGTTGCCTGTATGGGAGTTGTAACTTTCGGCAAGTACATAGACACCTTCCCACTTTTCAAATTGTCTCAACCTGGATTCGAATTCATAGGACCGAGAGACTATAACGAGTTTCGTCGCAATGCAGTATATGACCGAGGTTAAATTTTAACACAATCAGGTAATGATGTAATAAATTTTCACTGAAATAAATTCAAAAAGAAAGGATAAACCGTTATGCATCTTTGACACTTTATAGAACGAGTGCAGAACTCAAAAGAATTACCGTACACTCCCATATCTAGATCAGTAGATGTCATTGTAGACGGTTCGCCAGAGATAAGAAAGTCGTCATTGCAAGATATGTACGAAATATTAACACGTGGTAGTTATTACCAACATTTTAGATCGACCCACAGTAATTTATACGTCCTTAAACAGCAGTGTTCGTAATTCATAGAGTAACAAAAGAAATTAAACATGTTTGTAAAGTGGCTTTTAGTGTTTGGGATATTTGTCGTGTATAGTGTGAAAGCGGAACCTTTAGTGCGCGATACCAACTCAGAGTTTGAAACTTGTGTTTATAAAAATAAAACGTACAGGATTGGAGAATATGCACTGCCTAACTTGTGTAAGGTATGCCGGTGCAGGAAGACTGCTGAAGGAATGAAAATGATCTGTACAAAGACTGCGTTATGTTCCAACAAAAGCAATCGAAATCGAAGTAAGTTTTAAAACCGGTAATACAAATAGATGTTTATAGATACAATATACAAAACCATTGATTGTTTGTAAAAAAAGTTGTGACTAAGGAGTTATTTATTTATTTTATTGTTTATTATTTATTGTTTATTATTTTTTATAGTATTTGTTAATATTATTATTATTAATAATATTATTGTTGTTTTTGTTTTGTTTTTGGGAGTTTTTAAAGTTTGTTTTGTTTTTTTATGTTTTGTTTTGTTTGTCCGTTCTTTTGTGGATTTTTTTTTTTTTTTTTTTTTTCTTTTTTGGTTTTTGAGGGATGTTTGTCTTATTTTTCATTATAAGCCGGGCTGATAAGGTGTGCATACCCTAAAACACGCGGTACATAGTGAACTTCACATCTTATGTTTTCTTGAATTGCATCAGTGCATGCGTGTAGTATTTATGTTTATTCCGTAAACTTTGATGTCAAAGTTTCACCTTTTCGGAACAATTGCCGTCCGATAGATTATCATATCATTCTGTATAAGGTTGTTCTGACATATATCTTAATCACTATCTAATAGGTTTATCGGGTTTCATTAGGTGTTGACCACAGGTAGTACCGAAAATTTTAATCAATGTTTTAATTCAATGTTTTGTTTGTTTTTTTAGGCCCCCGGATCCAAAGATTGGGGACATAATGTTTTTGTCCTGTCTGTGTTTATGTCCGCCTCTTTGTCTACATGTATCTGTCTAACAACTTTAACCTTGGCCATAACTTTTGAACCGCGAGGGATAGAGACTGCATATTTCACTTGCACACACAACTCATAAAACCCTTTCTATTAACTTCAAGGACGATAACGTTTTTTGTCCTCTCTGTCTGTTTATTTGTCCATCTCCTTGTTTGTCTGTTGTCAGTTTGAATGTTGGCCATAACTTTTGAACTGTGAGGGACAGAAATTTCATATTTCAGAAGCGTACTCAACTAATGAAACCCAATTCAAATGACATCAAGGACGGTGACATTTTGATCTTGACAATTACTTCACGCTAAAATTAACTTTTACTGACTTTGTGGCCACCGAGGGCATAGTGTGTTTCGCAACATCTTGTATATATATATATATATATATATATATATATATATATATATATATATATATATATATATATATATATATATATATATTATTTATCTTGGGGGGGGGGGGGGGTTGTTGTTTGTTTATTTGCTTTTTATTTTATTTCGTGTATTTCTTCTCCTCACTTTTTTGTTTTTGGATGGTATGGGTGGTTATTTTCCATTTGTTTGTTTGTCTTATTTTGTGTTTTGTTTGTGGACTTGGATTTGGATTTTGTGTGTGGGAAGGGAAATATTAAACTGTTCATGCACACTTTCATTTTATGATTATGATTCTTTGTCAATTATTGTTATTATTATTATTATTATTATTATTATTGTTATTATTATTATTATTATTATTATTATTATTATTATTATTATTATTATTATTATTATTAATTATATTGTTTTACAGGCCCACCTGGGGCATAGGTGTCTGTTATCGTGAGCATGCATAACCTGCAACCGCTACGACTCTGCGCGATCTCCCTCCCGTCACTTTACTAACGGGCATGAGAGCGAGAGAAGTAGCGTAGCCACTGCAGGGTATATATACATGTATTCATATCAGACAACTATGACCCGTAGGAGACCATGACTGTAGCAAAATAATGTAGTTTGAATATGAATGATTTAATTAAATCACTATTAATTTCTCTTATGGTTAACGTTTTTGTGAAAATTCTTATACTGTATTACATAATGTTTGGAATGTATTTTGCATTGAATGTCCACGTTGACTTTTTAAGACTTGTCATGTTATGTCTCTCTTTGGAGTATGATTTTCTTGAAATCCGATAAAGCAAATATCACATATCTGTATCATGCGCTGTTCTAAGCCTTTGTTATCGACTGTATATTAGGCCAAAACAAGATATAGTGTTGTTTCCTACCGCTAAACAATTTGCTATCAACTGTATATTAGGCCAAAAGAAGATAAAGTTTTGTTCCCTATCGCTAAACGATTTGTTATCAATTGTATATTAGGCCAAAACAAGATATAGTTTTTTCCTACCGCTAAACTATTTGTTATCAATTATATATTAGACCAAAAGAAGATATAGTTATGTTTCCTACAACCAAACCATGTATTGTCAATTGCATACTAGGCCAAAACAACATACAGTTCTGTTTCCTACCGCTTAACCGATGTACAGAATAGTTCAGTGGGGAAAGTTTTTATTTCACAATTTTATTTTTAGACCTATGACAAAACTTCATTGTGAATAATAACCCCTCTAACTGACTAATTGTATTTATGAACATGCAATATACTACTGTTAAAATTGACCAAAAATAGAGTTATTCAGGACGAGCTCGAAGTACAGTACAGTCCAGATATTTTGGGGAAATTGCACAAAGCACAATGGGGAAACACCCAAAATCACAGTGGGAGTCTAGATGGAAGTTAACCTGTGCTCACTCACACCTTTATTGATTACACTGTGTATTGTGTTAGTCTTAAATTTACACCTGGATGTGGTCCACTATTGCGAGTGGAAAAATTACAAAACACTTGGACTGTACTGTAGGCAGGTACTGAATGATACAATATTGTATAGAATTTATTCACTTATGCATTTTTTTTTTCATCATTCTATAAAATTTTGAAAATGGTCAGGGTTTTAAAATAAAGACAGCAGGAAGGTAGGAACAAAGACTATATATCGTATGACTTTACGGCCCTTTGTGTTATTTTCGCCTTGTGCCCTCTTAAGTTTTTTTTTTTTTATTTGTGATATACTCTCATCCATACTGCCCACTACGCATTATACCCAAAACTAACATATACATCTAATACATTTCCATGTCTCTTGATCTTTTTTCACTTTTTACCGCGGTCCATAATTGACCAGGATTTAATCTCGGCACATTCCTAAGTCGGTGTCGTCCAGTGGATGAGGGGCTCGACTCCCGTGCTCGAGTCCCGCCGTAGAAACATTGGTGTCCTGTCTTTCGGATAAGACAGTAAAAACCGAGATCCCGTTTCGCAGTAGGTGTTGCACGTGAAAGATCTCTCACTGCTTCGGATGGGTCCGCTGCAAAAAGGATCCAATTCTTTATGCAATGCATCAGGCAGATGCCGCCACCATATAGGTGATATTGTGGAGCGACGAAAATCAATAATCAATCAATCGATCAATTAATCAATCAATCAGTCAATCAATGTTAACTGAAACTAACCGATATCATTGTGCCGTCTACAAGTATAAACGCGGGGATATTCAATGTCCTTTGATATCAATATACAGGATTAAGTTTACCGATATCACTGTGTCGTCCGCATATATATCCAAAAGGACATTCATGATCTCAATAATCAATAAACAACATCAAATACCCGATGTCACGGTATCACCCTTTAACATTACCCATTATATTAAGCCGGTGTGGCCTAGTGGATAAGGTGCTCGGCTCATGATCGAGATCCCGGGTTCGCATCGGTGTCCTGTCTTTCAGATGAGACATTGAAAACCGAGGTCTCGTGTCACTGTAGGCGTGTCACGTAAAAGATCCCTCACTGCTTCAGGTGGGTCCGTCGCAAAAGTCTAAATTTGTATGCAATGCATCAGGCTGATGTCGTCACCATATACGTGAAATAATCATGGAATGGCGTAAAGCTATATTCAATCAATCAATCAATCCAATACATATATTAAAAGCTAGATCAGTAAATTAGTTAATGTATGAAAAATAAAATCTATAGAAAGTTAAGAGATAATTGAAATGTATATATTATATTTATTTTTGTATGTCGATGTTAGGATCCTTAAAAACTACTCTTCCATATACAACCACTACTGCTGCATACAGTCACGGAGACACATTCTGCTTCCTCATGTCACCGTGCAGGAATGGAGGAACATGCCATAACGTTCCATATGGTGAAGGATTTGTTTGTCAGTGCACATACGGAATGACAGGAAAACATTGTGAAACAAGATGTATGGTTAACTAATTATTTTTGCCATTTACATAGAACATGTCAATATATACTATCAGTTATAAAAAGACCATGTGACTCAGTGGATGAGGTGCTCGGCTTGTAAACCGAGAGAACCTCGGTTCGACTGTCGCTATGGGCACATCGGTGTCCTGTCTTTCGGATGAGACAGTAAAAACCAAGGTCCCGTGTCACTGTAAACGTGGCATGTAAAATCTCTCACTGCTTTGGGTGGGTCCATAGCAAAGATATAAATTCCTATGCAATCCATCAGGCAAATTAATCAGTCTAGTGTAACTGTTCATATTTATTAGAATTTAATATTGTTAGTTACGATATGACTTGAGATTAAGTTATCGTATCACATGATAAAATATCGGAGTTTCATTGGATGAGGTTGCAGGCAGTTCACATCGTAAGGCCTTAGAGCATTTTTTTTTTTGGCGGGGATTTTTTGAACTGTTGATTTCAAAATCAAGATTTGCTAAATATTGGCTTATATTTGTTTTATCTTTGTATCTTGGAAATTGAGAAATAAAGCAAAAGATATTTATATGATTTTGTTTATTTATTTTTTTATTTACCTGCATCCCTTGCTTCATTCTTTCAGTATCATCATTATGGGAGACCACCATCCCCACCACTATGGTAACGATGGATACCTACTGCTTTTTGATATCGCCATGCCACAATGGAGGCACATGTCGGGATATTAATGGTGGATCTAGCTATGCTTGTATTTGTCCGAGTGGATTTGGCGGGAAAAATTGCGAATCGAAAGGTACTTGTAGATACACAAATTTCACTTTATGAGGATATGAAATTGCATGAAGAAAAATACAAAAGTAACTGGTGTTATGACTGACACTAACAACAATGTACCACAGCAGACATTCACACACCCCTAAAATTCAGAGGTGAGACTAAGTGCCCGTGAGAGATGAGCGTCTCCTGTTTGGCTAGCCACATCTGCCGTGAATGCCCTTACATACAGACGAAACAAATATAATTCAGCACTGTATATTCACATTAATGTGAACAAATACTGTGTAGAAAGTGCCACTACCGTATAACATCAGGGAAAATGGTATAAGAACACTTAAGTCCAACCGTCCGCGGAGAATGTTTAAAAGCTCCATCCAAAGAATATATCTCGTCTCTTTTTCTAGGTATATGAAGTAAAATACGAAGGTCACTGTCGATGTGACACAGACAAAGTAAACATTCATAGATTATTGGAAACCAGAGGTAAGACTAGGGACTCCAAAAGAGTAATCGTATATGTTTCCAATGCTTTCCAGGGTCATTATCAATCACAGTAAATATTTCTTGAGTGACACACCATTTATCTCCGTTACTATAGTAATATTATCACCAAATAGAAAATTACACAGAAAAAATAAGATCGGAAGTCCCTTTTCACAAATCTAAAACACTCTATTTATCTTCATCGCATTATAAGAAAAAGAAATAATAAGTCGATTGTGCGAAAAAAAAAAATGACAAGGACATACATAACAATTAATTTAAAGCACAAAATCAGTAATTATTCGATAGAGTGCAGTAGTAATACCAGATTAAGACTGATATGACAACAGTCAGTGATATTCTGCATATAACTGGTTAACCCAACAGCCAACGCAAATGCACGACAATCAAATGGTAACCAAACGGTAATATTTGTTATTGTGTTCTATTGTTGTTTAACATCACACCAAGATGATTGTACTAACAAGGTGACAACATCTGCCTGATGCAATGTATAGAAAATAAGGCTTTAAAACAAACTTATCAGACTCAGTGAGGGACTTTTACATATAACATCTACAATGACACAGAGACTCCAGTTTTACTGTCGCATTCGTAAGATAGAACAAGTCATCGGAGTGACTCTGACTTAGTACGTTTCGCTCAGGAGCCAAGCCCAAACTATTAAGATGGGGATGAAGTCAACTCAGTGTTTCATTTACATATATCATTGTGGACCAAAAGACAACGAAGAGGTAAAACATGTTCACCACATTTCGAAATCCATGGATTAAAAGGGAATATCATATTCAGACAAATGTGAACCCCATTTTAATCAAGCTGAGATCAGGTGCCCAGGAGGAGTAAGCTAATAAGAAAAAACAAAAAGAAAAAGAAAATAGAAAAGAAGCATCCATTTGACAAGCGTTCTTCAAAAGTTCTTAAAACTTTTTGGAGCATGATTCAGTGCTGCAAACTGAATATGTGCTCAAACTCGAGCACGACTCGAAATTCCTCGAGGTGATAGTGTGCTTTCAAAGAGAATTTTTTCAAAGTACTCGAAAGCTTCAAAATTGGTTAGAACCATACTCAGTACCGTACTCAAAATGTAAATATGGCGGCTTATAAGAGAATTACACTCGCCGTCCCCGTGTCTTTCATGATAGGTCAATCGACGTGGGGAAGATGAAGTTTTCAGTCGTGCTCTAAAGCGTTTATAACCTTACCCGGTCTCATACTTATGAGTCATACTCGAGTGAGTACAGGTTTGGAGTCTGAGTACAGGGTTGGAGTCGAGCACGGGGAAAAGTTTTATAACCTCGGGATAAGCTCTGCAAAAACTCTCTATTATAACCCTGTTATAATTGTCTGCATTCAAAATTGCAGTATACAGTAAAACCACTCTACCTTATAAAACAACGACCTCGGACTATGTACCATTAGACACATGGTGTATTCTGTTATCTCCATGCCAGAACGGAGGGACATGCTATACCTGAATCGTATGGTGGCGGTTACAAGTGTCAGTGTGCTCAAGGAATGACTGGAAAACATTGTGAAGTATCGTGTGAGTCTTATTTTTCATCAGCACGAGGATCCGATGTGGATAAAACACGCTTTGCCTGTAAAGAAATGTAATTATATAAGAAGAAAATCTCAGGATCCTTAAATAGAAAGGAATCTGACATAACTGCACAACAGCATGCACTATACATGTAACTCTTGTACTGATTAATTTCAGTACAATAAAATATAATATAGCCAGTGGAAAAGGACTGCAGACTGAATCACTTGTAAAATAAGGAGATAACTGGTGCTTTTTCATTGCTAAACCCATAACAACATGTCACTATAGATATATACTGACTTCTAAGATTTCAAGAGTAAGCTTCTCCTGTTTGGATACTTGTACCTGCAACGAATGCCCGTAACGAAAACACGATTCATACAAATTATAAACTATACATACTGAATAAGTGATGGAAAATACTGAATAGAAAGTATCACTGTCATAATTAAAATATCAGAATAAGAGTATAATGTCACAAAAGGAAAACTCTCCTCAATTAATTTTTTTACGATTTTTTCGGCGCAATGAGTACACATTTGACAACAATGTAAAATAGAATACAACTTGGACTATGTTGACATGACACCCACAACTGCGTCTGTATATGTTATCCATGGTCTTATGCTATCCGGTACTATGCCACAATGTCAACAAGAATCAACATATACCTATTGTTATTCTGCTTGCAGTATTCAGCAAAACTACTCTTCCGTATAAAACGACGACTTCTACCCACATCACGACGACGACCTCTGTCTATAGACCATTAGACACTTGGTGCATTTTGTTATCTCCCTGTCGAAACGGAGGGACATGTATATCTGTATCATATGGCGAGAGTTATATATGCCAATGCGCTCACGGAATGACAGGAAAACATTGTGAAGTATCGTGTGAGTGTTATTGTACGCGTGATGTTGTTAACTGGGATTCTGACGGCATGCTGAGATGATCTATTCAGGTTATGTTGCATGAGTTATACCTCTCGAGATGTATTATCTGTTTCCAAATATTGTTGGTTTTTTTAATTTCTAATAAGGTTTTAGTTTTTGTTTTGTTTGTTTTGTTTTGTTTTGTTTTGTTTTTTTTTTTTTGGGGGGGGGGGTTGTTTTCTTTTATTCACCAATTGAGTGACGTTTGTAATTTAAATTTACCGTCCTACATGTAAGGCGGTATCGTAACCGCAGCACAATCGAATATTTCTGTAATGTTTTTGTATGATTTTTGTCATACAGCTTTGTCAGATGTCTTCTGTTTCTCTCTTGTTTTCTTTGCTTGTTTGGTTTTTTACCTCATCTACTACTATAGTTGTAAGCCGGTATGGCCTAGTGGATAAGGTGCTCGGCTCGTGACTGAGAGGTCCCGGGTTCGACTCCCTCTCTGGGTGCACCGATGTTGTGTCCTTCGGATGAGACAGTAAAAACCGAGGTCCTGTGTCATGGTAGGCGGGGCACAGAAAAGATTCCTCACTGCTTCGGGTGGATCCGTTGCAAAGGTCAATTTTCTATGCAAAGCATCCGGCAGATGCCGTCACCATATACGTGAAATAATCGTGGAGTGACGTAAAGCGATATTCAATCATTTAATCAATCTACTACATAGTTGTTGCCTAAAGTGAGAAAATAATTTAAAAAATTTCATATATGCATGCTTCCCCAGTGAATGCATATGCTGATATTAGTACTTTTACCATAAATACACGAAAAAAAGTAAAATTCAATACACTAATACTTTGGAGGTTAGACAAGATTCAATTAATAATCCAAACATCATCTTTATAAATGCATATATCAAACTAAACAAAACGACGTTAATTTTTATCTTTTGTTTTTATGATTTACACAGAAAAAAAAATTGAAAACGTTTAAAAATAACTTATTCATAATTACACGTCTTAGTTTTGACATACCGGTATATAGACAGCTACATATTCTTCTGACCATTCATTTGTTTCTTATGTTGCCTGTTCTAAACGTAATCATACCGATAATACGCACATAGCATATATGCCTCATGTATATTATCGGTATGAGTACAAGTACGAATATGAACATATCTATATATTTGCTGTTTTTCAGTATCATCCTTATGGGAGACCACAGTTCCCACTACACTACCATCGTCTTCGAATACGTGTGTTTACAATGGTAGAACATATGGTGTTGGAGCGTCACCTTTTGTTGGTAATTGCAAAACATGTACTTGTGTACGTGCAGGGCACGTCGAATGTTACAACGTATGCATCGGAAAGAGGGAAACATTAAAAGGTATAAACAGACAATGATGTAAAGTAGAAAAAAAACATGGCATGATATAAAACTAGTAGAAGTAACCACAAAAAGTAAGGTTGAAATGTAGCCATTTGGTACCTTTATACTGGTCGATTTTGTGCGTATAATGAGCTTCGCCGTCCGTTAGGCGGCCATTGAGTTAGAAACGACGTTAAACACTAGCAAACTTATGACGTCATAAGAACGTTTCATTGTTCTTGACGTTTTATTTCCTTCCTTAATATTAGGACTGCATTCAATGGCGGCGAAGTCCATTGGTTGTTAGGAACATAGAAATCTGATTGTTTAAAACAGATGGTCTTTAAAGCCTGTCCAACCTTATTTATCTATATTGATCAATGTAGGCCGAGTGAGTAGCCTAATACTTAGTGTATATACCTACAAAAGGGAAAATATAATGCATGTGAATACCTGTGTATTCAAGAAGTCAGTGTAATCGTTAAATAATTGTCTTTCAGGAAGGAAGACATTAAAATCACTATTTCATAGATTCCGTCGATATGAAACACCACCACCATTTACCACTGTTTCTATGACAACAACACCATCACCACCACCTTTCACCACTAAAATTCCGCCTTCTCCTCCTACGACCGATGGTCCTGGACGACCTCATTTCTTGGATTCCGGACATGTTACACACCATAAAACCCAATCTCCACCTCCACCAGATGTTTATAACCTTGGACTTGGTTAAGGATATATGGCAACTATCTTGTAGGATATGCAACTGATTGCAAAATAAAAATGTCGTCGATCAAGAACTATTTCTTTTTATTGAAATGAAGAAATTTTCCATAATGAAAGTTCTAATAATATATGTACTATTTCGAGTTAATTATAGGTAAAGATGATGGATAAATCCAAACCCGAAAATCATGAAACCAGAGGACATAAAAATCAGTGAAAATGAAAACCAAGTGGAAAATAACAAAATATATCTACTTGAAGAGCATATGTGAACCCCTATGTTGGAGTGAAATCAGGTGCCCTGGGAGAGTGAACATCTCCTGCTTGCTAGTAACACCCGTCACATATACCCAGTAGAAAGAGTCAAGTCATGTAAATTCCATATATATTTATGTATGGAGAAGTCAAATTAGGTAACCTTCTAGTATAGAAGGTGTCAAATCTGTGTAAAGTGATCGGAATCGGTCTCAGTCCAGAATATCATTTAAAAGTCTGGATATCAAGATATCATATGGAGTAATAAGAGTCTCGTAACGACCATGGAACTTCCTCATTTACGTTGCTAGTCTAGCATAACCCTGGTTGAGTAGCTTATATGAAGGTCGCCTAGCCCTCAGAACAAAGTCATTGTAATTTGAACATGCTCTGGAATAACGTATTAACTGAGATATGATTACGCCGTATGCGGATATTTAGTTTTAAATTATTTGTTTCGAACACAATTATACAGACTCGACAAATAGAGGGACTTCAGGACAGGAAATTTGTTTATGGACCTATACCAGAAATATATATATATATATATATATATATATATATATATATATATATATATATATATATATATATATATATATATATATATATATATATATATATATATATATATATATGTGTGTGTGTGTGTGTGTGTGTGTGTGTGTGTGTGTGTGTGTGTGTGTGTGTGTTTTATATCATTACATTAAAAACATTATACTCTTATAGTGACTTCTGTCATACGACTTAGTCAGTAGCTTTTCTCTCTTCTTTGAAGTGGATTTCAACTATTTTTATTTATATAGCGACATGGAAGCAAGACTTACTTGCACTATATAATCTGTTCTGCAAGTCAAGCATTGACACCAAGGCTGCCCTAAAATTAGTAACCAATCATCACTACAGAGAAGAAATATAAATTCAAGTTGATTATTCTTACAGTATATTAACATTGATACTTTCATGTAATGGATATAAACATCATTGTTGAAAATAAATATTTACACAAAACAGTGTCGCTTTATTTCTATTCGACAACTTATACTTCTATTAACCTACAGTATTGAGAAGGTCTATTTTTCATTTGAATCGTAGCAACTGTATAAATACCTCAATTACAATAAGTGTCTTACAAAAGGTTATATGCTGGCAATAGAGAGAGAGAAAGAAAGAAATAGAGAGAGAGAGGGAGAGGAAGAAATAAAAAACTGCGACGTTATATTCCACCCACTGGCACTTGTCTTCCTTATTACATGTACCTTGTAATATATATAAATAATGTAACTTATTTCAAATTCTCAATCGAAGGAAAATGTTTCTGTTTGAAACTTGTTACTAACAGCTTACCAGCGAGTCAAGAAAGAGAATTTGTAAGACTGTGTACTCTTTTGATGCTGTTGTTTTAATCTTAATATTTAGAGACTCTGATTCGACCAGACGTATCACATCTGTACCCAGTATTATTCCACAGTGCACAAACAATAGGCTGTTGACAATCGATCGTGGGACTTGACAGTTTACAAAAATAGCTTACAAAACTGGTGACGCATGGAGAGCATGTCTCGTTATTGTTTATTTGATTGATTGATAAAACTATAAAAAGTGATAATAATTTTTAATCATCACAGAATGTCAGAGAATAAATAACATTAGCAAAATAATTAATACGTTGACATAGAGCAAACAATTACCATGGATAGATATCAATATTTATTAAATACATTGCGTTAAGTCTACAATAGTATCATGGCGAACTTGATTAGTATACAGGTACATTATAGGATTCTCTATAATATTCCTATGCGGTAAAATCGTAGCTACAATAGTAATGTCTCTTCTTCAGGTAAAACGGCTCACATTTGGCCTAAACCATACATGTAGTAGTTGTAAGTTTGACTAGAATTTCTACCGTCGATTAAATGTATACTTTAATTTCGTTCTATTGACTTCATTACATTAGTGACGAGTGGATAAGACATATACCAGATTATGCAATTGTCTTTTAAGTGACTCGCATGTCATGTCTGTGTGTTACTGTCGTCTGAAAGTTTACGAATATGGCTTAAAATTAAGGATGCAATAGATACGTACAAAAAGCAAATAAATGTGAAAATAAAAAATCCTAAGGCACATTAAAAAATCAAAGAAGAATTTGTTCTACATGGCAACTTAAGTGACAATATAAGACGTCCAGTGCATTTTGTTTTACAAATAATGCACAAAAAGTAGTTTCAGTTGTTATTGTTATCGTAGGGAGAGCCAATGTGCATACATGTTTGAAATTAAATTATGACCACGATGACGTAAAATAAATCAGAAGTGTGTTAGGATCGCTCTAAGTTTCGAGCGACATCGGCGACTTGTCAGTGTACTGTCGCATGAGACAGAAAACGAGAAATTCCGTATCACAATTAATTTGATACGTGAAGGATATCTCGTTGATCTCATTGCTTAGCTTATGCTGAAATTTACATACAATGCAACAAGTAGATGAATCTACCAATGAATAATCAGATACTAAGTTTGAGTATTTATGCCTTTTTCAAATACCCACCAACATATATGTACATTGCTATTAAAGGACATTTCAATAATACGTTTTACGAATAGAGGTTTGAAATATATTAATGATACTGTAAAATAACTGGTCGAAAATTTATAGATAAGTCTGATTTAACCTTTTGACACAATGTACGGTTCAAATTATAGAAACATAGAAATGCTCGCATAAACTGCTCTGAATACCTGTGAAGTTGTTAACACTACGCTGTGGCATTTTTTCGTACACAAGGAATAGGCTTGTTATACTTATCAATACAGCTATTGACACTGTAGTATAAAAAGAAAGAGATCTTTTATACAACAGAGACAGATCTTCCCGCAGGTAAGATACTATTTGTATTGTCATCAATGTATTTGCAGGATATGTATTCATTTCTTATGCATAATAAAACTAGAACAGATCTGCGGAAAACCTTATAAAATGATAAAAAAGTAGTCGGTTTTGCGGGTTTGTTTTATTTATTGTTAGCCTTTGACAACTAAACTTCAATACCAAGTTTTAGTTATATCTGAAATCGCATTTTACTGTATTAAAATTGATTCGTTATATCTGCAATGAATAATACAAAGATTTTTTATTTTTGAAATTAAGGAAAATGTATATAATTCTTTTTATTGCAGAGATAAATGTCTTATAAATCTTATATCGTTTACTGAATAGGAACAATGTTTTCGGTCCACCTGATCACATTGGCCTCTGCGCTGTCAGGAGCTTTAGCCGTCCAACCTGCTCTTATGACACTTCTTCAGCCAAATAAGCTAAAAGTTAGCGTAAAAGGTAATTTATTGTCATTTTAATGATATAATAATCAAAAGCGGATCCAGAATTTCCAAAGACGGCGGGGAACATGTGTATTAGCCAAACTACTCAGTCGTTTTGGCGCCAAATCTGGATTTTTAATTGTAAATATGTGGCGACCCCCTCTAAATCCGCCACTGCTAATATGAATTACCAAAGCATATGAGGTAGCATAAATGTCGAACATGTTCAGTTAAAAAATGTTTTTCCAATGTGATTAAAGTTCTTAGAATCTTGTTGCGCAGGATAACACCTCACCTTTTGGTTAAACTTGTTTGATTAATATACTGGGACGAAGTGTGATTTGTGATTGATATAAATTAAATGCAGGGAAAGTGCCTGATGTTTTTCCCATGTCAATACAAGTATTGTCATTAAGAGGAATATCTGTTCGATAGGTAGTATAATTATGTCATTCAATACATGATATTTTGTCGTTGGTTTTAATTGTTGTACAAGCTATTAATTAATCAATTAATTCATTTTGTTTCTTTTTCTTTTTTCCCCTTTTTCCCATCTTTTTCTTTCTTTTTTTAGGGGGGAGGGGTTGTTTTGTATTGGTTTTTAATGTTTGTTTGCATTTTCTTGTTTGTTTGTTTTATATTGTTTTGTTATATTGTGAAAAGAATAATGTCATATTATACATCAATATTTTACTATTATACTGTGATTAAAATTATTGATTCAAAATTTGAATATCAATTATGATTAAATATCTAATCTCAAAATTCAACAAACAGATACACAGATTTCCTGTATCAAGTTTGACATAACTGAAATAAATTCAAGAAATTAATAAAATTGCGAATCAGTTTGGATGATTGCGATATTTGATTTCATTTGACTAAATAACTCGTAATTTCGGTATTACTGGCATAATTATCATTTGGTCAGTATGACGATAGATAAGTAGATTATGTTCAGTCTTAAAAAACGCGACTTGTACTTCGCTCCTTTACGATATTTTCCATGTACAAAACCTCCACTCTATAGCCACTGAGAGGGACTGAAATCGACACTTTCGGTCCAATGAAAAAGCTCGTTTTAAATACAGTTTGTCGAAAATGTACATAAACAACATGAATTCAAAATGCTATAAACCTTTTTGACGGTCGTGGAGATGATGTAAATGGCGTCTTAATTAAATATTTTTCACACTTTTCTTTCTGAATTCATCGGTGATGGTTCAAAACCCCCTTAAGTCATTAATATGCGAAAGGTCACATTTTGATTGGCTGTAATTATAGGTCATCCTGAGATGACCTCGAATCGGCAGTTGGAAGATCTTGTATATGGAGAGTATCTTAGAGGAAGGAAGTTCACGTCGCATTTTAATAAGATTGGTTTATTTTCCACCTTTAAGCAAAATATAGATAGAGGATTTAATATTGATATCTTTCCATGCAGATGATGGGTATGCTTTTGTAGCCGTTCATTACAGCATCAACAAACCTGTTCATGATGTTACGGCAGGGGACTGGAATTTTGATATGCACGAAAGGGAAGGTACAGAAATAATTCTATATGCCAATGAAGGTTTTAAATTATGACATCGGGCTGCAATTTTATACACTTTAAAATAATGATACTGGCTGTTAAAAACAAAATCAAATACCAATACAAGGTAATAAAAATAAAAATAAAAATACAGAGAAAACTAATGGAATCTTGATCTGTTTAATATTTATTTTATAGCCACTATACCTATGTAGTATGTATGCCTGTACAATAGACGTTTCTTATTGACTACTCCTCGATACTTTATCATACCATTTGTCTGAAGATTTCTTTTTTTATTCAATAAATTTTAGTTATCTTGTGCCCATCTCTTAAGTGTACAACTATATACAGTATGTATCAGCCATATACAATTTATCTCAGAAATGTAATCTTCCATAATTACTTACTCGTAGGTCCTTTCTTTGTTCATAAGAATACCTTACCAATGCTGTCAGCGAATGCGGGAGACAAAGTTTATTACTGGTTACATGCTCAAGGTATTGATGGTTCAGTGGAAGAGCTAAGAAATCAAATGACAATCGTCATAGGTAAGAGCCAAGTTCTACTGTTTTGGTGAAGGTAGTAAAATATGTTATTCTATAGCAGAATCTGCCCTCCCTAGAAGCAGCAAAGACAAAAAGTAATGGCACCAGTAATGTTTCACCTCTTATAGACCTTTGACTTCAAAGACAACGTCTTAGTCTACTAGATTTTCTGCAACAGTTATATATATCATTGTGTATTTTCCTAAAACAGCTGCGTAAGATATAATAATCGTAATTCAATAATTCGATATTTTGTACCGTATGACATCAGCAGCACCGTATGTAACCTAGCTGCTCATTACAGGAGTTCTTATAAATTGTGCATATATGTAAATTTCTGGTTTTACACAACGTCAAGATTGTTGCCCATATATAGCTATGGCATTTACATGTATTTAATGCATTACAAAAGATCCACCCGAAGAAGCTAGGGAACGTTTACAGGTGAACGTCTACAGTGACAACCGACCTCTTTACTCTCCCAGAACTCTGGCGAGCGGCCGGAGGGAGTAAAATATTACGGCCCAAGAGCCAAACAAGCTGGATATATCCTCTGAGCGTCGCCGTCTCGCTATATACATGTGATTAATATATTGATAAATTAGATCAAATTGCAACATATTGATGAGTCTCTAAGATTTTTCTACTGTTATCTATGGTTAAGTTTAAATAATTATATAATGTTTTTATTCTAATTATACAATTGTCGTATGTATCTAGATCCAAGCGCTGCAACAACAACGACAACGCAGAAAACAACAACAACCACGACCATTAAACCAATCGTTACCTCTACCGCGGTTCCAGATCCAATGAGTGGTGTTATGTTAGGGGGCGGATCCGGAACAGGGGGTGCCGTCCATAACGTAGGTGGTGGTACAGGGGGGCAACTACACACTCAAACGCAAACAGATACACAGGGTGCAGCAATGACAGGTACAGGTAGGGGAATGCTTCTTGTTGTAAATCGTCAGACTTATCTGAAATTTGATAAGCTGCAATAGATTATCATTAAAAATTGAAACTGTCAGTCTTATGGTATCATGATTATATCTTTCTTGTTAAATTATATCACACACACCTCTCACTAATTTTTATGGATATATACATCTGTTGTTTTAATTATTATAACACATATCAATATCACTATTGGTGGACTGTTAGTACCCGAGGTTATAACCAACCACGTTTTAGTGTAGCGGTACCTCTACATATTCCTTAACATTTAATATGATGTCTTTGGAAATAATTTGAAAATAAGGGAGTATCTCGCTCATACCTTAGACATTTGGTTTCTACAATTAAGCGATTTTTGTTACTATCACATATGAAAGCCTTTTGTCAAATTTCAATGGAGACATATTTGTTGTCGAAGTGCGCATCTAATGCAAATATGGTAGATACGATTTATTTATTAATTTGGGGGGGGGGGGGGTGGGAGTGGGGGTGGGGGTTGTACTTGAAACTTTCCTGCCGTAATAAGGGATATCCGTCTTATGTGTTTAAAACAGCTTCTCTCGTGCACTCAATCTCACTTGTCTCAGCACCATGCACATACCTCATGAAAATCCATTTACGCTCTAGTGAAACATAGGGTATGCTGACGGACTTACTGGCACTCGCCAGATAGCTGGGGTAAATAATGACATAAGACAGGAAACTAAAACATAATTCTCCCTAACTTTGTGTATGATTAGATATTATATTCTAGGTGCTGGTGTGGGGAATGCAAGCCCCGGAACGTGTAGGGGTGGAACTATTGACCACGTTTGTACATCTTATCCTTGTCTTATTTTTGAGGATAATTTCGACTTCCTGAATCACGAAGTGTGGGAACATGATATTACAGCTTCAGGAGGAGGGGTAAGTTTTAAAATTAATGTTCAGAGTACCAGCATACATCTCCGGAAGGCTACCTCATATTTGGTTCTACGAGCGCTCAATAGGAATACTAACATGCACGTATAGATTATTACGGTTAATATTGTAAATTCTACTACTAAATTAAACTACTACTAAATTCATTAATACGTGTGTGATTGCCTTCATTCCGTTAGGTGGGGATATATGGTAGTTGACCAGAGCTTTCCGAGAGCAGCTGAATGATAAAATTTCAAACATCCTGGATCTTTATGTGCAGCCCCTTCTTCTTACTTTACTTTCTGTTTAGTTTTCTTCTGAATTTGATTTGTATCTGGTTACTGTAGAATCCCTGACGAGAGATACGACTTGAAACATAAATGCATGGCATATGTTGTAAATTCTACTACTTATTTTAAATATGTATTTCTATAGTGTCACTACATCAATATATAGGGTTTACTGCTAACGAAAATAACAAATAATACACAAGTATGTTCGTGTGATTTTACTCTACAGCGTTTCGTTAGACAATTATGTAGCATTTTCAGTCACAGGCAGTCGGCACTAGCTTTTCTGTATACCTCATCCATCCTAAGCGTTTAATCGAGCCATTTATTAAATATTATTCATTGGCATAAAACTGGGACTATCATTGTATACAAAGTCAAAAAACTAAACCACATCCGCAAAATTTTAGCATTAATGTCTGATTCAAATTGGAAGCACCCTCCTATTTTCAATGCATCCAGTAACTTCCAGTATCTGTAGGGTCTAGTATTAGTCTTCCAGTGCCAAATCCGCATTTCGACCATTTATTGTCACGAATTTGGCGGGGGCATACTTAGTAAAATATAATGTAATTTCTCTTATCTATTCTTTTTCCAGAATTGGGAATTCGAATATTACACCAACAACAGAAGTAACAGCTACACACGGGATGGAAAGCTGTTCATTAAACCGGTAAGGCTAGATATCTACATTTTACTAAAATGCTAGTTCCCGAGGGCACCAAAATTTTCAGTTATCAAATTTTGTAAATCACTCTGAAAGTAAGGTATATCTCCCTCAAGCGCAGTTCTGTCCTTAGATTGATTCGTTGGTCCACTTTTTCGGCCACTTTGGTTTTACTTCTGCGTTCAAATATCTATATATCATTGAAATATTAGAATAATTCAGCCATTAGAATCAATGAAGAGACATACGTTGTCGAAATTAGCATACAGTGCACAAAATTATAACATATATATGTTCTAATATTTATTATTTCCTACCAACATATAAGTTATTTTGAATTTCAAACTATAAATCTTTGTGAATTTTACAATGGTTTTTATATGGCTGATTTTCTATGCAGTGCATAGAATTAAAGCAGTATAAGAACCTGTTTGGACCAACATTTATTCAGTAACCGAATCTAGAGTTCTTTTTCCCATTTCAAAGACATGACTCTAAAGTGCTAATGTTAGAATTTGAAATCTGCTCATTTCTATCAAGAAATATCGTTTTAATCACAGAACTTTACAAAGATATATTTATCGTAATCTTTATGTATAACTATATGCAATAGCATCCCCTTAATACTTAAAACATTTGTTTTTCTATTACATTTCAGACCTTAACATCGGACAGATTTGGAGAACAATTTCTGTCCAGTGGAAGGCTTGATTTGTGGGGTTAGTTTAAATTTTAATTAAGTTACAATTTATTTATCGTATTTGTATTGAAAGTATTACCTGTTCTTGTTTCTCTATAAATACCTGTATTTAAAACAGTATATCTTAAATATGAAATTATGTGTTTAAAACAATTATAGCATACACTGAAAGCAAACCTTTTTGCAAGGAATAATTATGACCTACACTATGTGCTGAAAACAAGTTTATTTTCTAAATGTTGTTTACAGACTAATTACAATAAAATAGCAAAATACAACATACAATGTATAGACCACAAAATTCTAACGATCGTGTGTGAAGTGGATTGCTCCAGGTAGCGCAGTTGGTAGCGCGCTCGCTTCTCACCAATGCTACCCGGGTTCGATTCCCGGTGTGGTACGTGAGATGGTGGGGCTGTCACCAACCTGGCTTCGTGGGTTTTCTACGGGTACTCCGGTTTCCTCCCACACAAAAACGACACCCTTACGCAAAGATCCGTGCCAACGAGCAAGATTTATATAAGTTGTTAACTTGTTTCTTAATCGTTGTAAAATAAATAAAGTTTAAATTAAGTGGATTGCTCCAGTATCTTTTGAGAGAAAACCTTATTTTCAATAACCACCAAAGAAAATGTGGAAAAGTCACGATTTTAATTAATTATAGTCAGTAAGGATGGAGCAATAGAGAGAATTTAAATAGGAAACTGTATTTTGTTTCAAGGTTCACGACCTAATGACGAATGTACTAGCAATCAGTTTTGGGGATGTGCTCGTGTTGGTACAGGCAGTAACTATATCAATCCAATCCAGTCAGCTAAACTTAAAAGTTACAGAGGCTTTACATTCAAATATGGAAAAGTAGAAGTCCGCGCCAAGATGCCCAAAGGAGATTGGTTATGGCCAGGTATGATAAAATTTCCATGTGGGATAAAATGCTGAACTAAAAAGGAAAAGGGTTATAAACTTATAAATACGGTGCATGTCAGAAACTTGGAGAAATACATACATCACAGTGTGAATTAAAGTGTACATTTACAATCGTAGACTCATATTTGTTTTACATTAATCAATGTTTTGTGTAGTTTATGAATAAACGACTGGAGTAGACTCATTAATTTGTGTAAAAATTACAAAGTATTTAACAAAAGCTATATTTTTCCGAAACAGTTATTTTCTCCAAGATTTTTTTCTGTTATGACTGTTATGTCCACTTTCAAAGAGGGGAATTTAAAAATGCACAGATGTCTATATGTTCATTTACGGCCAACTCACTGTTTGATAAGTGTTGTCCAAAATATTGCATTTGTTTTACAAATTAAATAATTAAAGGTAGAAATTGAAATTAAAGACTAAAACTCAAAACATCAAAATTCAGATAACCTTATATTAAATAGCCTTTCGTTATTTAATTCGCACACTTACTCGACATTTATTTGTCTTTGTGTTTTAGCTATATGGATGTTACCCCACAGAAATGCATACGGTACATGGCCTGCCTCTGGAGAAATTGATATCATAGAATCTAGAGGTAAAGTATAAGTATTGTCGGCCTCACGACCTCTATCAAGCAATTTAAGAAATGACAAAAATAAAGCTATGTAAAATCGATGTTTACGGTTCAAAAATACATAAGCTTCTAAACTTAAATAAACGATGACGTCACAACGTCCTTATCATGCGCGTAAGTATAGCGTTAAAATTGACTGATGTTAATGTTAAAATGCATGCGGAATCTCGTATCTAACCTTCTACCGCTTAGAAAATTATCATACTATATAAAATTATTTTTAAAAAATTATATAAAATATAATGACATATTGTATAAAATGGTAGATATACAATTAGAAACGCAATACTAAAGTGAAAAATAGATGCACCCTACCAAAACGATTAGCAAAGATCCTACGATACATACTAAAAGTCGTGATACAGAAATTAAGGTTAAAGATGAGACAACCGATAAACCACGCTTAAAAACGAACCGTAAAGATGAAGAGAAAATAACCAATTTATCCAATTATTCGCTAAAGGAATCTGAAATTAATCTACTCACTAAAGGTTTGAAATTTATACCTCATAGGACTAAAGTTAACATGACTAACCTTCTAGCTTATTCTACCGAGTGGAACAGGCTGATGGGACTGCGCGAGTTTTTCTTCAACAAGAACGGGAACAGTGAAAAGTTAGAACAAAAATTCGTAGAAACAACGGACAGTTACTTTACTCCAACGCATATTGTTATATCAAAAGAATGATTACAGGCGGAGATGACAGAGAGTAATTCATATATGGAGATGCCAAAAAGCATGACTGATGCAACTATGAAAAAAAAAATCTGGAAACTAATTAACAAAATGTTCAAGGAAGGGGCATTTACTAAGGACCTTAAACAATATCTCATTCCAAGGTATCCGACATCCGGTAAACTTAAGGGAACTCCAAAAATTCAAAAAAAAGTTGCGCCACTTAGAGCGATTGTTAGCGGTATTAATAAACCTACGGAGATGATAGCCGAGGTCACAATGTACGAGTTAGATAATTTAGTTACCAGCTCCTTTTTTGTGTTCCCCGAAACGGATTCTATTGTGTTTTGACATTTGTAAACTTACCCATCTGTCCCCAGAAAAGAAGGAATGGAAGCATGTAGAGAAGCGTTTGAAACTAGGACTGACCCCTTGATACCGACAGATTACGCAAACAAAATGGTGGAAACTGTTTTGGATTCCAACAGCTTCAGTTTAGGCAGCAAAAAATATAAACAGACAGATCGAATTGCGATTGGATTAGACTTGGTAGAAATTTTACGTCCGCTTATATGAGAGAATGGGACGAAAAACTTCTGGAATTTGATATGCTGTCTGTATTTTATAAACGGTACATCGACGATGGCATATGGGACGGAGACATTGAATCGCTCCTTAAATTTGCAGACCACGCGAATAATATTCATGAAAATATTAAAATTGATCTTATATGGAGTCGCGAGTCTATTAAATTCCTGGATACGCTAGTTAAAATCGAGAATGGACATGTGTATACGGATTTATTCGCGAAACCGAAAGACAAACACTTATACCTTTGTTCGAATTCATGCCACCCACCACATACGAAGACAGGGATAGCATACGGACATGAGTTAAAGAGAAAGAGGATTACGCGATACACCGTAAGGAATTATTGAAACTCCAATTACGGAAGCGAGGCTATAGCGGTAAAGTTACAGAGAAACAGTTATGTCGCGTAGATAAATTAGACAAACGGAAAATTAAAGGGGGGCAAAACTCAAAGACTTCCACTAGTTTTAACATCTTCTAAACTGCTACCTGGTACACGGAGTATACTAAGAAAACACCAGTCGACGCTATATAGATCAGACAGAATGTGTGATGTTTTCCCCGACCCACCACTTTTCGCTTTTCGACGCGATACAAAATTATGTGACACTCGTGCATAGGAAAACCGAAAACCCTTTACAATAGAATGAAATAGAATGTACATGTAACATATGCAGGATAATTAACAGGAGTGAGATTTATGATTCCGGGAGAAAGAAATCTTTCCAAAAATTACAATAATAGATGCAATGTTAAAACTAATTAATATATGATTCTATACCTATATTCCATGGACAATTTGTTTCATAGTGCAATTCAATGTCAAGATTTCTTTTCGTATAATCACGTATACATATTTCTACTAATATAATCATTTATATATATATATGTATATTGCATATAGATATATTTTAGCACACTTAATTTTCTTACTGAATATCTACCATTTTATATAATATGTCAGTATACTTTATATAATTTTTTAATATAATGTTATACAATATGATAATTTTCTACGCGGTATAGGTTTAGATACGGGATTCCGACATGTATTTTAACATTAACATCAGTCAATTTTAACGCTATACTTAAGCGCATAATAATGACGTTATGACGTCGTCGTTTATCTAAGTTTAGACGCTTATGTATTTTTGAAACGTAAACCTCGATATTAGCTTTATATTTGTCATCTCTTAAATTGCTTGATAAAGGTCGTGAGACCGAAATTTTGCAATATTGTTTTGTTTTTTTTTTTTTTTTGTTCCTTTACTTTTTATGTACCGGACTTCCCTTTGGAGGACTACTTCGAATCTTTATTACACACATATATATAAGTGTATCTATAGGAAATATCAAAGACTTTTAACAAGACTCTTAAGATAAAAGGTATTATGAATGTTCGTTTCCTGTTCACAGATTCTATAATGAGAATGAAATACTCTGAATGTTTTTTCACTTTAGTTAGTAAAACAAAATATCGAAAAATGAAAAATTACTTAGAAATTAAGATGAATTGCGTGCGATATACCTCATATAACGTCCTTTGTCGGGACAATCTCAACGTTGCGAATGCAGTAAATTTCTGAGATACCGATCGGATTTCATACAATGCTCCGCATTTCTAAAGGCGGGACAAAAACAGAACATTATTTTCGTCTTATTTGTATCAAGCATCTGTACTTTTGCTTTAAATATGCACAAATTCCGTAGCATTACTACTGCGTATTCTAAGAAATATAAGAAGAAATTATTTAGATATTTATCAAGACCGTTTCATATAAAAGAAAAAAAGAGGAGTTACTGGCTCAGTTATGTGACAGAAGTCACCATGGAGCTATACAATACATGAATATTAATAATATACTAGCACATAAAACACATTACAAAAATATTTGATTGTAGTGCAATTACGATACCGACTTAGGACGGTCATTTAATTTGACAAAAGCCAAACAAATGGTGTGGTTAACCGGTTTACGGGCCCACCTTCCCACTCACCGTAACAGCAGAACAATCAAAGGACGTGCATTTAAAAATTTATAAATAATCCTCCATGTAAAGATCAAGGGTCAACAGGTATCGCATATTGAGAGGTCATAAAAGTATAAACACGTAAGGTATTGTAAAACACATAATGATATAAAAATATATGCGTACTACTGTTTTGATTTCATTCTTGCCCTTTTATGTAGCATTTTACTGTCACTGGTAGTGCAGTAGATGAATGTCACTGGTAGTGCAGTAGATGAATTCCCAGTCGGGGATTAAACTGAAACAATATTATGCCTCAAATAGCAATCGAAAGTAGAAAAATTAATTAAAGCTCAAAAAGGATACTAATCATAAATCGTCTATGAATGACTTTCCATTCTTGCTTTTGATACTGCGTACGCTGATTTATTTTTCAATGTTCCAACATTGGCAATAAGATAAAATATTTTACTTTTTGATATAATAATTTCTAGAATTTTCAATACTTTCTGGATCAGTCGCACAAATTTAAGAAAAAACAGGGAAATATCCTTTCGTGCTTTTCTGTTTCCCCTTTTGCACAATATGATATTAATTTAATTTACATGGAAGCCTATTTATTTCTGTATCATTTCAGGAAATACCGACTACCACGATTCCACCGGGAAGAGCCAGGGAGTGGACAGTTTCGGAAGTACCCTTCATTTTGGACCTAATCTTGAAAATGACCCCTGGCAGAAGGCACATGCTGAGAAGTAAGTTTGAGCAATATCTTATTGCCAGTATTTTCTAACAGTTTATCGTTCAAAAGAATTTATAAAAGTACTGCAATTACATGTATTTCCAAGAGAAAACTGAAGATATCTGACAAAGCTGTATGACAAAAATCACCAAGAACAAATGAGTACATGTAGAAACAACGTCACAAGATTTACTTGAATTAAGTTACGGGATTTGCTAGATTTATTTCACTTCCTTTTGAATGCCCGCTTAGTGTCCTTGGTAGAAATCCTTTGATTAGTTTTCGAATTCTATTCATATTTTGGTTTTCTCCATTTTTGCTAATATTGTATATAGTTTTGGATTACTGAATAGGTTTTATGCATCATTTTAACATAAAACTGATCAACATTTAGAAGTTTGATAAGTCTTATCAGTCCCAAAAGGTTGAAATCGACGAGACTAAAGATTTCCGTTCTGTCTGTCCGTCTGTCTGTCACACTGATTTTCCAGACTTTTCTTGGCCATGCGTTCAGATATCAAGCTGAAACTTGGTAGCAAGCTTTCCCATGAGGAGTTAAAGATCAAATTCGACGTTGGTCTCGGTTAAAATACTTTTCGAGGATTATTACCCTTTGTTCAAGCACTTGTCTTGATCTTGCTTACATATATGAAGCTGAAAGGTGATAGCATGCTTCCCAGTGAGAAATTACAGATTAAGTTCAACTCTGGTCACGGAGTTATTGCCTTTTGTTCAAAATCAATTTCCTTGGCCATGCTTACAGATATCAATTTGAAACGTGGTGGCAAGCTTCCCAAGAAAAAGTTATAGATCAATTTCGACTTTTGTCACAGCTGACGACTTTTCCAGAGTTTTTGCCCTTTGTTAAAAATCAGATTTTCGCACTTTTCTTGACCATGCTTACAGATATTAAGCTGAAACGTGGTGGCAAGATTTCCCATGAGGAGTTACAGATCATGTGCGACCTTGGTCACTGTTGATGTACTATTTCCAGAGTTATTGTTCTTTGGTCAAACGTCTGACCAAAAAAAAAAAAAAAAAAAAAAGAAAAAGAAAGAAAAAAGAAAGAAAATTGTTAGCAACTCAATCTGATACATATAATTATATAAAAAGTCTCAGAATGTCTGTTACCCATTGCCTGCCACTGGCCTATTTTGCAGTCCCTTATGGAGATGTTGGGACCGGTGGGGATTTGCATTGCTTTAGCCAACCGGTAGGGACTTGTATTGCTTTAGCAACATATTCCGAATGCTTGTTAGTTCATATTTACACGTAAAACAGTAACATTGAATATGTAGCTGATGAGTCCTATAGTACGTAAAGAACGAGTTTACTGACAGTACAAAGTTTGTCCCAAGCTACAGACCAAACCGAAATAGTGAGGGATGGATCATAAGACATTTACAGTGACACGGGCCTCAGTTTATACTGTCCGAATAACAGATAGGAAATCAGAGGATGATATATGACGTTAGAAAAATCCTAACCGGCAGCGCTAATCGAACCAAGTTGTAATCTGTAATCTGTAGTTCAATATACAACTGGACCAACATATCCCTATCACTGCAATAAGGATGTTATTTTGACGGAAGTAAACTCTCTATATTTCATGACTATCCGTTTATGTGTACATTCCAGTGAGTTACTAGGGTGAAAATTTACACCCTTGGAAATTGGTAAATGCTCGAGTTTTTAAATCACACTTTTGCAATTGGCTAGCAGATAATTCCTTGTTGTTACATTTTCTTCGTTGATTCATCGATGTGTCTTAAAATCAATATTGAAAAATCAGATTTATCCATATGGTTGAGCGCATATGCAGATGTCCTTCGTGTATGCGTTAAATTCTAACATACACTTAAATCGGGTTCATGCACTTTGTGAAAAAAATTATTAATTTACTACAAATTTGAGTTATGAATGAAAATAATGAATATGAGTGTTTGGCCATTTAGTTCGATAATCATTACGGTAAATAGGATATTTGACATTAAAATATGTTTACTACATCAATTTATTTAAAAAGGAGACATATCAATTATTGAAAGAGTTGTGAAAGGAGCGAATGCCATACAGACGAAATGTTATCTGTCCATTAATATCTTAATTTTGTTTCGCTTTATTACAAAACTCCGATCTGCCACCTCTATCTTTATCTAACTGTAATATGTAATTAATATTAAATAATTGTGGCATTCTGTATGATGCTTTTTGTAATGACTCCTGTACTTGATTAATCATTCCTTAGCTGCTTTTTGAATAGGGCATCATAATATGTTTCAATAGATATTCATGCTCCTTTTATATGCAGTCATCAGTCATCCTCAATTTTATCTGCTTCATTTCTATGATTCATATCTGAACTAAATTCACATCAGTTCATCGATAGCTAAAGCTTTTACTACTATTCCATCCGAAGAGATTGGGGCTTGATAGTTCTCGAAATGATAATGCTCTAAAATGAAGTTGGAAAAAGTAATATAACCCAGCTTGCGACATTCAAATGAAATGCACAGAAAGAGAGAAGAAATAAAAACCCACCCATCCACTCACCCCCAAAAACAAAAGAATATATATACGTACTGTTTTGTTGTTATTTTAGCGCTGCCATATTTCGGCGGAAAATTATATCAGAAATCCTAGATATATTTGCGAAGTCTTGAATTAGCTATCTATGATCTTTAGGTTTTGATTTCATGTGTATAAGCCAACTTATTAGTTAACGGTTTAAGGATACAAAATTCAATAGCCTATTGATCATTCTGAAATAATACATACGGTGTACTTTACCCTATTGTGAGCGTACTTATACAGTAAAATTAATAGTAATATGAAACAAAAAGACTAGTTTGAAAATTTGGACAAAAACCATGCATCTCTGCTGCACCCCTCCCTCGTTCTATGCCCTTCTGCTGCATGGTACAGAGAGAAGGGAATGGACTAATAAATCTCCAATCGTTGTTCTGATGTCTTTAATCAGCATAAATTTGCAAACATTTACGGTTATACAACATTCAAAATTCATCAGAAATAAAATCTCAAATAAAGTGACCTACATAACTTCAGTTCTGTCGTCTGAAATGGCAAGTCGGCATAAAATTATGTCATCGTCTACGTTTGAACGACATTCAAACTTCAATGGAAAATAAAGCTAATGTATGATGACTTATTAAATTTCAACCTTGTAATCTTCTGACATGGGAGTAAGATTATTCACACAAAGAAAAAAAATTAATACTGACGACAGATTGTCTTTTATTAACCCTCATACTATCTAGCATAGCAATTGTGAAACATAACATTATTTAATGTTAGAGACCAAATATAAGAGTACAGACACTGCTCGCTCTCATATCCATATGTAGTAGGAGTAATAGATAAATGTCACTTCTGATACACAATGTATTCTACTAAATACTGACATTGCGATGATGTGTACTCATGACTGTTTCAGAACAATTTCGAGTGGTACATTAGCTGATGACTTCCATACTTGGACTTTGGAGTGGGATGAACAGCACATCAAGTAAATGCATTAACATTATTATTGTTGTTGTTGTTGTTGTTGTTGCATTTATGAAAATTAAAAAAGAAAAGAAATTTGGACAATGGTTGAAGCTGTACTTATGCTTCAGATCTATTTCTAAACGATAACAAATTTAGGAAGAAAGAATAATACAAAGTGTTAAAGGGAGCTGAGAGGAAACATACATAATGTAAACGTTGTTGAGGAGGTAGAGAAGTATTGTATAACATTTGGGAAACGTGGGAAGTGCAGTATCAAGATTAGGAAGGAAAGGGGGAAGTATGATATAAAAACTGGGGAGGAGAGGAGAATAGTATAACACGTAGGGTTAAGAGGAGGAAAAAAGTTAATATAATGTTTTGGAAAAAAGTGTAATATAACTGGTAAATAGGGAGGAGAAACGTATAATACTAGGGTTTGGAAAATGGGACAGAATTATTTTTTATAACTTTTGGAGGAGGAAAAATGTATAATATAAAGTTTAGTGTGGAAGGACAGTAATATATTACAAAGGTTTGGGAGGAGGGATGTATATATGATAGAAACATTCTGGAAGAGACTGGGGAATCAAGTTTGACTTTTGGAAGGAAGAATGGAAGTGTAATAAAAGATTGAGGAAGTCGGATAAAAGGCACTTGTGGATAGAACGGCGTTGAATGATACTCATGTGGGAAGGGAAAGGAAGGAAACAAAAAGATATTCGAATCGGAAGAGAGCGAAATATACCTCTTGCCATTCATTTAATATATGCATGAGATTTGTAAATGGCTGTGCAGTATGGTTATCACCATCAGAGAACATTTGGGATCACCCATGTTAGCATGTATATTCTCAAAAAAAATATGTACAGAAACCGTAAATTCATTCATAAGATTTTTCTCTCGCTCATTCACGATATATGGCATTTGACATTCTTTTTGTACTTATTCATGTTTTCTTAGATGAACAATATAATATTGATATATCTTTTCACTTCTTAGATATATATCTTTACAGGATATTGTTTGACGGAGAGGACATTTTGAACGTACCAGCACCACAAGATGGCTTCTGGAAGTTTGGAGAATTGGATAAGAAAATTCCTGAATACGACAACCCTTACAAATATACTAAAAGCAATATGGCACCATTTGATCAACCAGTAAGATATTTTATATGATTTTTAAATTCAAATTTGGTTTTGGCAGCTATACTACGTAGGGCGATACACATTTTTAATGAATATGCTCCACCTTTTTCAATATCTATTTAGGGCAGCCAATCGAGCAAGAGAATAGGTGCTCTCATATTACGGCCGGAGATTGCGGGGGGATGTAGTTATTCTCTTCATTAATTACTAATCCTATCGTATACAATGAAAACTTTTTGTTGCAGCAATCAGTAATAATAAATAAACACTTTTGTTCTAAATCATATTCTTTTAATGATTCATCCACTTTGAAAACAATTGAGAATTGTTTTTTTTTTTTTCATTTGTGCGAAGCATTGGTGTATATTTGCAATCGGTCTTGGAAAAAATTTCGTGCTGCACAATGATTTTTTTTCAAGACTGTCTGCAAACATACACCAATGCTTCACACAAAAAGAAAACCAATCCTTATATTTATATATTTCTTGCTTTAGGAAAAATTGAGCCCTCTGGTTGCCTTTTTATGTGTCATAATCGTAATTAAAAGGGGGCGGTCAAATGACAGATAGCTGCACAACCAATAAGGTGATACAAGGCAATTTAGAAATAGTTCTCTATTCGTGAGAATGATACGTTATTCATTTTATTTCATGCGAAAAAAGTGTGACATATTACTGTGTTATTGTTCTGTATGATTCAGTTCTCTAAATAGAAAGGTATTCTCTTGAATGCGTACATTCTTAGATGAAATAATAATGTAATATGTTCCTCCGCCAGTGCTTCCGGTAAATTCTGATGGGGTCATGACCGCAATGTAAACAAATGGTGTACAGTTTAATCTTATCTTGCATTTAGACAAAATGCACTCGGGCTGTAAATATCCAATAATGTATGCAATTATTCCATAACATCATTTGGTGTCCATCCTTTAAAAGATCTGAGACCGGTGTAATTCAGACTGTTAAGTGCATGTCTCGTGACCAAGAGTTCACAAGTTCGAAATCCGCCTGTAGCTCGTTGATGTTTTGACTTTAGAATGAGACAGTACAAACCGACGTGCCATGTCACGATAGACGTAGAAAGTAAAACTGAATATTACCATAGATACGAACATTTATTTTTTGTACCATATAGGCATTTCGACTACATATCTCTTCACTCACTGCTTCGGTTAGGCGCTTTACATAAATCTTAAATTCTACATTACGACAGACAGATGCTGTCACTATACACGTTCATAAACTTTATTGTAAGAATCAGCCCCCCCCCCCCCCAAAAAAAAAAAAAAAGATATAGATCACAGACAATTGCTAAAATTGTGTCATGCTAAATGATTTGCCCATTGAAGTTAATATAGAATGCTTATCATAAATGCATATTTAATGTGAAAATTTGGTGTCTTTCGTGATACAAAGAAATGTTGACTGCAAACTATTGATATAGTGCTACCTCTTTATCTATCATAATATATTATATACCGCTTTTATACACATAAAATATTTTTGCAAAGGGATTACAGAAAGAACTCAATTAGAGACGTGCCTACTCTGTATTGAATTTGGAAAGTAACAGGGTAAAATGAATTAAACCATAATAGATCTTTCAAAATGAATAATGTAATGATACCAGCTAAAACAGAACAGTGATTTGCAGGCACATTAACTAATAAAGCCAGATTTAGAAAAAAAAATTATACATGCCTTTATCTAAAAGTATGATTTTTTACATTGATTTTAAAAAGCTTCGTTCTTAATCTACCAGTAATGAATTTTGCATGCTGCAGTTTTACATCATCATTAATTTGGCGGTTGGAGGTACCGGTTTCTTTCCGGATTCCAATGTTAACAGACCACATCCAAAACCCTGGAATGATAAATCCAGTACAGCGCCACATGATTTCTGGATGCAAAAGAATGTGTGGTACCCTACTTGGAATCCAGACAAAAACAATGGAGAGGACGCTGCTCTTCAAGTTGATTACATCCGGGTATGGAAAATGAAACCATAGTACTCCTCTGCTTCACCTCACCACCCTCTATTATCGAAGATATTCAGACTATGAAATAGAATTCGAAATTAATATTGTTGTTATACCGAATTTTATTTATGTATTTCAATAAAATTCCAAATATCTACAGAGACTTTTATTTCTGTGGTGTATGAAATTAAGAAACATTATTTGTGTTGTAATTTTCATTGTAATTTTGATACCTGGTTCCCTTTCTTATTTATTTATTGATAATTATTTAACGTAATATAAAATTTCTTATCTACAACCATTTAATTTGAAGTTGGTACACACCATGGACATATTGAAAAAGTAATTGAGATGAGAAGCTTTTTCAAAGAAGTTTGACATTTTCAATTACACTATATAATTATACTGTGCTGATTTGTTAATCTGACACGAATGTAAAGATGATGGATAAATCCGAAGTCCGATATTCATAAAACCAGAGGACATACAAGGACATACAAAATCAGTGAAAATGAAAAACAAGTGGAAAATAACGAAAACTGTCTACTTGAAGAGCATGTGTGAACCCCTATGATGGAGTGAGATCAGGTGCCCGGGAGAGTGAGCATCTCCTGCTTGTTAGCAACACACGTCATATATACCCAACAGAAAGAGTCAAATCGTATAATTCCATATATATCTATATATGGAGAAATCAAAGTAGGTGACCTTCTAGTATATAAGGTGTCAAATCTGTGTACAAGCGGAATCGGTCTCAGTCCAGAATGTCATTGAAAAGTCTGGATAACGAGATATCATATTGAGTAATAAGAGTCTCGTAACGACCATAGAACTTCCTCAGTGACGTTGTTAGTCTAGCACATATATAGCCCTGGTTGAGTAGCTTATCTGAAAGTCGTCTAGCCCTCAGAGTAAAGTCATTGTAATTTGAACATGCTTAGGAATAACGTATTAAGTGAGATATGAATACGCTGTATGCGGGCGATGGTGGAATGTTGCTTCTTATGAAAGGAAAGTTTATGATAGCGAAATTGAAATCGTCACGTTTGTCATAGAGTGAGATGTTCAGTTGACCATTAATGTCGAAAGATAACATAATATCTAGATACGACGTAGAATTACTACTTTCTGTGGTTTCTTTGACCTCCAGTTCACTTGGATAGATGAGGCTAAGATAATATGCGAATGAAGGAGTATTAATTGAGTTTCTTTCCTTGCGAAAGCAAAGACTGAATAAATTCAGCTTCGTATGAGTAAAGGAATATGTCAGCTAGAAACGGGGCACGGTTAGTACCCATTGGAATGCCGACAATTTGTTGAAAAACCTTTCCTCCAAACACCACAAAAATGTTATCGATAAGAAAGTTCAACATTTGGATGACATCTGTTTCAGTATATCTATTTTTGGAATCAGAATTTTCTCTAGCAAAGTAAGTTTTATCATGGCCTATAACTATCTATTTGAGTTTGCGGCTTCCGTTTTCACTAGTAAATGCATTTTGGATAATTTTCGCTAATCTGTCTTTTAATTTCTGATGAGGGATCGTTGTGTAAAGTAAAAAAAAATTGATGGAGTGAATTTTAGTCAAACTTTTTGATTTCAGATGTTCTAACAACTCTTTTGAATTTTTTAGGATCCACATTTGATTAATTCCACTTCTGGAATATACTGTTTCGCAATACCTATGAAGGCTAGATTTAATTTCTGATAATATTTTTGTGAGTAACATCGATACAGATTTTGTGGAACACTTCGAGGAACCAGCGATAAAGCGTTGTTTGTAAGGATAAGGCTGGCTTGACAAAATATAACACAATATTAACGTAACAGACAAAATGTCACGCAGACTGACTTGTTAAAATGTCGTGCAACTGGCTTGTTAAAATGCCATACAGACAGGATAAGAAAGGAAAAAATATCCTGCAGCAGACAGATAATTACTGTCTACTCTAATTCATTTTAACAACATATACTAATACATTAACACTGCAAAAATGGAGTTTATTAAGTTTATGACATGTATTCTAACTGCCGTGTTGAGCACGTAAATGTACTCCTACGTAGCTGTATCACTTTTCATACAGTTCTGGTCCAAATTAATTTCGTGTAGTCAGTGTTGAACATTCTTGCCGACCAGGCCTTGCCAAACAGGAAACACTCTTAATCCCTTGCATTTTGTCAGGCCTCTATTTTCTATGAATCCGGAAATGTCCATAATCTATGCATCGATGTTGTGAGTGTCACAGAGATACTAAATCAACTAATTTCGTATGAAGCAATGCCGATATGCTGATAAGGGATTTATATCCCAAATTATACTAACAATACGTATTGCTAAGCTTAAAATTATTGTAAACTGTATACAATAGATTCATAATGTCGGAGAAGTTTAACCGATTATATGCTTGAGCCATGTGCCAGAGTTCCTGATCTGAGGCCCCATACGGTGACCGGTCAGTCCTGTCGTTTGCATGCGATGTTTAATTTCGATGCCCGTTTCATAGTAGATATACATAACAGATTCTTCGCTGCTTCGAGTTGGCACAGTGCATAAATCTAAATTCGATCTATGCAATGCTTTAGGCAGACGCAACCGTTAATAAATGATGCGAGAAAGAAACACAAATTATTCGATTATAACAAACAGTCTCTCTCTGGACGTTAAGACCAGATATAGATACAAAAGAGGGATTTTATTAGAAAGATCTTGATAATAATAGCTGTACCAGTACAGTAAAGAGTAGACTGTTCTCCGTATTTCACGACAGTTATTTTAGTTTATTTATCTGCAAACTGAATGCATTACTTAATGAAATATTGGTTTAGTACAAGTAATTTTTATTTTTTATTAGAACTAATTGAGTATTCTGAATTTCTCTATTCATAAACATTTGAGTATTAATGGAATTAACGTATTTCATTGTGATACAATCCTTATTATGTCATAGGCTTCGCTGTTTAAAGCGAATACATAATAGCTGAGTTATTAAGCTTACTCCAAACATTTGACGTCATAGCACTTTAATAAATCAACATACTATTCAAAAGACATATACTATAAATAAAAAAAACCATATCCTGCATTTTCCCGGGAATTTCACAAAATTAGGGTTAAATTCCTCTCTGATTTTCTACTTTCAAACATGTGTTTTGCGATAAGTCTTTCATAGGACGTCTGGTGACGTCTTTCATAATTAGGAACACAAGATATATATAGAATGTCTACCATATCTGATACTGAATTCAAACAAATTAATTATTTGAATATTTCAAATTTCAACATAACAATTTTGATTATAGCTGTAAACTTTTTCCAATTTTACACGATGTAAGGGGCAATACCGGACAAATACAAAATTGCCGCTTAGATTTGCGTCATATTACTGTGACGTCACATTCCAAGCGTTAACGTCACAGTGAAAATTCCGGCAAAAAGTGGTTTGTCCGGTATAAGACCCCTTACATCATTTAAAATTGGTAAAGCTCTATTCTGAAAATCTCTCCAAAACTAATGGGCATCTACCTGATTCCTAGCTCAGTCCTTAGATTGGTTCTTTGGCTCGCATTTTCGGCCACTTTGGTTTTAATTCTGCTGTTCAAATATCTATATATCATTAGAATTCAACCATGTGCAACACTGATGAGACATAAGTTGTCGAAATGCGCACAAGTTGCACAAAATTATACCGTAATGTAAATTACTGATTTCATATCGTAAGTACAAATGTCAGTGTTAAGCTACGATTTTCACAACAATCAAATTTTATTTTTCAGTTTTAGCTTCTAATTCATCTAAAACATTACTTTGTAAAGAAGAGGGTTTTAACAATAAAATAAGGTGCCAACTCTGAAATTTAAGAAAGATGAAAAAATGCTCGTAGTCTCTATAACAAATCCTTTAACTTTATCATTCAAAAATAGCAATAGCTAGGTTCGATATCTCAAAAGCATAATGTCATTAGCACGATATATAATCTAGAATACAAAAGACATATACATTTGGGAGGGGGTAAATGACAATGGTTATGATATAAGTACGACCTCATACATGATTTTCTCTGACATATTTAGAATCATGAATATAAATTAGTGAAATAAATAAAGCAAAACTACATTCTACGCCAAAATTAGGTTTTAATGAAATGAAATTCAGTCTATGTTGATGGTCTATTGGCATTTCTAAACATTTTAAGAGATGTAACTATATTTTCGGTATACAAGTTTAGGTTTAAATAAATATGTAGTCAGTTAATACTTTGAGAAATTTTTATCAGACTCATTCCAGTGTATCTTATATAGGAATTATCTAGTGAAGTTTATCGGAGTTGACTCCATTAGTTTTGCTGGTAAACTAAACAGTTGGTGACGGAGTTTCGCAGTAGACATAATGATCATACTGTCAATCAATGTTTATTTCATAATATGGACAATTAACCCCTTGTCAAAATAGTGCTCATTTCAATGTTCACATACAAAATGTTCATGTCATTATGTTTAATTTCTGAATTTACTTGAGGGGTGGTAAATACAAAAATTAAAATTGTCATTTTGAAATATTAAAGTATGTAAATCTAAAATAATAAAAACCAGCTTTCATTCTCAACGTTTCACAGGTAAAAATGTACATTTGCAAATGACTGAACAAAATAAAATGCAAAAAGAGTGTAAGATCAAAGCATGAAAACTTTTGTCTCCATGTTGACCAAAATTAAACAGGTCTACTTCTGAAAAAAATAATTTAAAAAGTATATAACTTTCTTATACTAGCATCTGCAGACCCTTTCACTGTTACTGCGGAACTGACATTTTGGTTGGCAAATGATACAGTTTCACGTAAAATTTGTGACGTCATGATAACAATTTGTTTGTAACGTCACTTTGTGGGAACAGTTATTTTGCCAATCAAATATTTTATCCTGCAGTAACAGTGAAAGAATCTTTACCGTACGCAAATGGTTGTCATTTCCTCTTCCACTCCGCTACTTAATCCTTAACCGTTCTCAATAAATAAACCATTACTTATTTGAGAACATACAAGGTGGAGAAACTCCATTATATCAACGAAGAGCCAATGTAAACCACAAATGTTTTCTTACATATGACATCAAAGCCATGAGTATTTAATTTTCAGATTTTACAACACCGAGTGTGTTAATTCATGCATTAAAAACTTTGTGTTTCTTAGAGTTTTGTCCAACAAAAGTCCGGTTCCATAAACTGAGAAAAACAGAAATCATTTCGTTTTAAGTTATTCCATCGTCACACTTTCAGATAAATAGTTATGCTTAATGGTTTAATTCTACTAATGAATAAAACTGAATCATTTCCAATTCCACTTATGAATTCATTTCTAAAATGAAGAAAATGAAAATATGACTGAGATATTTTGTCGGTTTATAGGCCATTTCAATAAGGTGAGTTGTCTGCCCTTGGTTATTAAGGTAGCAAGAGGAGGTCGAAATGGAGTGATATAAAGGTTATGTATTCATTTTATTCTTCTCATTTCGTGTGGTGAATTGACCACGGTCAAGTATGTTCAGTGAAGTAGCGGTCACCTATATACCTCACTATGATAATTATGCCAAAAAGCGAGAGAGTTCTTATCTATAATGCTGAAGTTAGAGTGCATGTTGCATTGAAACAATAAATGGTCTATCACTACGTATAATCAACTAATCAAATTCTTTCAACAATGTCGTGAAATGTTTGTATCTGTTCTTTTTCAACTCAGTATTCATTAGAAATCCATTATTTACTCTGAGATGAAACTGTAAGCAGAAGAAATATAATCAGTGTTAATAATAGGTACGATACTACAAACGACCAAAACCCGATGAAATCAATGCTTGAAACAACATCTCCCCATGTATATGTTGTCTCATCTACTGCAATAACTTCATCAGACCCTTTTTCAGGGAGTGAAGTAACTTCAGTTTTATTCCTCTTTTCGCATGAGCAGCACTTGCGTGAAGTTAGTTTAACTATTTTGAGATATATTCCAGTAACTGGAACAGAACTGCTTCTGACATTGAGTCTAAGTTCAAGTGTGGTAACAAGTAACACGATGACTCCAAAGACTATCTGGAGCAGTAAATAAATTCCCAAAATGGATACCTTTTCTGAACTTACTGGTAGAAGAGTACTGACAATCGTAAGAAACACGGCGAGGGAAAGAAATACGGTAATGGAGTATCCAGTTTTTTCTCCAGAATCAGCAGGAATGATGAACACGAGTCCATTCAAAAGTCCTAGGAATATAACGGGAAGAATTATGTTTACAATATAATATAGAGGTTTCCTCTTCAAATGGAAACTGAAGGTAATTATTGATTCTCGTGATTCCTTGCTGACTTCATACTTTATTGATAGTATGTCCCAAACGCTATTAGTTTCAAACTCCTGCGCATACATTATTCCGTAACTACTTTTGAAAATTTCAACCTCTGCGACACTGTGACTCCAAACCACAAAGATTATATTGCAAGTTTGTTCATCAAATGGGTAATACGTTGTGTCCAAAGAGCACCTGCTTTCAAAAACTTCGAAAGGCGACCACATAACTGTTCCATCGTAATATACCTCTAAATAGTAATAAGAGCCTCCAAGTTCTTTAAACTTGGTGAATCCGTTTTGAAGAAAAATGTCCGGTTTCCAAACATCGTCTTGTGGAATAAATACTTTATCTAAGTTGTTGAAGCTGGCAGATGTAAATTGAAGACCTGAGTCAATCCATGACATTGACAGGTAGGCAGTGGTCACCAGCTTTTCTTTCAGTTCATCCAATTCGTTGATTCCTAGTAAATGAAAGCTGAGATCTATAATGACTGGAGAATTGGCAGCAGGCATCGGTAATACTTTCTTGTTATAGGAATTTGTTGTGAATATGTTGTCCAAAACATTTTTATAATCTGTCTTGTCTTGCGATTCAACTTGAACTGTCATTAGGGACACAATCCATAACACAAATGCTTTATATTTTATCATCTTGAGTGTTCACCATTCCACAGTGGAAAACCGGTATTTTGTTATATTCTGGAAATATATAATGTACACTAATGTTTGTTGTAAGCTATATTAATGTCAGAAAATAGCATGCTTTAAATGTCATAATGAATGCTAATACGACTTAATAAAAAGAAATCGTAAGAAGGCTTACTAACTTAACTAATCAGTTGTTTACGACACTTAATATTTAAACAATGTAGGTCGTTCCGATTAATCTGCTTTAGCAACAGTCTACCTTTTGGCGGATCCATAGGGGAGTACTGAAGTCACCCAAAACCCCATTATCGACTTTCGTGATCGAGTTTATCATATTCGGTTATTTTGTAGTATTGTGAAGTAAACACCTCCCATTTTTCAGCATATTTACCATAACTTGGTGGAAACCGCCTTTTCGAAAACTTCTTGATCCGCAAGTACTACCCAATATGTTTCATCTGGCAATAAGAGTGAGTTTCATGTACATAGGATTATTCTGTCACAGTGTTGTTTAAATGGTGAAGAGCAAATGTCAGCGGTCGGAAAATGAAACTTAAATACAGGAATATTCAATAAATCACACTGCTGCGACGAAAAGATGACTATTTTAAGATCTATTAGCAGGATACGATAACGGTGATTTAATGCCCCCGAATCGTTAGGTCGGGGCATATTGTTTTTGTCCTGTCTGTCTGTCTGTTTGGTTTTTTTCTGTTGTCACCTTAACCAGCGCCCTAACTTTTGAACCGTGAGGATGGAGACTTCATGACCGTCACGCTGAAAATAACTTTTTGGATTTTGTTGCCGCCGGGGGCATTAGTGTTTCACAAAAAGAGCTTGGATTTTTTGGATATTTCCACTCCCATGTTTGTTCGCTTATAAAGCATTGAGTTTGTGTATTTCAACTGATTTTATAGTAATAAGTGTAATTAAAAATAACTGGAGTAATGATTATATGTCAGATATAATTTCTTTGACTTTTTCGTAATTTTTTAAAGATTATAAACAGGAATATACTCTTTCTATATAAAGATTAAGTTTGATGGACTTCTCTTTCAAAACTATTAGAAAATTTTGTTGAAAATTGGTAACTATGAAGTATTCAAGATCACTTACACATGTTCAGTACCTTTTTTGATCAGATTTATCATGGGATGGATCAGCTCAGGGCAACATAGGCCCAAGATTGTACCTTCCTCTGACAAACTTCTTTAGAATAGATGCATAGGTCATCAAACGAAAACAACAAGGTGACATAGAATGGTGAAGTGTTTCACTTTCAAGTTATAACTTGGTTGCCATCGAGGGGATAGTGTTTCACAAACACCTTTTATTTTTGATACATTTATTTTTCATCATTTGTTCTTTTTAATACTAAACTTTAAATGAACTTCAAATTATTGTATCACATGTTTCGACATGTATGGCTCAATTAAACTATAACGATGTTTGTCTCCGTCAAAAAATAGAAGTATACAGCCATGGAAGTGATTATTCAAACGAGTGCACACAATAACGGCGTCTAGACCGTTCATGATTTGTACATAAATTTGTTTATATTTTAAATTTCACTCAGAGCTAGAATAAACATTGATATTTTGAAAGATAAATGATATATAAGAAACATACTTTAAAGTGCTAAATTGGTTCAACCGGTTCGCGAAATTATCCCTCCATTAACCCAACTTAAGATTACTTTTACCTACGTCAACTTATGTGTTGGGGACACCGAAGGTAGGAATTTTTACTTACCACTTGATATCATCTTTAACTCAATTTAACGGTACCACAAAGTAAATTTTGTCCCCCTCCCTTTTCTAATTTCAGTTTGAAAGATTTTTCAATACACAGGTAGTTATATATATATATATATATAGTATTGGTGATCTTGGTACAGCGATAAATAATAATAAAATAAAATGTCAGAATATCACAGTATCCATTGCTTAATTCCGTTAGCGCTTTCACCTTAACGGTTCATCAGACGGAAATTGTTGTTATGTTATTGTTGTTATCATAACAACATTTTCCGTCTGATGTACCGTTAAGGTGAAAGCGCTGACGGAATTAAACAATGGATACTGTGATATTCTGACATTTTATTTTATTATTATTATTATTATTATTATTATTATTATTATTATTATTATTATTATTATTATTATTATTATTATTATTATATATATATATATATATATATATATATACATGTATATATGTATTTGCTCTCATGATATTTAAGGGATTAAGGCGTAGCATAGAAACCCACCATATCACACATATTCGAATTCATTATGACTATTATTTTTATTTTTACTTATCTATTCATTTTCATTATTATTGTTACTATTTATTTTTTCATGTTGTGTATTCTTTTCTTTTCTTTTCTTTGGTGATTTGTCTCTCCCTGATAAGAACTTTCTCTGACTTTCTGTTGTTCACGATTAAGTATATAGAGGTGACAGTTACTTGACTGACCTGACCTGAACATAGTCAATTGATCATTTGGATAAGAATGTGAAATGAATTAACGGACATTGCACAACTTTTATACCGCTCCCTTTCTATTTCCAAGGACATTCCAAATAAAGAATTATTAAAATAACCTTTAGATGATTTAAAATCCTTCATTCATGCTAAGTTTCATCGGAATACTTCCATTTGTTCTCATTAAGAGAAGTTTACCAGAGTGTGAGATAACATTCACTACACAGTCATCCCCCCCCCCCCCCAAGTTTTTTTTAGGGGTGGGGTGTCGTTTTTTTGGGGTGGGGTGGTTTGGGTTTGTTGGGGGGTTTTTTTTGGGGGGGGGTTGTTTTTGTTTATTTGTTTGGTTTTTTTTTGGGGGGGGGGGGGTAAATCTTAAACAAATGCATTATAAAATTACGAAACATTCGCAGGTTTAAAGAGAGAAAAAATGTATCAAAATACGACATTTTGATATTAGTAAACTACAATGAGAAAACAAAGAAAATGACCTGAAAATATATTAAATGATTAGAATTATAACTAAATCAAAGGAGGGCACCATCGTACGGTTTATGTATCACCTTGGATCCACCACTGGACGGATCAAACCAAAACTAATAACGGCTGTTATGGAGATCATGTATTTCACCCATAATAAATTTTATAATTAAAGTACTTACACTACTGGTAGCCGGGCTTTTAGTAACTGGTCAAGTATAGCAAAAGATTAAATTGGACTTAAAATACAGTTGATAACAAATTCAAGGACAGAAGAATTTACACATTCCATTATGGAAGAACAAGTCTTAAGTAATATAGTGAAATGAAGTTTATCATTGGATAACTTTGATAAAATATCTCGTGAGGCATGGGATCATGATGGAAACCATAGATTCATTACTGTTTTAAAAGTTACAATGCCCTTGTCATGCTTTATTCTCTTGAACATAAAAATATATATCTGTCATCTCCTATCGCTATAGAGAGCATAATTATAACTTTTCTTCTTGATTAGTGTATAGTCAAAACGGCCCACATGAAAATAGCAATAATTTTAGGCTGAAGGCAGTTAATTAAAAGTGTCAAATTATTTGCCCTGTTACTGTTTGTATCGAATATAATTTAAACACTAGGTGAAAAAAATCTATTTTGAATTCAAAGTCGATATCCATTGTCAAAATATTAGAGAGGTCGGCCGGTGTGGTAAAAAAAGGGGGCCGTTCTGGTGTGGACAGTAATTCTTGGGCCGTTTTGACTATAACACTCCGGATTAATATTGTTTTAGTACAATTTCACTTGTACTGACAATCCATGACCATTAAACTTACTCTGTTTAGCAGGATATTCTATTTATCCATGAAAAGTTCTACAGATCTACCACAGAAACTCAACATGTCTTGATAGTAGCCGACGGTTCAAAGTAATGCATTAAAAAAAATCAATTTTCGCCTTTTTTGTCAAAATTGCAAAAATTTAGATGTTACGGAGCAAATGCGAGAGAAAACTTGAAATGATACTTGGGTTTATTTGTCTCCATTTATGAACCGGCGACATTAGATTAAACTACATCTTGATTACTACTTCGTTGGAAATGACGTCGATATGAGAGTAATGTCAGACATGCTAATCAGCACAGGGAACAATACATGTACCCGTTTTCTTTCTGCCAAGAGATAAGGTAATGAGCAATACACAACGCTTTACCAATGTTTATGCTTGACGCTTGAATTAGACACATGCTTCAATCGGCAAAAATAGACGTAGGGAAACCCCTCACATACACATTTACACAAATATTAGACCAGTTGGCAATACCATGCCTGTCCAGATCTTAAAATATCTAGACAGTGACCATAACGATACTGACTGAGGTTCAAGTGACGCGTTATCTGTTATTTTATTATCACTGGATTTCGTTTTGTTTTATTCATTTAGCCTAGAATCAAAAAATATTAATAATTAATTACATACTGGACGCAAGAGAGGTATATATATATAAACCTGTTGACACTAAACATCACGCGCCTCTCATAAATTACATTAAATACTGTAATGTTGTGTATGCTACTGCAGACGAATTACATCTATGTGCAGTGTGTACTGCTTGTTATCTCTCCATCCGGCCTGTGCTATAATTAACACTAGCTCTTCGCGCAGTGATATCAAGCAAGTGCAGGTAACTTCAGTCTACACAGTACACGAAAATACACATGTATATCTGTATTTGCAATGTTACATATAATTAATGATCCAATAAAGATTCAATACGTTCTGAATATTATTATGCTAGGAATTACATCAGAGATTATGTTTTGAAGCGCAAGAACACAATGAGTGACAAAGAGGGCTAAAAAACTTATAATTAGACTGTCTCGTTTTGAGATTCGTGCACGGCGTCTATAGCCTTGGCCTATGCCTTTGGCTTTAAGCCCGGCTAAAAATCATTTCGTTTGTTCTCCAGAAGAAGTCCATCATAGATACATATCATACCATTGGAAACAACATCAGATGCCTCTATGAGTCTCTATGATAGATCATAAGAAGAAACTGGTTCAGTTTTGAAGCAAATCTATCCTTATACTGAATAGGTAGGATTTCACCTTAAGTAATATTCATGTTGCTTGTACAATGACTTCAATACAAAATATTACTTATTTTATTTATTTGTATTGTATTTATTGTAAAATGAGAACGTCATGATCAAGAAAATAACATGAAAATGTAAAGAAAAAAATGACCGAAAAGAAATTTAGAATTATTCCGGAATGAAACATGCATTGCTCAAAAACATTTCTTAAAACATGCTCCTGTTGTATTCATTATGTCTCCTCTCTATACAGCCGATAGAAATATTGATTCTAAAATTAATTACAACACACCAAATTGAAATGCATATGCACACCTTTGATACGTCCTTATGTTATAAAGCATGTGAACGTGGACTTCGTTGTCATGTCCTCAGGCAAAATAAATGATGTTGTTAAAATTGCGCATGTTGCTGAAAATATAATGCCATTCAGGTTTTTGCAAAGACACGCACTGGCATTAATTTTGATGAGATTCATTATTTATACGCGTCTGCTTCGAACTTTTAATTTAGATAATGCCCGATTTTTTTGATTTTTTTTTTATTATTATTATTAGGAGAGGTCCGAAACATTCCGAATGCACCATAGGTTATTATTTTGGTTTTATCGTTAGCGATAATACAAATTTTCAGTGATATATTACTTATACTATTGTAAATATATGAATATCAGTATTTGAATTCACTGGAAAAACATATATAGATGAAATATTCATAATTATTCTCACGTTTTGGCAATAAAAGATAGAAAGATAGGAATTTACTCAGAAGCTGAAGATAACTCTAGAGGGTTATAATTCATGTAATACATTCGTCCGAATCATCTCTTCGTGTCTCTAATGGTCTTGCATAATTCTGGAAGCGATAACACTATCACAGACTTTTAGAAATACTTATACAACACACTTCGATTGATTCATAACGGTTCAATTAAACGGATTCTGCTTCGCTACTTGGCTATAGAAGATCGCATTCATTAAAAAAAAAAAGATACAGCAAGATTCATGTAATTTCAACATACATGAAAATATATTTTCAAATCTCTAAATATTTTATGAACGCAATCTATACGATAAAGACACAGAATGACACAAAATATACCCGAGATAGAAAAAAATTTTTTTTCTAGTATTACAGCAAGAGTCCTCATGCATTTTTGATACCTTTTCAATTAACAAGGTAACAAAACTCACCAACGATGGCCTTTGTTTCTTCCGTTTTGTCATTTCTATTCACAGAAACTTGATGATATCTAATACAAGATTGTTTAGGACTAATTTAATGCAATTAACACGTAATTATATAGGATGTACTTGCATATTCATTGCGCATGCGTATTCAAACGACCTATCAGGTAAAGAAAAGGTGGAGAGGGTTATTCTGGAATGGTGAGTAATTGTTTATAGGTGGGACTCCCCCTCAGGACTTGTCTTCAGTTGCTAAGTAAAATCTTATGTTAAAATTTTTGGTTTAATTCGATTATTGCCTAAACAGAGAATATTTCTGTGCAATGCGTCGGGCGATACCGTGAAAAAATAAATAAATCGTGGAGCGACGTAAAACAATAATCAATTAATAATAAATTACCAAAAGAAAATTCATGATCCCTGGCCGCCAAAGTATTTCATTAAAGTCATAGTGTACAGCTCGCGACGCACAAGCGTGGCTACCATGTAGTCGCTGAGCAACTGGGTTTTGTTATAACACTCTGTCCTATCAAGGACGAATATATATATATATATATATATATATATATATATATATATATATATATATATATATATATATATATATATATATATATATATTTATATAGTCATAGAATGAATAATGTATTTATATAAACAAAACTATTATCAGAGACAAAATGAAAGTGACACCTACTTTTGGGAATACATTTAGTCCCTCGTCCACCTTTCCGGTAAATATACACACCCCAAAATATAAACGAACTACTATAAAGTGGTAAATACATGAATTGCGCATGGCAAATGCTCCATTTATTCAATCCATTATCTTTGATGTATTTATGAGGAAATCATCATCTTGGAGACTATAGATACGACCCATTACCCAGATTGTCTCAGATCCTCTCCGATCTAATAGAGGATAGAGGAAAGCATTTGTTCTTATTTGATCAAGCAGTTCTAATTTGTTTATATTACACAAGAATTGCAATTTACACAATGGACTCTACAAAATTGGATCGAGCAGAATTATTTGTAAAAATGTCTTTTCCAATTGCAGAATCCACTGGATCAACTGGTGCGATTCCGGTAACTGACAGCTCCTCTGAACGAAGTTATTGGAACAGATATTCGGCGCATTATTTTGATAAATAGATAAAAAAATTAAAATAAATAAATAAATAAATAAATAAATAAATAAATAAATAAATAAATAATAAATAAATAAATAAATAAATAAATAATAAATAAATAAATAAATAAATAAATAAATAAATAAATAAATAAATAAATAAATAAATAAATAAATAAATAAATAAATAAATTAATTAATTAATTAATTAATTAATAAATAAGCAGGTAAAGAGATAAATAAAATCTGGCTAGACTAGATGCTAAGCTTCCTAGGATAGAAGTCAGAGGTAACAAGTTCAAAACTCACCAGTCCCAACGGAATTATGAATGAGTGTTCGATTTCAAAGAATGAGAGATGAAAGGTCTCGCGTATTAAACATATTTTTGTTCATTTATATAACGAAATTTACACAGTGCCGCAATCCGGGAAATAAAAACCCCGAGCGCCTTTATCGAGAATCGAACTCTCTACACCAAGTCCGTCAGAGGTTATGAAATTCACAATTTTAGTAATGGAGTTCATGCTCTTTCTAATACCAATGTAGTCTTCGTCTACAATCCATAAATCTTAATGTTAAGAAGAAAACTTTACCCCATGCCCATGGCCGATTGAAGATTTTGAAACGGCCAAGGAAAGCTTGATTAATTTTTTATCGAATAGAACCGTTGCTAGACTTGCTCGAGTCTCTCTTTTATTGTTGAAATATTTGTTTGAGTTCTCTTTGTCTAAGAAAACTGATAGAGTAAGACTTAAACAAGACATACGACATACGACAATTTATGACAGACAGGATCCACGACATACGACGGACGACTAACGAAGACGGACGAGTACCACGAAAGACGGCGGACAACAGACAATGACGAACGAAGACCACAACGTACTACGAACGACAACCGATGATTCTAGACAAGGATCTCGGCAGACGACGATGACGAACGGTGTCAACAACAAGCGGTAGACGACAGACGATTAGGGTGGACGGAGACTAATTCCAATTGATTACTTGAGTCCCTCGGCTGACATGAATTCCAAATCAACAGGTTCCAACCTTCTAGACAAGGAGTAAACTTGATGTAGTGGGTAAGCTCTTTAATAGTATGCGATGTAGATAAACAAGGTGCTATACTCGTTGTGTTTCTACTGGTTACCTTCTGCTTCTATGAAAACGAAAAATACCCGCCAACTAAACTTCGAGACACTTCTAAATGTAGGACTGGTAATTAGTCGTGAGTTAATCATGACTTTGTTTATATTTATATTTCAACCTATGTCTACTTCATCATTTTAGTGTTATACATAGAACCCCTTTGGCATCAGCGGATTAAGGGGCGAGGTTGCAAACCCCCTCCCCTACCTTTTGGTTGGAAAATTTAACCCCAAAAATGTCATTTTCGAATATTTTTAGAGCTGCAACCCCTCCCCTTTCCGAATCGAATACTGAAAAACATTAGTGATGGGAGTCTGCAACCCCCTCTCCTTTTTACAACATTTTCTAGATCCGCCTATGTTTCTATTTATACTGTATACTAATGCCGACAATATAATGATAGATTCTACAAGCTCATATTTAAAGTTTCGAGGGACATCATAACTTGTTGTAATGTCACCGATCACGTGATGGATCAAATTGCCATTGTCGGATTACCGAGAGAGGACAATGGTAACAACTGCGATTCAATGAAGTTTGAAAAGTTAAATTGAATTTTGTATGTAATAACATACATAAGTCGTCTGCCGATATGAACACTACGATTTCGGTTATATTTTAAATCATTTAAAAAGACTGCTTGTCGATTACGTATAAAGGATCCACTTGTATACTTCTTTGGTATTTGGTGTGTCACTCACATGTGAAGTGAAATATATACATATAAACAACTTACCAGGAGAGAAACTAAAAAATTAGTACCTCCAAATGGACAAAAACAAACCAGTCCAAAAATACGTTATAAAAGTCACAATTTGATTTCAGAATGGAATCAGAAACAAGAGCAGTAAGTCTGATTATCTAATATTCATTTTATGCAGCCAGTCTGTAGAAGTCTGTCGAAGAAGGGTCCCATCTGGGGCATATGTTTCCCTATCCTAGATCCAGCTCTTGACGTATCTGGTCGAAAAGTAACCAACCTTGTAATGAATCATAAGTTAGTCATCCTTACCAAGTTTGATTAAAACCCCTCCAGTGGTTCTGAATAAGACGTCGAAAACATGGAAGTTTATAATGCCAGATGGACAGAGGCTGGACGAAAAGTGCTCAAAATAGCTCGCTTGAACGTTAGTCATCCCTACCAAGTTTGATTAAAATCCCTCCAGTAGTTTTGAAGAGGACGCCGAAAGCATGAATGTTCATGTCGGACGGACAGGGGCCGGACGAAGAGTGACCACAATAGTTCACTTGAACCTTCGACCATGGTGAGCTAAGAAAAATAAAAGAAACCCGACTTCTACAAGTAATTAACAATAAATCTGTACACAATTTTAGTTCATGTAAATGTGTAAATAGTGTAAGCGGATGTTCTTAGATCTTTCTTAACGTCCCAAAAACACGTAATTATATCTACGACAAAAAAGATGCCTTGTGTATTTTAATCATTTATCAATTATAATTATCGCCACCAATTTATAAATGTAATGGCTAAAATGCGTGAATGAGTTATTATCACGTGTTATTATATAATGAAAGCGAGATTGCCTCTCAAGACCGGATCTGTCAATAACTAAAGTACAAACATCGTCTATAACCTCTTACAGCTGTTTAAAGCTTTACAGTTCATTAACATCGAACATTCAGATGACATATTTATCACAATGGCCATGAAAGTGTTGAGACTCATTGTGCAAATCTATTTTCCTCTAATGAGTATTACTTGGCAGGTTTAGGCATAATATGTTCTTACAATTAGCGTAATTAAATTATCAAATGAAGCAGAGATTAATTAACTTAACGAGAAATATTTATTCCCAATGAAAATGCAGCGTCAATGTTAATTATTGTTTTGCGGCAATCTTACTCCCTTCGAGGCTGTAAAAGAATTTAATTATTATATTTAAAGAACAATGAAATGACATACATACAACGAACTACAGTGAAAAGTATGTAAAATTTATTCTATAAGATATAGGACTTTTTATAATTATTGTGAGTGAAGTTAGCATGAATGCATACTATGTTTTAAATTATTTAAAGAAATCTAACGATAAAGTCAAACCTGCTTGGAAACGTCACCCAAAGAAAGATTTAAATGTGGTCTTCATACAGAGGTGACCTTTACACAGAGGTGGCCCTTATACAGAGGTGACTTTTATTCAAAGGTATATTTTACAAAACCTTATTAATAATAGGGATTTGAAAAAAGACCTATAGAAGCAAGTGACCTCTTGATAAGGTGACCGTTAGAGATAGGTTTCACAACATAGGAGATGAGAAACACGTGTTGTTGTTTTTTTTCTACTAAGTCTTGTCGCGATAAGCCATCAATATTTAAATGGTTCATTGCTTACAATGAAACAAATACATTCACTCTACATAAAAATGATTTTAAATTTATATGCAATGTGCTTATTTCCGCTGTATGGCGGTGACACTTGATTAATAAAATTTACATGGTATGGTTTATTTACATACTTGCTTGCAGTAAAGACAATCTAGGTTCGATATCGGAATGCACTAATATGTTTAAGAGGTGGGTTACCTCATGCTCCCTTGTCTGCAACCCCAACAACCCTCTACTCTTTAAAAGAAAATAATAATAATAATAATAATAATAATAATAATAATAATTATTATTATTATTATTATTATTATTATTATTATTATTATTATTATTATTATTATTATTATTATTATTATATCCAGGTATGGAGTAGATATGAATAACACCACAAAAGCTTCGGTTAGATAAGTTTTGGCCTTGAAACTGACATATTGCAGGAGCATCCAGGGGCTTCGCCCCCCTCCCATCCCCCACCATGGCTTTACCCTGGTCCTGAAAGATTCGTCACCACATTTCGCCTAGCCTCACCCCCTACTTAACACCAAAACCTGGACCTGTCCCGGCCCTGATGACTAAAATATTGTTTGAAGCAATGTAAAATACCTAAAACACCATAATTTCTTCATCTGTGCAACTGACTTTGACAATGAGAGATGCTTTACATGTCAAAGTACACTCTGATACGAAATCTCGGTTTAACAATCTTGGTTAAAGGACAGATGTATACAGAAAATGATAAAATTCATTCACCAGGGCTTCTGTAGCAAATGAATGGCTTGAAAACTATATACGTATATATATATATATATATATATAAAGCACAAAGACACTACAGCTAACAAGGTACCCTATATTTCACTTATATTCGTTCCCCGACGGTGACTCGAATCCACGACCTTTGGTACCGAATCACCTAGCTGTCATGCATCCGACCGTCTAACCGACTGAGCTACCCGAGCTCCACAAAAATAGATCTTTAATAGCCAATCATTAGCTAATCGTATGCATGACAACACGGCCGAGCAAAGTGAAGGGATTTACTTGACGTAAACTCAGGCGGATCCTCTGAAAGAATACAATCTCTGAAACAGAAATAAAGATATAAAGCACAAATAGACACAATGAAACACCCGGGAGTACAATGGACCTTAGATCTCCGAAGAAATACCTGTAGAAATAAAGACAAATCAGACAAACATATAAAGTACAAAGACACTACAGCTAACAAGGCACCCTATATTTCACTTATATAGTGAGGCCCATCGCAAATGACTAAGTTCAAATTAATCAAAATGCGTTGTTAGCAATTTTCGCATCAATAATTTACCGGGAAATATTTTTAACATATAAATCAAAATCATATCATTAGAATATTCATTTTGTTTTCTTCTCATTTCTCAAATTTTATCTCATTTGGAGTAGAAATAAAGAAATTAGGGCAATTTGAAAATAGCTAAAATCATTAGAATATCTAACGATACCGCGGCGGTACAGCGAGATGTTTATTTTGCCTTATAATTGACGGCGCGCTTAGAATCAATGAGCATAAAAGCGGTATGTTCACTGGCGTTGTTCGGGGTCACGGTTGTATCAAATCCAGTGAAGTGAGGTTTTTCAGGTAGATACGTCCATTACCTGTAAACAGCTGATCACCGAAGCGAAAACGATGTGCGATGCGGGCATACATAAGTTTTTTATATATATAATTTTCAGTTTTTAATTTATTTCTACCGGCCCATAAGTATGTTTCCCCCGATTCATTTGATACCATTTCTTATGAAAATATACCTAGAAATGACTACAAACATTTGAAAATAAAAAGATAGCGTCTTCCTCTTTGCCAAAACAACGGTCCGCCATATTGTTTTCACAAGTCAGTTGATTACATCGATATAGATAGTAAACAATCGTACAGTATAAAGTTCTCAAATAAGAGAACACATAACGAAAACAATTTCCATAGAAGTAATTATGATTATCTTATTTGTGAAAAAATTACCCCGTAGCTATTATTTACAAAGTTTTATTTCTCAAAAGTTTCACTTCATCATTCATGATGTAATTTAAAGAACAGCGTGGGCGCGTGGGTTAATACTTACCATGAACGATTTTTATATTCGAATTGATAATTATTGGTATTTACATTAATTAAATATTTGACGATTTCATATAGTTTATTGTAATTTTGTAGCTCTATTAATACGATTTTACACGTGTTTCCTCTGACTCGGGGCGACCTCCACGTATTGTCGTATAAAATTATGTACAGAAATACACATTTCAATGTAATAAATACCAAGACATGTATTGTGCGATAAAATAAGACTTCATTTCATCATTTAGTTTACATTGACCCCACTGTTTACAACTTCAGACTTACATTTCAATTGCAGATAAGGTCTAGACCTCTGCGAAAGGAAGGGGGGGTTAATTTATTTATATTTTAGGAAGACATTCTTGTTAAAGGAAAAATGACGAGACTAAGAGCCTGTTTTGATTCAAATGATTTGGTTTTAATTCTCTTTAATTAATTTTGGTATTTATATCGGTGGCGAATCCAGAATTTCCGAAATGGGAGGGGGGGGGGGCGCACAAGTGAAAGTCCAATATAAACTAAAATACTCTGCCAATTTAGGAGCGAAATCTGAAGATTGACTCATAATTGTGGCAAAAAGGGGAGCGACCCTTATAAATCCGCCACTGTAGATATTAAAATGAGAGAACAAGTATATAACAATGAGAGAGCAAGTTAAGTTAAGGTACTACGAAACACCAATCATCACGTGACCTAAGATTCACGAAAAAAAATGAAGGTTTTAAATTTGTAATTCTTTATTTAGATAACTGTGTATTGAAGACTTTATAGAAAATAATTCTAATTTGAATATTCCCCGATATACCTGTAATTGGCACTCGAAAAAGTGTGTATTTCAGTACAGCTCGCACGAAAACACCAGCGACAGTGTTGACTCTTCGTCATGTGCAATCAGATGGCCAGTCCCAAGACGAATTCCATAATATTTTTAATAGTTGACTTCCTAATCAAGTTGCAATATTTTCAATATATCGAGGGTATATCGGGGTAACGTCGTCTAGGGCGATCACCTGTCACCTGTGCGGCTAAAGTATTACGTAATATCACCTCAGCCGGCTGTCTGACCCAGCAAATATCAACCTTCATTTCGTATATTTTAACAGCTTTCAAGATATTAATTAGCGATCTTAATAAACTGGGTATTCATATTAATGAAAGACAAGGACTAATTATCAGGTTTCCTGTTAATTGTGAAGGATTATCATGAAGGAGACATAAAGAATAGGAATTGAAATCAACCAAACTTTACGACAATTTGTATTTATGAAGAGTTTATATTTGAAATTATAACACTTTCATTAAAAGTTTTTATGTTTTTAAAATCATGAATTTAATACATATAGTAGATTAATATAGAGAAAATTAAGCTGTACTATGATAAATTAAAAGGTATGTGATATTTTTCACATTTTTTAAAAAGAGTTATCCGCCCCTGATTAAGGTAAAAATGTTTTTGCTTATACAGAGCTTATTTTTTGTCATACATTCTAAATTCCTTCAAATATCCTTATAAGTAACCATTTTAAATAAGTTTTTACATTATTGTGAATCCTTGTATAAGTTTTAAAAAAATGACCTTGGACATATGGACTTCGTCATTTTCATCAAAGTCAAATTGCAATCTTCGTCAAGTATAAGAGATTATATTTGAGATGATAAGACTTACAACCAATGTTTTTATCTTTTTTCGTAATACCTGTAGTACATAAAGTAGATTAATATAAATAAATCACAAATTTTATGCATAACTGATTAAGTTATACACTCATAAAACTGCGAGGTTGTGCATTTTCATTTGCTTGAAAAAGGTGTGAAAATGCAATATTGTCCATTTTCAAATCTTCATATCTTGTAAAGTACTAGAGATAAACCGGTGAAATTTTCAGAGTTTGTTGACTATAAAATATGCTTTGTAACTTACTTATTCTTTGGTATATTGTGATACAAGTAAATTATTTATAGGTATCTAAAAAGTGTACATCATGTGTTTTTAAGGAAAAAGTTTGGGCCTCCCTAACTTATATTCGTTCCCCGACGGGGACTCGAACCCACGACCTTTGGTACTGAATCACCTAGCTGTCATGCATCCGACCGTCTAACTGACTGAGCTACCCCAGCTCCACAAAAATAGAGTTTTAATAGCCAATCATTAGTTAATCGTATGCATGACAACACGGCCGCGGAAAGTGAAGGGATTTACCCGACGTAAACGCAGGCGGATCCTCTGAGAGAACACATCACTGAAAGAGAAATAAACATATAAAGCACAAATAGAAACAGTGAAACACCCGGATGTACAATGGACCTTAGATCTCCGAAGAAATACCTGTAGAAATAAAAACAAATTAGACAAACATATAAAGCACAAAGACACTACAGCTAGCAAGGCACCCTATATTTCACTTATATTCGTTCCCCGAAGGGGACTCGAAACCAGTACCGTGTTGTCTTGTATACGATTAGCTAATAATTGGCTATTAAAGCTCTATTTTTTGTGGAGCTCGGGTAGCTCAGTCGGTTAGACGGTCGAATGCATGATATATATATATATATATATATATATATATATATATATATATATATATATATATATATATATATATATATATATATATATATATATATATATATATATATATATATACGGTAACAATATTACATTGATGCTCTAAACCAAATAAATTTTGATTAAAATAAACAAACAGAATGATAAACGAATTCTATAATCATTTAATTGTTATTCCTTTTGTATGACGCAAAATTTGCATTGATTAAATTCCAGTGCATGAATTGGTTGGATAATCTCCTTTGATATAACAGACAATCAGTGGTTCCTAGGGTTTCTGACTCTGAGCTGATGAAAGGCATCTATATTTACACTAGTTAATGTACCCGTTTGCAGCGACCGTTCTAGCTCTATTCCTTCTTTGTACCATCTTCACAACGTATAAAGGTTCAGTAATGGCATACAACACTCCTTTAACAAAAGTCGCAAATGAAAATATTAATATGCATGATAAGGATGTTTGTTTGTTTGTTTGTTTGTTTTTTTTTTTTTTTTGGTTTTTGTTTTTGGTTTTTTTTTGTTTTTTTGTTTTTTGTTTTTTGTTTTTTTGTTTTTGAAAATGTACTATATTAAGTCTACTAATTTTGTCAGTGACCTTGACCTTTAAGTTAATTCATCTTGGTCTCCATTATCTTCTCCTTTATACCTAACAGCATTCCAATGGCATATCATAATGCACATCTATAAAAAGGCAAGATTTCTAAGGGGAAAACAACTAGCCCTTATGGTACATGTATGATAATGTAATTGATAATCTAGACAAATGACCTTATCGCCTACTTTATGTGTGTATATTTCATGAAAAAATATACATTTATTGCCCAGTTGGAAGGGAGACATGAAGATTTGTTCAACCCAGAAGAATCACGCCCCCGAGGGAGAAGGCCGAGGGAGATATGATTTTTCTGGGTTGAACAAATCTTCATGTCTCCCTCCCCACTGGGCAATAAATTGTTTATTACACCGAAAGCTGAAGAAATACTAATGTCATTCTTGAAAACATGTTTCATGTAGCCTGCAGTAGCTAGCTGTAATAATACTTTGACACCAGACATACAACCATACAGACAGACTTCGGAAAATTTGTTATCAACCAGCAGTGGAAGTTAAATCTTCATGTTTCTCTTACAATTGGTAACGAAACACTTCTATCAAGAAAACACATATAGCCTTCAATAGCTATGATATATAAGGGTGATTCCTATCAGACAGACAGACAGACAGACTGGCAGACATACACAGTGAGACAGACGCTGGACAAAGTGTTACCTTACGAAATACTTCTGTCAAGAAAACACATGTGGCCTTCATGCAGTAGCTTTGTTACCTTCTGAGTGGGGGGAGCCACAACGTCGAACCGTGAGACACGACGTTTTGTCTCCCTCCCACGTGACTTCTCTAGACCAATCGTATTTCTTTATTTGTTATTGCAATCGGCTTCGGCCGATTGTATATTATGATAGTAAATTCGCTTTGAGAGCGCATGTGCAAACTCCATTAGCGTGGCATGCTGGGTAATAATCTAGTACTAAGAAACAATATTAGCACATAATTCTGCTGTAAATATTGAGATTTCTAGAAATAAATCTTATAAAATGTCCACATTAAATAAAAAAAAAAAGATTTGCTCACTACAAAAGCCAAATTATTTCCGAATATTAACGATAACATCCGAGATACTTTCCTAAAAAGGAAAAAAGGCGCGGCTACTTTCCTAATAAGGAAAAATGAGGCGTGGCCTTAGAAATTTTAGCGGGAAAATTTACAACTGGCATAAAAATATGGTTTCAAAAACAAGTACATGTAATTCCTATTTACATAAAGCCATTTGGCTTTGTAACCAACAGCTTGAAGATTTAATGCTATTCCGATTGCAACCCAAGCTTTTTAAAAAGCTACGCTTGTATAATCAGAGACATATACACATATATGTCTCTGGTATAATGTATATGAAGTATAATAAAATCTGTTGTACCTGCATGTATATATCCTGTGCTATTGAAACTTTGCTACAACAATCTATGTGACTTATATAAACGTGACATTTTTGTATTTATTTGTTTATTTATTTTGAGAAAATTTAACATTTTCAATTTTTTGTTCAGTACGCGCTATTTACTTTTTTGTAGGGCAGCGCCACAATGAGATGCTTGGTTCAAAATGTGAGATGTGTTAATGCGTTTATGGGACAAACTAACTCAAGTTGGTGAGTTTCTACTTTTTAATAAAATGTTAAAAACAGTAGAACATCGATGGTTTCACGTGATGTGAAGTGGGAGAAGACCCGGTAATATCCGAGTATCCATGGCATTGCTTATTTATCAGTGGCGGATTTAGAAGGGGGCCGGGGGGGGGGGGTGCATTCCCCCTTTCGCCACATATTTAGAAGTAAAACCCCAAATTTGGCAACCAAAATGGCTAAGTAGTTTGACTAAGGCACATGTCCCCCCACTTTTCGATAATCCTGGATCCGCCACTGTTTATTATATCAATATGAATTACGTATGGTACTTTCCCTGATGAAAATTCATGGATACGCGCTGTTAGAACGCCGATATAGTCTAATTACTCGGACAAGCTCCGTCCGAGTAACTAGCGACCCCGATTGTTCTCAATTCAGTTCCACATTCTCTATAATTCTCCTGCATCGTTGTGGGCGCTACAAGTTTTATTCGCTGTGATCAACATTAACAAGTTTATTGTCGAACTTCCTTACACGTTTCCGAGTGACACGGTTCAGCGTTGTATGTGACGTATTTTGTCACGGCGTATTCACCTGTACTGTCCTGTAACCTTTTCTAGATGTGAACTGTGGTGGCCATCGATTACAAATGAATTTGATCTGAACTTATGTGCAAAGTTGTGCTCTTATCTGAAAACGAACTACATTGCTATGAAGAGATTTTACTATTTTAAATAAGCAACACGGACGAAATTTTCGCTTCCGCTTTGTCAAGGGGGCAGGCTTGGTGTGGTGGTTAAATCAATTGTATGCCACATATTTCTCAACTAGAGGGCACATGGTTTCTCATCCAGTTTTGGTGTAAAATCTGGATTTTTAAGAATAAATATGTGACTAAAAGAGGCCCCTCTCTAAATCCGACACTGATCCCTGTAATCTATCACCTTTATCAAGTATGGATATATACCTCGGTCCATCATAGCAGTCCTTATTCTTTTAGTTAAAAAGCAACAGACATAGGTTCTTAAATTTACAATTTATATCAATGTTTTAATTATACTTCACAGTGGCGGATCCAGTATTTCCGAAAAGGCGGGCCCACATGTTTGTTAGCCAAACTACTCAGCCATTTTTGGTGCAAAATCTGGATTTTTACCAGTAAATATGTGGCCAAAAGGCACCACCCCCTCTCTAAATACGCCACTGCTTCAGGTCTCTTTAATCAATGTACCACTGTCGAATTAAAGGAGGGAGAGGGGACGTGTGCCCCTACACCCCCTTACATTTTCAAAATTAACCTTATCTATTTATGTGTCCTTTTTCAGATTTAAATGTACTCTTTGGGTAATAAATCTCGTCGGGTCTGACATAGTCTTTAGTACAGCTGCATAATTATGTGTTTCTGTAGTGTTCAACTATCGTATATGTTGTTTTATTTGTAGTATTGACTAATTAAAATAAATTAACGACTGATTTAATACCAGATATTTTTATCAATGCTCAGGAAAAATTATTGTATTAGATTACATAATTTACATTATGTGTGTGTTAATTATTTACAATATTTGCCCTTAAATGAAGCACCGGGATGGAAAATTTAGTTATAATAAAGGAAATCGATAATATATCAATTACTTTCAATGATGGACTGTTATTCCGTTAGACAAACGTACGTAGAATGTATGATTATTTCTTTGAATTCGAACAAGAAATTTTTCACCTACATCGTGGCGGCACCTGTATGGTGCCTTTACTGGTTTTATCTTTTACATGGGATTCGCCCGAGCAGTGAAAGATCTGATAATCTATCATGGCGTTGGACCTCGATCATGACGTTGGCCCTCGGTTTTTCTGCCTCGTTCGTTGGATCAGAAATCGATGAGACTCAGACAAGATTCGTAGTTAGGACTCTCCCATCTTGTATGGAACACCTTTATCAATGGCGGATCCAGGATTTCCGAAAAGTGTGGAAGGGTCACGTGTGAAAGTCAAGTATTAGCAAAAATACTCGGCCACTATGGGTGCCAAATCTGAAGTTTTCGTCATACTTATGGCGAAAAAGGAGGGGGCGCCCCCTTTAAATCCACCATTGCCAATACCTATCCCTTTGAAAATACTTTATCCTACCAAAGATAAAGGACATTGCTAAATGATTTCTTCGCCAGTACCGAATCTGCCTGTCTAAAATGATATAATACCTTGTAAAATGTCATATCAAATATCACCTACTCTGTGAGAAGTTCAATTAAACATAATTCATTCAGCGACGTTTCAAAAATAAGTTTATCGAAGTTTGTTTGATGTTACTGTCCATGCATACACATATCTATCTATATTTCTATCTGTCCGTTCATCCACTCCTCCGTCCCTCCGTGCGTATGGATGGATGGATACTTACCGAGCTATCTCGATAGAAAAAGAAAACCTGAAATGATACAGCTGTGGCATCAACCCATGGCAAATCCTCTTCTTCCCCTTCCTTATTTCACAACTTCTATCACTAATATCTTTAAAAAAGCTAATTTGTTATCCATTGAAATATTTGCTAATTCCTCAAAAATGAAAAACGAGACCTAAAAGGTATTCAATTTTTATACTTTGTAACGATTCTAAATAAGGATGTTCATTAGAGCATAAGTTTATAAGTATTTCGGAACTGACACCCAACTTTTCCTTTTTCAAAACAGATTACACATTTTCTGCTGTAGTGAATAAGTACAAAATTTATGATATAAGCAAGATATAGGTTCTTTCCTACGACATATTTGAAATATTTGCATATCTAAATATCAGAATATTTCAAATATGTCATAGGACAGTTCGACTGATATATTTCGCCACTACGGCTGTGTTGATTTATGTCCTAAAGGCGTAGCTACGCCTTGAAAAATGTGCCGAGCAGGGGTAGCACAATGAAATCAAATATGTATTCGGGTGCAATATCAAATTTGAGGCGAAGGGCGTGAAATCTGTTGGGGTATCACAAACAAATGTGCTCTTATGCATCTTATTTACGTTAAAACATGGGAGGAGGACGAACACACTTGTGCCTCTCTCAATTTGGAAAGGGGAGGGGCATGTGCCCCTCCTGCACCCCCTCCCCACTCCAGTCTTCTACGCCTGTGTGGCTTTCTACTGTCATGACATGATATCAAAAGAAATTTCGTAAAAACGACAGAAATCCTGTTAATCCAATATTAAGCAAACAGAACATTGAAGAAGATAAAACTGATAAAACGAAAACACAAAAATAGGCATATTATGGTTTTGAAAAGATGATTTCGAAATCATCCAAGCGCCGTGGAAATATAATTAAATTCTTTATCGTGCAAATTGTTTGTTAGCCTTGCTGCCGATTTGATTTTCAAGAGGAACACATGGTGTGGGAATCGGGAGGAATATGTTCAGGACCGGGTTACCTTGTACAATGTATTTAAATAAATCTATCGGCGTAAGATTTACAAAAGGAAAACGAGTCCAGTTTTCAGCTGCTTAAATTTTAATTATTAAAACAAAATAATCGATATTTATAGGCTCTGAAATGAATTTTCATTTCATACGATATTTATGAAACGAGTTGTTTGTTTATATCCCCGAGCCTTGGCGAGGGGACATAAACCACACAACGACTTTCATAAATACCGCATGAAATGAAAATCCATTTCAGATTCTTCTTATCATGTGTTTACACTCAGTTTAAATGTGTTTATTTCATGAAACACCGCCTTGACACAATCCTTATCCACGCTATGACGTCACCTATGTCATAAATTAATTTATGACATCGATATTTCACTGCATAAACAGCAAAACAAGTGATAAAAGATGTTTCATATACAGCACCGGATTCTGATTCAGATGATCATGAAATGTAATCAATATATATAGATGATAAAGTAAATGTCTACATATTAGTTATATATACTTTATAAAAGTTGTGCATATCTATGAAAATGTTAAGACATAACATGTACACGTATTTCTTATATTGACGAAATGCGCGTTCGGATGTTCCGGAAAATGAGGATTTATCGAATACCTTAATAGAAATGCTATCATGTCAAATATATGTCACAGACTTTTATTCCAAACTCTTTTTTGGTCCGGTGTTATCCCCGTTTCTTAAAATTGTAGAGCCCATATCCATATTGTGATTACTGGCTTAAATATGAATATGAAAGAACTAAATAGTATACATTTAGGAAGATCTCATCTTTCCTTAAGCTGAAAGTTTATGGTCAACTGTTAAATATATATACTTGCTAATTTTTGTCGGGCCAACTAACAATTGTCTTGTTTCCTGCCTCCCGGTCGATTCTATATTTTACCTACCGACCTCTAAACTTTTGCATTTATATTCCTGGAATATAAACGAATGAATGACAGAAAGTCACAATTATGATTGCCGCATTAGTTACTGTATTTTGATTTTATCATTCATTTGAAATCATAAAAATAGATAAACTGAAAACCATTCCCTATCGAAGCTAGGAAACAAGATTGCATTTTGTGTTGGTGCGGCCTTCCTTTTTGCGATACAAATTACAACTTCAGAATGAGTGTCCCCTTCTGTACAAAATATTTCTGGTTACAAGCGACAACATTACTCTTTGAAGAATCAGTAATACACAACTGTAAGGGCAATCATGCAAGTGGTAGTTATTAATCCATATGTTGTTAGAAATATCCAGAAACAGAAAAAATCTATGCACGAAACTACTTGTCCCCAAGTGCATGATGGTCCATCTTTCAGTTTTGATATATCATCATCAGATTGTTTTTCCGGAAGTGCATCTACTTCATTTGAAGGTTTCTTTTTGCAACACTTGCGCTTTTTGAGATTATAAACCTTCAAGTATATTCCGGAAACTGGGGTGTCATTGTTTCGTGCGTTTAGTCGAAGTTCTAAAGTAGTAATGATCAACACAATGACCCCAAGAATTACTTGAAGAAGTAAATAAATTCCTAAAACAGAAACTTTGTCGGAATTTACTGGCAGAAGAGTACTTACGATCGTTAAAAACACAGCGAGCGAGAGAAAAACGGTAACGGAATAACCAGTTTTCTCTCCGGAATCCGCAGGAATTATGAATACCAGCCCGTTCAGAAGTCCTAGAAACACAACCGGCAGAATAATGTTCACAATGTAATACAGAGGCTTCCTTCGCAATTTAAAAGTGAAAGTAATTTTAGATTCCCGCGTTTCCTTGCTGACATCATGGCTTATAGACATTATTTCCCAGACGCTGTTTTCTTGGAATTGTTCGTCATAGATAATTCCGTATTTACTTTTGGTTATTTCCACCTCGACCACAGAATGACTCCACACCACAAAAGTTATACTGCAAGTTTGCTTATCAAACGGATAATATGTCGTGTCTAAGGAACACCTGCTTTCGAAAACATCAAACGGCGTCCATACAACTGAGCCATCATAATTCACCTCTATGTAATAATACGATCCGCCCAGTTCCGCAAATTTTTTGAAACCATTTTGTAAAAATATGTCCGGTTTCCATATATCATCTTGTGGAACAAACACTTTCTCCACATCGTTGAAATCAGTGTGAGTATATTGTAAACCTTCGTCTGTCCACGAAATCCAAAGATATCCCGTCGTCACTAATTTTTCTTGTAGTTCATTAATCTCGTTGATGCCTAAGAAATAAAAACTTAGATCTAGGTACACAGGATTTCCGACATCTATCAACGGTAAAACTTTCTTGTTATATGCATTTGTAGTGAAAATGTGTTTCAGGACATTGGCGTAGTCCGTTTTATTCTGCGATTCAACTTGGTCAGCGATGTTTAGAGACAAAATCACACACAAGAATATTTTATAATTTGCCATTTTGAAAATATATCTAATAAACTCGACGTTCTCGCTATGACACCAGAGCTCTGTTGTGTTCAAAGAGTGTGTCTTTCTATTTAAATCCAGATAAATGGTGGATAACAAAGCAGTCCTCGTGTATTGCGTCCTATATTTAGAACAACTCTGTGATAATTATCTCCCTTTAAATCACAGGTATGAATTATAAAACCCATTCCGTGTCATCGAACCTGAAATATATTAAATCATTATGATATTTCATTAAATAACACAAAATAACGCATATGAACTTATTTTGTTAATACACGTTTTGTATCTTATATGGGTGATTTTTCGATACCAGTGAATTTCTATAAATCAAATCCCTCTGTACGATCGGGGGTTTTTTTTTTTCTTTTTTAATCAAACATAATGTAAGGGGCCATATGCCGGACATGCTACTTTTTGCCGGAATTTACTTTATGACGTTAATACTAGCATAGTGACGTCAGAGTAAAATGTCGCAACTTTGTACAGCAAATTAACCTATGTCTGGCATAGAATGAAAATAGGGGTTACCATGCGAGTGTTTTACAAAAACTGACAGGGTATCGGCGAGTTTCAATGCGAGGCGTTACAAAACATGAACGGAATGAGTATTTGCGATTCTGTGTAAAATTATTATTATAAACCACAACTAGCTTTGGCGGATCCAGGGTTTCAAGACTGAGGTTTCATCCCCATCCCTTTTTCGACTTAAATTTTTACTGAAAAGGGATTAATTTGGGCTAATTTGAGGATGGATAGTCATATGGCTACATAAAATTCTATCACGGACGCCTATCCCATCTACAAGTGCTGGACCCGCCCCTGAAACTTAGGCGACGAAGGTTCTAAACGATAAGGCATGTTCATCTTACATCTTTTATATAGATGAACTACACAGATCAACAGATACATGTATCAAGCTGTAGTTTCGTCTCGATCATCCAGACGCTTGGGGTCGTCTCTCCTCCCACAAAGAGGGAGAGAAGAGGAATCAAGCGATGCAGACCATTCTCTACCCAGAGTTATCGCCCATCACTCTCGCTTATGTAGTGGCTTTAGCGCACGGAACTCTGGATAGAGAATGCGATCCAGACTAGCTGTAGCATTCGGACAATCTCGACCTTTTAATGCGTAAAAAACCTCGGACGTCACTCGTAGTTATTATTAAAAGACTTTCGCAATTCAAAGGACCTAAATTAAACCGTAATCCCGGACTGTTGCAGCTTTCATTACTTTCCTTGACAAAGATGACATAGATTGTGTACTGAATTACATTTTACATCGCTGATATATTACTGAGTACAATGCCGGAAACCGATTGATGCATGGAATCGATGTAAGTCATTCCGTCGAGTGACGTCCGTTGAATTGTGAAAGTCTTCTACCGTCTTTATTACACGCCAAGCACTGACCTATTTGTCTGGTACACATGCGAGCGTCTATAACTACAGGAACTATTTTTAAATAATGGCTACGAGTGACGTCCGAGCTTTTTTACGCAGGAAAAGGTCGAGGATGACCGAATGGTACGAGTAAAGGGCGAGGTTGTTCCGAATGATCCAGACTAGCTGTAGTTATACTCGAGACGATTCGATCGTAGGATCTTTCGGTCCCAAAACAAACACTCTACCGACGGAGATACGCCGGTTCCTAGGTGAATATTTTTATGTTGACTTTACGTCTTACACGACATACATAATAATAGGAATATAAAAGTTCGAGTTTTAATGAGATTGCATGGTCAACTTCAATAAGGCATCTTTCCATATTTCTCAATCCTCGGAAGAGGAAATATCCATTTCCCTAGTCTCAGACATCCTTTTTTTTTCTAATGGTTCCTGTTGAGGCCCCCCACCCCCGCTTCCTACTTTATCGAGTTGTTTAATCATAGCAAAGAGAATCTCAGAATTTGCGCCCTAAAACCCTTACCCCGTTTAAGTTATCCTTTGTATTAAAATTGCTTCAATTTGGTCCATACTCATTAAATCAAAATTTCTACATACCTGCCATATAGTCGTCAGTATTCCATGTGTACTTTAATGCAAAAATCGTTCTGAACCCACTGTTTGAAATATACATGTACGTGTTACATCAGTAAGAAATAAAATGATTTGAATTAATTTATCAATAATTTATCCAAGTTAATTTCGAGTCGATACCATTTTCACAATTCATGAAAAAAAATCACACAATGAGTCCTCGATGCGGTAATCGAAACACCAGTCGGAACATGTTGGAACACCTTGTGTTGCCCAATCCTCCTTTCTTTCGCAACTGGGTTTGAAATGAGGGGTCGTCAAACCCAACCTAAATCACGCCCATATTGCAGTATTAATTATTATGTAATCACGATAAGATTGACGAAAAAAGTGTGTTAATGCACTGTGGGATATTTATGTGAAGCGTTCTGTTCGGTTCCTACAAACTGAATGCCTGCCTCCACATTTACAAACCAGTGGCGGATTTAGAGGGGAGCCAACCCCCCCCCCCCCCTTTCGCCACATATTTACTAGTACATATCCAGATTTGGCACAAAAAATGGCTGAGTAGTTTGATTAATACACATGTGGGCCCCTCTTTTCGGAAATCCTGGATCCGCCACTGCAAACGGTTGGTGGATTTCTCCGAACACTACTATTGCCTCACCAATATACACTTGGTCTACACTGTATAGGTAACGTTTGGTGTCGTGACTGAGTCCGTAGAAGTGGAGGAGTAAAGCTGTCAATAGAAATTAATCATAGAACAATTAATTATAGAGTAAATCAATTGAAACAATTCTGTGCTGAAAACTGAAGAACAAACGAAACAAATGAAACAAGGGGCCCAACTGGGCCTATATCGCTCACCTGAGTACCTAGATGATCAGTCATGCAAAAAGGAAGAATTCATTTATTTTTGCATTACTGTGACTAAGTCAACACAAATGTTAGAAATATGTCAAATTTTATTTCAGACCAAAATAAAAAACAACACTATTTTGCACATCCATTCGGGTGATTTTAATATTAAGCATTTGCTTTGTCTCTGAAAGATGTGATTCAGGGTGGAGCCTTTTGTTGACTGATTTAAAGTCTGGGTCATGAACAACAATTGTTTCAAATATTGTCCAGATCCAACTTAAAATGGCCTAATTTCATATGATGAGTGTTGAGAAACATCTAAAAACTTATTTAGATGTGTAAAGAAATGAAAAAAAAAATGACTACAGCTGGATTTGAACCGCTACTCTCCGTATTTTAATTAGCAAGTGGTATACGTACCATTGTGAGACCTAGTTTTCAGACATGGTGGCATTATCTGTTGACCAATTTCGATGAAATGTACAAAATTGATAGACGACCTATAGTACTTCATGTATACCATGTTTCATCAAAATCTTTCATGTGGTATAACAGCAGAAGTTAAAAATGTGAAGAATTGTCCCTTCACACACTCATTTGGAAGTCTTTTAAAAATGCATAGAAAATCCAAAAATTTAGATATTGACAAAATTCTTTCAAATTAACATTCCTTACCATAATTATGATCACAATAGTCCATAAGAAATCATCGTTATCAATAAACTAGGAAATATGACACTTTTCTGCATTGAAATCACCGAGTCCAAATAAATGTCGAAAAAAATTTCTAAATTTGATTTTGGAAGGGAACCAAAATGACAAAACGTCTTCACTCATCCTTCTAGATCATTTCTATGCATTCTGTTTGTCTCTGTATACAGCCAGTATGAAGAAGAATATTGCCAAAGGAGGGTACTCTTTTGTGACCTACTTTTGACTATGGTGGCGTCACCTGTAAAGAGGTCTGAACGAAAACAACAGAATTTGAAGGGGATCATAAGTGAATTATTTCTTCTTAGATTTATTAAAATCTTTCAACAGTTTTGCAGAAAAAAGTTGAAAATGTGAAAAATGCCCCCCCCCCTTTTTTTGGAAGTCTTAAAAAATTCATTAAAAATCCAAAAATTAATATATTGACAAAATTCTTTCACAATAATATTCCTTACCATAATTATGATAAAAATAGTTCATAAGAAATCATCAATATCAATTAACTGAAAAACCTGACACTTTTCTGCATAGAAATTATTTAGTGCAGAAACACTTCAAAAAAGGCGTAAATTTCTATTTGACCCTGAACACAATTTTTGATAACCCATATTTATAGATTGTTGAAATGCAATTAGTTTCCCTATTTATGTACTGGTTCTGGAGGAGAAGATTTTTGAAGAGTGGTACCTTTTTGGGCACTTTTGGCCCCGCCCTGGATCCACCCTGAGGGAATCTGGATCCTGAACACAATTTTAGTAGGGGAACTTGAGTACATCATATATACAAAGTTTGATCCACATCTGCATTGCAGTTCCAGAGAAGAAGTAGAAAATGTGACAAAGTTAACGACGGACGGACGACGACGACGGATGACGGACGGCGCACTATAACTATAGCTCACTTGAGCCTTTGCCTAAGGTGGGCTAAAAAAGGGGATGTTTTTACTTGTGTTTGTTTTGTTTTCGTTTGGTTTGGTTTCTTTTTTATTTATTCACTGAAAGGGGGGGGGGGTTATATTTTGGGTTTTAATTATTATTCGTTTGCTTTGTTGTTTGTTTAGTTTTGAAATGTGCTTTTTTCGGGTTTTGGTTGCTTTGTGTGTGTATGTTTTGTGAGGTTATTTGTGTGTATGTGGAAGGGGCTGGGCACAATTTCTCAAGTTATTAAAGAACATACATAAAACTCATACTTTACATCTTGTTTGTCATTGGGGGTGGGGGGGGGGGGGTTAAAAACCCACTTGTACCCCTACTGCCTCCAATCCACCAGCCCCTTTGTCTCGTCCTAGTTATTTGTCCTTGTACAGTATTAACTTCAAATAACATATCAATTTATTAACAAGGATAAGGTAACGAGAAATATTTTATTAAACGTGTAGTATCAATTCAGTACAGAGATTAACTATTTGTGAAAATATTTTCAATCCATTGATCATTCCGGAACTAATTATTTAAGTGTACATAGATACGTACATAAGTATATAGATACGTAGGTATTTAACCGACATGAAAGTGATATTGACATATTATACATGAGTAGAGAGAGCAATTAAATATATCAAAATGGCATCTAAATTAAGGGCAGCGTGGTGTGACATGTTTGTTACACTGTTTTGTTTGAGTAGTTACTCAAAATTGATAAATTCATACTTGTTTTGAACATTATTCACCCACTGCTCAAACAAGTGGATCTATGATTTTAGATGAATGGGGGTGGATGTTTCTAGATCTCATGGGAAAAAAATTATTTCAGATCTAGATTTTTTATGAATTTTGTTTTTGGTATTATGATTGACATGATACGTTTTGTACCCTACCTAATTTATTATAAAAAATATGAACCAGTATAAAATAATTATGAATTGAAAGGAGGGAGGGGTTAACAAAAGAAACTCTTAAATCTTAACTCTTACAAAAGGAATTCTTAGGAGTTTTACAAAATGAACTCTTACATATTTGCTAGTTAAAAAATTAAACAGAGGAATGAGGATTGAAGTCGTGATGTATGCATCAGAGCAAGTGCAATTTGTAATATTTTCGGGAGACCTTAAGAACAAAATTTTGTCCTAATATCATTAGATCAACAAGAGGTATGTCTATTTACCGAAATATTTTACAGCTTACCATCTTTAAAGGTAGGACCGACCTCTCTTTGTCATAACATGAAATTTACTCGATGTATACGGGGGGGGGGGGGGGGGACTTTGTAAGAAAATCTTAGGGGCCAAGTAGGCCCCTAACTTTTAAAATTTAGGAGCCCACTAAAGCTTTCACGGGCCCACATCTTTTCAATGTACTTTTTCAGTTATACAGATGAAATTCCAGAATAATGAATGCATGTTTTGTATAAGAGATTTTAATTTATTCAAAATACATAATTTATTCAAATTCAAATTTATTATGAAAGGGCAACTAAACGAAATGGCCGATGTGAGTTAGTTTGGTTGCCACTTCATTCTTGATCGTTTTGAAATTGACCAATTGCATTTAATCGTAGTAGTCAAATATTCTACTATGGATATATTTTATTGATAGAACTACCTTATCTGTACAATATTTTCTACAGAAAAAAAGGAATCCTGCCCTTCCTGATAGATTTTATCAAACCTAACGCATAAATCGATTAAACGTCTATGATCGAAAAGGAAAATGAGCGAGACGACTTTTCGGAACTATCTCGCACTTTACTCGAAACTTATTACGTAGGAAAAGGTCGATGTTATACAAATGACATTTTATTGAGTGTAACAGGAACTTCGCGCATAAACTGCCATGCTGCGATGAGCAAAGACCTCTCGATGTCTTACGAAAATTACATTCGCCAAGTGGGCGATTTCTTTTGAGATTTCATGAGCCCAAACCCAAGAACTGGTCGCCAATGCGAGTGGGCGAGTGGAAAGCCCCGCCTCCCTGTGTATATGATACAATGCGACGGAGAATAATATATACTCATATTCAGAGATGATGTGATGAAAAAAACAAAACAAAACAAAACCATACGTTTGAATTTTTCCTTCGCATTCATCGATATGCATTCAATAATTCTTTTGTCTGTTCGTCAATCCAATTTTGAAAGATTTCCGGTGCTCTTAACACCCCCCCCCCCCCCCTTCTCCTAAATATCATAGGACACCTAAATAACAAATCAAATTCTAATTTGATGGGTCTAATTGTGAAAAATTCATCGTATTGTAAACAAAGAAAGGATAAGCATGCAACGAATGTCATCTTTTATCTACGCATTTATTAAAACTTTCTTTATAGATCTTTTATCAATTTATATCTCAATTTGTCTGAATATTTTTCAAAGCCTCATTTCTAATTATAGTTCAAAAATTTTAGTGTAAATTTTTGAAATTGATTTTGTTCATTATGCTTGTATGTATTGTATTTGTACATATTTGTATAACAGCGAGTAAATTAACATGCAATTTGTGTTTCCACTGTGACAATAAACACCTCCAATATGGAATGAAAAGATCTCTATTGAAATATTGTTTAAATACTAGAAAACGATTACCACTGAGAAAAATATTATAGCTTAGTTAAAGGGGAGGGAACACGGGTGGGGGGGGGGGGGCTGCTCATCCAACCAATTTTAAATATATATATATAATCATTACAACTTTTAAAAGTATTGTCCTGTATTTTCATTTAATTTGTTATCTCAGTTTTTATTCACGAAATTTCTTCCTCCTTAAGTCAAGAAACCGCCACTGAAAACAATGTATGTTAAAATGGTATGGTTGGACCCCATTCATCATTGGCTCAGTTATACTACGGCATGGAAACCAGAAAATTACCTGCATCATTAACATGTACACGTGTATAACTAGTCTGATTACCGGGACCACTCTTGACTTTTTGTTCCATCAGCCCTCTATTGGAACAAAAGTCAAGAAGGGTTCCGGGAACCAGACTAGTGTATGACGTGTATGACATGACGTAATAGCATCCAAATCATCACTACATTAAATCGTACCATTATATTCGAGATATGGTATCAGATGTAGATTTTGAAAACATCACATTTTACTATCAAGATAGAGGAAGCACGAATCTGTCGATTAGGTGTCTCGTGTGTGGTCGAAAGGTCACTTGTTGGAGTCCCGTCAGTAATTCGCCGAAATGGTAGCAACTCGTCCATTTCCGTACGCAAATTAGATCTACGCAAATAAATTTTTGTAAAAAATGGTGATGGTGTTCCGATTGTAATTCGCCGGTGTTCTGCCTATCGGATAAGACAGACAGTCCGATGTTCCATGTCACGGTAGATGTAGCAAGTGAACGAACCCTCATTGCGTCGACTGTCTCCCTTGTATTTGTCTAAATTTCTTTGCGATACGTCAGACAGATGCCGTGACCATTTAAGTGCAATATTCATGGCGTGACATAAAACATGGATAGGAGAAACAGTCGCTTGGCAATGACGGATCCAGGATATCTGAAAAGGGGGGGGGGGAGGCACATGTATATTAGCAAAATACTCAGTAATTTTTTGTGGCAAATCTGGATTTTTACTGGTAAATATGTAAATATGTAGCAAAAAGGGGGCGGGGTTGGCACCCGGCCCACTCTAAATCCGTCACTGCATGGAGCAATGTATTACAATATAATGCTGAATGCAGAAGTTTTCTTGAGGTGCCAGATGGGGTACGCTCTAGAAAAATATAATGACAAAAAATAGATAAATAAATAAATAAAAATGAAAGGATTAAAAAAGACGAGAAATAAAACCTAAATCTTTTATTGGATATACTATGTCTTGAAAAGCAAATTCATATATTTTACAAAAAAGGAGAAGATGTGACGGAAAGAAACCTGCTTAGTTAATCTAGATTTAGGCAAAACAAAGATTCACATAAATTATCTAGTTTCTGATATGTGGTCTTTGCTCCAAACAGAAAATTGAAGACAGACAGACGGACTGACATTGTCAATCTATCTTGCTCTGCAATCCGGCTAAACTTAAATAGTTGCCGGGTGTCAGGTTTATCCAAGCTCTTACACCCACCCCTGGATTCGCGCCTGATACAAGAAGAAGATCCAGAAAATTTTCAAATGCTTTAATCCACTCTTTGGATGTAAAAGCGGCGGTGGATTTATTAGAGCAACGCAATTAGGAAAAAATGTATCTACACGTTAAACACATCCTATAATAACCAAAACATTAATTAGAATGTAAATATAAAAGAAGTTTTGAACAGTCTATAAATTGGCAATTTTTAATTATTACTGACTAATTACAACACTATATGAGATCTGTTGTGCGTTCAGATATCAAATCATTCTATAGTACGACGCCTTTTATTCTCTGACCAACGTTGCAACGGTTGTACAAACAATGACGCGAAGAAACTCATTAAAAGCGTAAAGTAATTCCAAAATTCCAATTAACAAATCAACAAAGTATTTAATTAATAGGCACTAGTAGATAAATCAATAATACACTTAGTTCGTGACCGAGTGATCCGGGAGTTCGAATACGACTGACGGCTCGCCCGTGTCACATCTTTTGATTGAGGCAATAAAAACAAATTCACCGTCTTACGATCGACGTTTGCGCGTACATATAAAAGATCCCTCGACCCTTTGCTGGGACTGCCCTGTGCATGTAGGTATATATTTCTGTACAAGACATCAGGCCATCAATATAATGGGGTTCATTTTTAACCCTTTTTCACCAGGACTAAGGGAATATTATCACCAACAACTTGAAAATATCTTTCATGATTATAAATCGTGAAGTTTCTCACGGACTGAGGAAGGTTAAGAACAGAGCGAGAAACCGTTATACACTTCTTTCAATAAGTAATTAAAGCATAAAACGTAAATACAAAAAAACATAAATAAGTATCAAAGAAAATATTAGCGCGGGTCATATCTTTACTTTATAAAACGATAATTTGAACAGTCAATATAATGTACACGTGGTGAACATTATTAGAATACAGGCATTCAGTTAAAGTAAAACATGGTGAATTTAATAGGAAATGCACACAGTGCGACTGTAAGCGTTTTTGTAATGGATTATACAGAATTTAAATATCATCATGTCATATATATGCATATCAAGTTAGCTTCAAGGGAAGAATAACTGCTAATATTTTTGCAATGGATAGGTGCGACTTTAACAATTGATATATAAGCGCGGTGTACATGTATACTTTGTAATAAAAAAAAATTCAAATAAGATGGCAAAAGCTCATATTTCAACAATATGCCGCTTCACTTTGTTGGTTAAAATGAATACTGTTCATAAGAGAAAATGAAAATTAAAACGATTGAATTATATAAAGGATTATTAGTGTGGTAAACAATCTATTTTGCTGGAAAATTTTACTTCCAAAAAGTTATTATAGATGAAATGTATATTAAAGGTGGACCCGCATTAGTTACATTTTTATTTTTATTATTATTACATGTTGTAATTTATTTTATTATTGTTTTTATTATGATCCCCGAAAACTTTCGGGGGAGCATATAGTCGCTGTCGTGTCTGTGTGTCTGTCCGTCCGTCCGTCCGTCTGTCTATATCTCCTACACCTTCCATCAGAATTTGGTCATACTTCACCAATATGTTATTTAGGTAAGGAGCTTTTAGACAATGGTCACTCAAGGTCATTTCTGAAAGGTCATGTTCACAACAAAAAGTTTTATTTCATAACTAATCAAGGTCAAGCTTACTCAATTTAGTTTAAGATACTGTGATCTTGTTGTTCTACAGTTGACTCAATTGGATAGCTATATGATACATTGAGATTTGAAATCGTAATTAATTAATACAATGATTTTCTATATACTGAGTCATTCATTTCCTTCATCATTGCTGTACTTCTTGGGGCATCCATCAGTTTTACTGATTATTTGTATATGAATCGATACATCAATTTTTTTGCATTATAACTGCCGTCGGGGAACATACATCAGTTTTATTTTATGTATCATTATTTGTTTGGGGGGTTTTTTTTTTGTTTTCTTTCGTTTTGTTTTGTTTTGCTTTTGGGGTTTTTTTTTCGGGGGTGGGTGGGTTATAATTTCTCTTTCATTTTTTCCCGGCAACATGTTATCACCAGAGTATGGAAAACGATTCTTTCTAAGATTGCTGTATCCGCTATTGAATCGCAATTTCCTATGTGACTATAAAGTACAGTAAACACAACAGTCCAATTAGAAATCAGCACATATTTAACATAGTATGGCACAAACAGAGGATAACACACTTAGGTTGTGTAGGTGTGTGTATATGTGGGTGTTTGTTTTGGGGTTTTTTTTTCTGTATTTTTTTGTTTTGTTTTGCTTTTTGGGGGGTTTTTTTTTGTTTTATTTTTTTTTTTGTTTCTTTATTTTTTTTTTTTTTTTTTTTGGGGGGGGGGTTTGGCTTTTTGTTTGTTTGTTTCATTCGGGGGGGGGGGGTGTTTGTTTGCTTTTTTTGTTTTGTTTCATGCTTTTTTTTGTTTTTTTGTTTTTGGGTTTTTAGGAGGGTTGTTTTGCTTTTTGGGGGGGGGGGGGTGTTTTTCTTTTTAGGGGGGTTGTGTATTGTTTGCTTGTTTTCTTTTTCTTTTTTTTGGGGGGGGGGGGTTATATGTCATCGTTGACTGTACAGAACTACACCATTCTTAAGAATCTGATATTTCTACAATATGGACCATATATTGCTGATTCAGGTAACAAATCCCGATCAGTGATAATTATACCAATCAAATATTTCATAAAAAAATCACCAGATTTATAGAAAGAAAGGTGGTGAGGTGGAAAACGAATGTAGAGAACCTTGAGTACATATACTTCATCCCTTTCAAGTTTAATCAAAATTCCTTCTGATCCGGGGAGTTCAAAATGAGCGAAGTTTACGGACAATAGATGGACGGAGAGAAGGACGCATTGTTTTGACTGTAGCATCGTGTGAAACCCACGGGGTGTGAGGTAAGATCGACCCCGTGGGTCTCACACGATGTGACTGTAGCTATTCCAGCCTTTTGCTCAGGTGAGCTAAAACAAAGGCTATAATTTGATTTTGTAATGGAACCAAAAGAACAACACTTACATCACTTAAAATCAGTTTGATGCATTTCATTTGTCGATCCATAAAGCTGCACAAAAAAAAACATAATTTGTCAAAAGAGTGTACCTTCTTAAACTTATGTTGCCCTGTTCCATATCCACTTTGCCTTGAGTACTTCATTCCTACTAAGTTTCATCAAAGCCGTTCAAACGAATCTGAAGAAGTCAATGGTATGAAAATTTGACGACAGAGGACTGAATATTGGCAGAAGAGATATCAAAACTCATTGGAATCTTGCGCTAAGGTAATAAGAACGCTGCCAATTGCAAAGAGCTCGACATCAGAGCGGTTCTTCAACAAGAGCACCCTAAACGGGACATACTGTGTCCATTCGCATTTATAAATAAGCTGTACAATTGTGGCATGCATGTAGGAAATGAAAGGAACACAAGAAACTTGACCTTCACCTTGCGTAAATGATAATGGGTCAAGGTCCTGACACACCTTTTCATAGGAAGCCTATGAAGCTGCTGTACTAAAGCATTTATACAAGCCCCCCCCCCCCCTCAAGATATTTTATCAAAATCTACAGTGCGGTCCTGACCTTAGATTCACAACCCTGGATCAAGGCCATGACACACCTTTGTCATGAGGTACAGTTGTGCCAAGTATGAAGCTGCAAATCTTACAAAAGCTTTTTAAAAAACATAGCTCGAACAAGGAAATTCCATCTTGCTTTGACCTTGATCTTGGAGACAAACCCCTTGAACAATTGTGCACAGTATGAAAGTGTAGAACATAAGCATTAAATTAATATGGTCAGGACAAGACAATGGACGAGCTTCATGTTTTACATGATATAAGCAGTCCAAGACCCGACATGTTACTTTTTGCCGAGGTTTTCATTTTGACGTAAAGAACTAGATAGTTACGTCATAAATTAAGCAATGACGTCAAAATAAAAATCCCGGTAAAGAGTTGCATGTCGGGTCTTGGGCCGCTTATATCATGTAAAATATGAAGATCGTCTATTCCTTTGATATCTTCAGTGACCTTGCCATTGGAGCCATGACTTTGGGTCAAAGACTATTACCGCCTTGTAATAAGGAATAATTGTGAAAACTCTAAAACATTAAGGAAATCTATATGGCCCAGACAAACTTACAGTCAAACAAACATTGCCATATCATAATTTTATGTCTAAAAATGGGTGTAGTAAAACTTAAATTTTGGGCATATTTTAAAAATAATCACATGATACAAATGTATTGCTTATGAATATTCATTGTATTACATCATCCCAATATTATTTCTCCTATTTTTGTATATGCTGACAACATCTCCCTGTTGCATTGTATATGAATTTTGACCTATGCAAAAGATTTAATTTGAATGTTTATAATTTTGAACATGATAAAAATACGCCGGTAAATAGATAATGACTCAAAATTTTTTCACTTTAAGATAACATGAAAGATGAAGTATACAAGATGAATTTACAGTCAGTTCCAAAACAAAGGGAGGTACATGTAACTGAGCACTGTATCAACTGTTGATGGATTCATGATAAACAAATGCACACAATCTAGAGCTTTTATTTTTCATCCTTCCAAAATTTAGACCTTTATATGTTAAAATGTAGACAAACACAAACAGTCAGATGTCAAAAATAAAATTTATTATCATTTGTATACTGGACATAAAAAATCAGATCTAATTTCCTAAATTATTCAAAAATAAGATATTTATGAATTTAATCAAAAGAGCACCTATAATGCATAATATAATTATAAATTCAGCTTCATCATTCCAATATCGTAAACATTTACCAAAGTCTGTTTCAAAACGAAGGGTAATTTTTAAATTGGAAAACCGCAGTATGTAAAAAGAAAGATAACTCTGGCAATCAAAATTTTAAGATTCACAGAGAATCTTCAGGGTTTTTTTTTCTATTTCAGTCAATACAAGTACAAACATATGCCTGTTATTTAAGAGAGCTCGTAATGACTGTACATTTGTCCAATTCCATTTGAGATTTTACTTATTTTTTCTGTTCGCATTCTTTCACAAGTTCTGTTGCCAGTGCATGACCGTCATTACATTTATCTGCAGCTTGAAAGCATCGTACAGCATCAGGCCATCTACTTAAATCCTTGTAACAGTAACCTAGCAATGCAAAGCATGTGGCATCACTGACCCTTGCACAGAGGCCTTCAAAGTCTGAAAATAATTTGGTCATATTTTGTGCTGGCTCGTCAACTTTCGAACAACTTTGTAATAAGAAATAATGGGCAAATACGGTGGACGGAGCACAAATGAAGCCATTGGAACAAATTTCTCGTTTAAAATTGTCATCAACAGCCTTGAGCTCCAGATGAGAGTATGCATTCTGGACTCCTCTGTCAACTAGATTGTCTTCGATGAATTTCGTACATATACTGATGACATCTTTGTATCGCATTTGTCTGAAGAGAAGATTGACATAGTCAATTGAACATGCAGTCTCTGCTTCTTTAGATTTGATATAGTCCCTGAACAATGCTTCTGATTTGCATAAAAGTTCTCTTCTGTCATCAGAGCCAAGTTCAAACTCATATGCCGTCGCATGATACAAACAAGCTAGGTTTCCTCGGACCTTTTTCAGATCTGGATAAGCACTTGACCTTCGTAATGCCTCTTCATAGAATCTTTTCGCTTTTGATACCGTGTCCAGCTGCTGTCCTAATAAATCTAAGAAAACACTCTCTGATGTCAGGGCAGATTCATAATTCTGAAATAAGGGGAAAAGCTCCAACAAATAGTTAACTGCTTCGAATATTTTCTTGTTGGTATTTTCTTCAATCAGTAAGTGTGCAACTTGAAAAAGAGTTTGAGAAAATACAGTCTCGACTGATGTGACGATGTTTCTGTGAGTAGAAAATGAGGTCATATCGTCCAATACTGGTTTCATTATTTGACGAAAAGGAGTATGAGAGCACTGGAATCCAAATACATGTGAATCAGAGAAGTCGAGGTAAACAGATAGTGGATTTTTCCGAAAAGTCTCCAATTTTTCTGCCATTTCTGTAACTTCATCACTTGGGACTGCATCTATTAAGTTGTTTTCTGGTATGAAGTAATGAGCAATACATTTTTCCCTAATGCAGGTTAGTAAATAGTCTAACATATACAAAAGACAGTACCCTGGGTTGTTCTTCCAAACATTCAGTGGTAATTTCTCACAGACATGTAGGAACACAGCATGATAATGTTGAAACCGAAGGAAAAATTTGCCATCATCAATTTGGTTCATAAGAACTAAGAAGAAAACGAAGCACCTTCTTTGATCCACTGTCACAGTCTCTCTTGCAATTGTGTTTTCTGCCTTCGAAAATAACAATTTCCACTCTACATCTGGGTTTGCACTTTTAACATGTGGTTCTGGAATAACATGACATCCCTGAGATGCAATAGACTCTGCTAAAAGACGGCTCAACCATTTTCCATTCCGTGGTCTACTTATCCAATCCTCTGCACATTTTGGCCAAGAGACGCAGGGCAAAGCCACCACATGCTTGTAGGTGTATTGTTGCTCACCTGGCTCAGTTTCCTTCACTGGAGTAGAATTAACCCCAGGGATACTTTCACGATGGAATTTACTACTCACATAATATTTACCTGCACCTTCATCAAATATAACAGACTCATGACCATCGCTCAAAGTGGGACTTAATTGTGCATTTTCCATACACAGTCTTGTATATCCGGAATGAATCTCATCATTTTCATCAAATTTTGCAAAAAGCCTATCCCCTTGACCAGTTGCAGTGTCTGATACTTTCAATTTCTTAATTTCGACTAAAACATCTACAGCTCTGTCAAAGTTTACAATCTTGGGTGGTTTCGTAAGTTTTACGGCATCCGGAATGTTAAAACCTTGTGCAAAGCAACCAAATACTTTGTTGCGAACTACATCATTGTCTATACCGGCAGCATTTGACAAGGCAGTTTCAGTCTCTCTAACCCTATCTACTATTTCTTCAGAATTGAAGAAACGTTTTGGAAGTCCCATCATTATGAGGAAGGATAAATGGATGGTGGATATGTCGCCTACTTCATCCCACTCTGTTTCCGACAGATGGAGTTCAGGTTCCAATGCGGCACTCTCCTCTTTGTTGACCTTCAGTTCCGACATGTTCAACCAATCCTATCAATACCAATCTGCAAAGAATAATATTGAAACTTGAAAAGAAGTTATACATTGTAACTTGCACACGTAGATGCGAGATATGGTCTTTTTTCCTGATTTTGCTGTAGATAAATGTCATAAACCAAAAACTGGGTCACATCTACATGTATGCATAATGATATTTTGTAATGTAAAAACTCTCAGAAAAAAATAAGGCACCAATGAACAATACATAATTATGCCTGCACTTTATTATCCTCGGTGTCATACAAACTAGAACTAAATGACTAATCTAATTGTGGTAAATGTGGATTACTTGTGATAGTAGTAAAATAGTTCAGTTTTCATCTTCAATTGTTTGTAGGTTAATCGGTCTTCTTCGCATATCAATCATTTCCCACATTAAGAACCCTGCCACTCCTTTTATAAGTACACCAACTACAACTGTATCAAATAATGAGATGTGAAAATCCCTGTTCAATATGCACATCTTCATAGTGAGATCTTTCTTTGTACAAGGTTATATCAAAATCCACCAAAGGGATTAAGAGTAGTGCTGTAGACAAGTTATTGAGCATAGACAGATTACATCGGTATAGCATAATACGCCCACATTTAATGCAGGCCTAAATAAACAAATATTCGAATGGAAAAAAGATATGCAGCATGCAGTCTATATTTGAGAAGATGGAAACTCTTTAAGTGTAACTGTTGAATAACTGAGTAGGTATTTTATGTCAAATCATTGCGATGTCAACCAGTTCTATGGAAACCGATGTAAAATTAAGGGAAATGATACAGAAATTATATAACGTCACAATGGTTTGACGTCAGATACCTGCTCATATGGCAAATAACTCTGTATAATGAAGAGATAAAATGGAGTATTTTGTTTTGTCAAAGACATAAACTGCATGTTCACCAAAACCCATTGTGAGTCATATCCTAAAATACAATATAAATCTAGAAGGTTTATGGTCCGAATCCGAGGATCTTGATCCAATCAGAAATATATGGATTTTGTGTGTCTGTCAAGACAATTCGGTTCCAAGTTACCTGAACTAAAGTAACAAGCTAACCCATAAATACATTTAGAGGCTTTTCTTTCTGATACGAACTAGTAAGTGACTTGAAATGAATAATTCTGAATAATCTCTGACCAAAATTCCAAATATCATTTTAAAAACTTTTTCTGAAAAATCAAACATACAGTATTGTAAGTATTGCTTCCAACGAAAGAATATTACAATTATATTGGTAATGACATACATTAAACAAGTACAAATCTGATCATTCAGAGTTTTTGTCCCATCTCCATGTTCTTCTTTGCGTAAACATTCAGATTACGGAAGAAAATTTTTCCGTTCCGGTTTAACATTTATCTTTTACTTTCGATTTCTTGTCTAGTTTTTGGGTTTTCACAAAGAAAAAAAGTAAATATGTAAGGATATCAGAAAGCTTTATGTGCTCCAGACGTAAATCAAGTTGCGTTTATTTGATGTAACTGCATTATAACAAATTCGGAGCCTTTGATATTCTTTTGTTCGAATTGTCTCTGTTTCTGTAAGTATCTTTCCAGACCAGTGTCCAATATAAGAAATATCAAATCAATTTCTCTTTAAATATAACAGAGATGTTATTTTGACAGTATTTCAGAGAATAAGTGTATTCTGTCAGTCAGAGTTGTAGACATGGCTTTTCTCGAAGTGGGAGTGACATCACTCTAAAATCTAAATGAAGATAATCCCCGAAACACTCCGAGGATGACCTGAGGGATAAACTCGGTATTTATCATACTTTCATAGACAGTAATGCAACTTTGTTGAAGTATATTTTGAGCACAAGAGCTAAATGACTCTTTTAACTTTTGAAATTCATTGAGGAATCTCATGAGGAATAACTCTCTTTCCTTCTTTTTATTCTATATGACCGCAGTTTACAGAAATTAAATTTCAAAATATAGGATTGTTTGTAGCGAGCGATGTTAAATCCTGAGAGTTATCCCCCAACAAATATGATGCAAATTAGGTCATGTGACCAGTCCAACTTCAAGAATGGTGCAGGCAGACCAAGTTCTATTGCCAGATGCACTAGTAGTTGTATTAATTTCGCCTTGAATTAAAGTATGATCTCTGCCAGTTTGACACTTTGAATACAGAGCCATTGGCACATGTGATATGCACGTTGCATTTGGTATATGTTTTTTATCATGTGCAAGAAAATTAACTGCCCCAGATACTGTATAATATAGGCCTAGTAGTATATACAAAGTATATTTTCCTGCCGCCTTTTCTTGTCACAATTATGAATATGACCGAAACTTATTCAAAGGGACATAAAACACCAGTCAATCATAGATGCCTAGCACGTAGTGACCTACAAAATACATACATGTGTCTGTATTGTAACAGTAACACTGTCATTAAATTATTGTCTAGCACTAGTATATTCTTACAAGAGAGTATTCAGCTACATGTACATACATGTAGAAATTACAATATCATTACACCTCTTTTTTCTTAAGCTGTTTCTAAACAACAATGTTTAACATTACTGAGTTGGCTTTATGTTTTTTGATTTGTCAATTTACTAGTTCCTTGAACGAGTGTCCTTGTCAGAAATCTCAGACCCTCCATTTTTCAGTTGAATGGACACAAAGATATGAGAAAATTAATCAGGAAAATTCTACCTGAGAATCAATAATTACATGTAAATTTGTTATTCTATTCAAAAGTCTTTTTTTTTTTTTTAACCCACATACTAGAACACAAACTAACCACATGTAGGTTCAGATCCAAGTCAGTTAAGTCTTTTGCTTTAATAACTTAAAGACTTAATTTTTTTTTAACAAACAAACCACATTTTAAGTCATTAAAGCAAAAGACTTACCTGACTTGGATTTGAACCTACATGTAAGATGTAGTACCTACATGCACGGAGAAGATGTTTTAATGTGTGTTGTGCTAAACTTGGATAAAATCCTCTATTTTGTTAATACATATATTTAGATTCAGAGATTCAATTCTCTGCATTTGCAGAACTATTGATTACTCATTTAAATCGTTTATCGAATTTGTAATGTGTATTGGAAATGAAACAGAATATATCAACTGCCTTTTCAAATACAAACTTTTCAATGAATAAACATGACAAAGGAACATTCTTTAATTTTCGAGACTACAGTGCAGACCAGTTGTTTTATAAAAATTGCACAAAACTCAGGAGGCAAAACACACAAAATCACAGAGGGACTTTCAGATGTAACTTTTCATGTACATGTACCTGTGCTTATGAACACCTTGATGAAATGCACTGTGTATTGTGTAGTTGTACTGTGATATTGATTGCATTTCAACATGAGGAGAATGATATGTAATGTTGTATAATATATCATATGCATTTTAATCTTTTTTATCAAGTAATGTGAAATCAAAATGGAGGGATCTGATGTAGAGGAAGGATGTATAGAAGAGGAATTTCACAGCAGAGAGACACCAGATGTACCTATCTGTACCACAGGACCTTCAGCATCAAGTAGTCTTCATTATTTTAGTAAGACAGTACAAAGATTTTCCTCTCTCCTCTGGAAATGGGGCCTGGGCTTTTTGCTTTGGGGAATTTTAGTGACATTTTTCAGATTGAACATTTTTCCATTAACATGTTCATAATTAATACGAGTACATTCATTGAATTTTTTATTCAAAACGTTTTATAGATATTTTTCAAAATCTTTGTTAATATCTTTATTAGGTAATTCTTACTTAAAATCATTCTATTTTCACCTTTTTTGTCTACACGAAATTGAAAAGTTTTTAGGAACGAATTAGAAAAATGGTTGCTACATGTATTTTTGATTGGGAATAGCACCAAATCAGAGTTCATCAGAACATGACCCCTTACAAGGATCCGCCAGATCTTTATCCGCGATGGGACCAATAGAGGAGCAGAATAAATATATGGTATTAATCTGATTGGTACAATGCCAGAGTGGCTCAGTGAATAAGGTGCTCAGATTGTGACGCGGAGGCCCGGGTTCAACACCTGCTGTGGGCACACCGGTGTTACATGTATGTGTTTCGTATGAGACTGTAAAAACTGTGTCACGGTAGGCAAGGCAAATAAAAGATCCCCTCAGCTTCGGGGAGGGTCTGATGCAAAGTTATAAATTTCTATGCAATGCATCAGGCAGATGCTTCCCCCATACATGTGAAATAGACATGGAGTGACATAAAACAATAATTAATCAATATATACAGTACAATGATGGTAAAATGACTAATGTTCCCTCTATATCAATCAGAATGACATAAAATTACATTATAAAATGATACAAATGTAGGTTTGGAGGGAACATTAATGAATTTGCTGTCCAGACTAATCTTACAGCTTTGCAGCAACAATATACAGTACAGTCCAGATGGAACTTTGAATGCCCACTGTCCACAGTGGGCAGTCCACCTGAAATTTCAGTGGGCATTAGGAGTGGACATTTACCTGAGCTATCAAGTTGTCCACTTACCTGTATGTTAATTCTAACTAGCTCTTACAAGAAGGTTTTTAATTTTTAACATTTTTAATGCCCACTCTAAAAATGCCCACTGTTACCAGTGGGCAAATTAAGTTCCACCTGTACTGTACTGTATATATTGTGTTTTGCAGTACAAGGTTGTAACACATTAGAAGTTAAAAACTTCTCCACTTACATTTACCATTTGGTGTACATCATGAGTGAAAATGCTACACTAGAAAGAAAAGAGGACACCTTAATCAGCTGTATTAACAAAAGTCACCATAGATATGTTTAAAAATAAATTATATGCACCTACTCTGCCAAAATACTTTACCAAACTTGACAAATTAACATATGGGTTTTATGATAAAAAGAGCTCTTGCTCAAAGTAAATCAGGGTATTTAATCAGAAAATAGAAAAATAATTTGCAGTTGCATTGATTTACTTGTAATATTCATAGTTACCTTTTTATTAATTCGTCTTTTATTCTTCTTCTCAGATGATGCAGGCAGTCCTCAACCATCAACGAGTGGGACACAAAAACAATTATCAAACCATAAGGTAGAATTAGAAGATGAAAATGAAGACGAAAATTCAGGGTTAGAGGAGAGCAAAGATGAAGAGGTGGAAGACATAGAGATGGGGGAAGAGGGTGGTGACTCTGAAGATGAAGGTGAAAATGGATGTGATGATGATGGGGATGCTGCTGACGGAAACAACACTGAGAATGAGGAAGGTGATATGGAGATGTCTGGCGAAAAATCTAAAATGATCACCCAGGTAACGCAGACTGATGCTGCGAAACAGTCTTCCATCGAAAACTGCCCTTGTAACGGAACCTGTCCTGAAAGTCCTATTTTGCCAAATTTACATAGAAAGGGTAAAGGGAAAAAACACTCATGTCCGTGTGGGGTGGGATGTTGTAAAAAAGCAATGCTGGATATGTATGAACAATCAGTGTGCAGAATGATGAAGTGTATCAAGATGAGGAATGTCCTTGGGGATTTGTTCAAAGAGTTTTTCAAAATTTTTGAAAACATGCCAATCGAGGCAAGGGAATATTTGACACAATACCCTGTGGAAGATTCTAACGAAATTTTCACCATACATATGCTGACTCAACAAATCGAAGTCCATTATAAATCTGTGACTCTAGTATCTCTTGCTGCGGCATCAGGTGTAGAAGATGCTGTGGAGTTTTTCATCAAAGAATGCAACGCTGATGTCAATTTCAATGGCGTTTTTGCTAAAGGCCCTCTAACGGGAACATTGCTAAGACCAACGGAGCCACCACTTTTTCATGCTGTTTTACAGGGTCACATGGACGTGATAAAACTGCTGGTGCAAAATGGAGCAAATGTTAATTACTCTAGTCACGATCAGTCTGTATTATTCATAGCCTGCTGTCGAAGCGTCAAAACTGAAATTGTGAAGTTTCTGTTGGAAAATGGTGCAAAGATAAACTGTACACCAGGGGGAGGAGTTAAATGCCTGCAAGAAATGTTAACAACGGTTGTTATTAATGAGGAAAATGGGGAAGAAATATTCACGCTTATTGTCAAGCATATGGAGGATTTAGATGAACGAGACGAAGACGGAAAGACGTCACTTCACACTGCAGTACAAACACAGTGTTTGAAAGCAATCAAAATCTTAATTGATAACGGTGCCGACATCAATAATACTATGCTCACAGAAAGTGAAATAGCAGAAAGAGAAAGAGAAGAAAACATTCAAAATTTAAAAAATGAATCAAACAGTGATGGTGAAGAAAGTATGGAAGCCTTTTCATGCAAAGAAACAATAAAAGGTGGTTGTATGAATGATTTAAAAGGTGAGCAAAAATCCGAAAATACATGCAAGTGTAATTGTCATTTTGCTAGGTCAGAAAGAGAACTCAGCTTTATAGTTTGTAAAAATTCTGTGTGTAAGACTTGTGGACAGAAAGTGGTAATTCCGCCGGCTGCCTCTGCTGCAGGGAGCTCTTGTCATACGACTGTCAGTTCCGTACTGGAAAAAATCGAAGAGGAAATGAAAGAAGAGGATCCAGGAGGATCAAGTAGTTGCAGTTCCAATGATACAGAGGAAACCAAAGGCGAAGAAATAAAGGAAAAAATAAAGAAAAGCATAAGTGCTTTTGAAGCTAAACCTTTGCATCCACTTGCCTTCAGTGCATATAAAGTCAATGAAGACATGATGTCCTATCTGGCAACAGTTGATTCCGTTCCTCAAAGTCAGGTAGCCAATGCTTTTGAAGTTTATGGGGCCGAGAGAGCTATACAAGAGAATTACGAAACTGCACTTGAGTATTGGAAGATGGCAGCTGACGTTAGATTAGCAGGTGATCAGGCGATTTGTAAAGAAAACTTATCTGAGCCGTATGAAATTTTAAAATTTACTGCAGAGAAAACTACTCGTGAAGACATTGACAGTATGGCTGGTGATTCTTTGCAGATCCTAACTCAGGCCGTGTTGGTTCTGGAAAGGGTGGTGGACTATAAGGATCAGGATACTCTCCGAGCCCTAGCGCGTTTAGCCGGGGAATATTTAGAGCAAGGTTACACGTCAGAATATATCAAAATTACTTTGGATATCCACCAACGCTACATGCTTAACAATATGGACATGAAGTCGGCCTCTTGTAAAGAACTTATGAATCACTGGGTGATGCTTTTCAGTGGGATCGAACATGCGCGGATCACCTTTGAAGAAATGATGGCAGTATGTAAGTCTGTACAGCAACATCTGGATTCTTACCTGAAGGAATTTGCACACAAAAACGCATTCTGGTTTGATATCATCGACTGGGGAGAGAGTACTGACCTGATGTTATATCTCCTTCTGTTCATGGAGTCCATCTGTGTGCACCCTTATGTCACTCAGGAAAATATGGAGGTTCTGGAAACATTCGTTCGCAAGCTTTTAAAATTGAATTATCGTGATTCTCAACGCAGAACCTTCCTCCATGTTGCTGTTCTAAATCAAGTGTTCAAACTCGAAGACGAGGACTATTACTTGGTGAACGATGACCAGATGGCATGTCTTTTAGTTGACCTAGGGGCCGACATCGAGGCTTATGATAAAGAGGGAAATCGACCGTTACATTTAGTGTACAAGCAGATGGCTGAGATGACAGAGGAAGAACAACTGGAACATTACAACCAAGTGGCCGATGCTTTATTATGTTTTGGTGCACATGCCGATGTTGTGAATGACAAGGGACAAAGTTGTATTGACCTTTCACTGGCCACCTCGTTTCCTCTTGACCATGTGGCTCATACTTCTTTGCAGTGTTTAGCAGCTAGGACTGTTCTGAAACATAAAATTCCATTTCAAGGAGAAGTACCCGTCAATGTAGAAGACTTTATTAAGTTTCACATGATACCAGGTTCTCAATAATATACACCAACCAATATAATAATGATATAGTAAATAAACTTTTCCTAGTTGTTTTTCCAATTTTATATTACGCAGGTACTTTTGTATTTGTATTGCTTTTTAGCTCACCTATAGTGAGCTGTGAGCTATAGTCATAGTGCGTCGTCCGTCCCTCGTTAACTTTTTCACATTTTCGACTTCTTCTCTCGAACTGCATTACAGATTTGGATCAAACTTTGTATAAATGATGTTCTCAAGGTCCCTTACTTATATTGTGTTCGGGATCCAGATTCCCTCAGGGGTGGATCCAGGGCAGGGTCAAAAGTGCCAAAAACCGTACCCCTCTTCAAAAATCTTCTCCTCCAGAACCTGTGCATAAATGGGGAAACTAATTGCATTTCAACAATCTATATAGATGGGTTATCAAAAATTGTGTTCGGGGTTAAGATCAGTCAAATAGAAATTTTTGTATTTTTGACGTGTTTATACTCTTAGTAATTTCAATGCAGAAAAGTGTCATGTTTTTCAGTTAATTGATAATGATGATTTCTTAATGACTCTTGATCATAATTATGGTAAGGAATATTATTGTTAAATAACTTTGTCAATATCTCAAGTTTAGATTTTTTATGAATTTTTTAAGTCTTCCAGTAAAAAAAAAAAAGGGGGGGGGAGGGCATTTTCCCATTTTCAACTCTTTCTGCAAAACTTTGGAAGGATTTTAATAAATCTTGGTAGAATAAATCACTTATGATCTCCTTCAAATTCTGTTGTTTTGGTCCAGACCTTTTCACAGATCGCACCCTCCTTTAAAAACATTGTTCTTCATGCTGGCTGTATACGGAGACAAACAGAATGCATAGAAATGATCTAATGAGGGATGAGTGAAGATGTATTGTCATTTTGGTTCCCTTTCAAAATCAAATATTAGAATTTTTTTTCGACATTTGTTTGGACTTGGTGATTTCAGTGCAGAAAAGTGTCATATTTCCTAATTAATGGATAATGATGATTTCTTATGGACTATTGTGATCATAATTATGGTTAGGAATGTTACTTTGAAAGAAATTTGTCAGTATCTCAATGTTTGGATTTTCTATGAATTTTTTAAGACTTCCAAATGAGAGTGTATAGGGACAATTCTTCACATTTTTAACTTTTGCTGTTATACCACATGAAAGATTTTGAAACATGGTATACATGAAGTAATATAGGTCGTCTATCATTTTGTACATTTCATCCAAATTGGTCAACAGATAATGCCCCCATGTTTAAAAACTAGGTCTCACAATGGTACATTTATCACATGGTAATTAAGATATGGAGAAAGCAGTTCAAATCCAGCTGTGGTCAAATTTTTTTTTCTTTTCTTTACACATCTAAGCAAGTTTTTAGATGTTTCTCAACACTCAACATATGAAATTAGGCCATTTTAAGTTGGGTCTGGACAATAGTTGAAACAATTGTTGTTCATGACCCTGACTTGAAATTCTGAGATAAGATTTTTTACACAGAAAAGTGTGATATTTATTCTTTAGTAGACAAAATTGCTTAAGTTTGATTTCTTTTAATCATATTTATGATAAGGAATGTAACTGTGAAAGAATTTTTGTCAATATCTTAATTTTTGGATTTTTTAAGATGGCAAAAAAAAAAAACCCACCAGGGAGTGGAGAGGGGGGGGGGGGCATTTTTCCACAATTTCAACTTCTACTGCTGGAAGGATTTTGATGAAACTTGGTGGGAATGAAGTACTCACGATCTTTTGCAAGATTTGATGTTTTTCATTCATATCTGTGAACAGGATCTTGTGCATTCATTTGCTGTAAATGATTGTAGATTTATGGATTATGAATTTTAATATGGCTTGCATAAGCATTTGCTTTATTTTGATGATGATTCAAGTTTTACGCTCAGTCTTCAGTAAAAAATGTAATCTCAACACAATAAACATCAGGGAAGATATATATTTATCTGCACATTTTTCATACTCTCAGTTGAATAAGCAAATTGTGTTTAGATGAGCGATATATGCCCACTTGGGCCTCTTGCCCCCTTTTTTTTTACCCTGAGAGTAGAATATTTCTTAAAATGAATTTTGTGCCCTTTCTATTAAAAACTATGTATGTACTTCCTTTCAGACTGTTTGAATTATTACATTACAGTATCCATAAGTATTGTACAAATTACTCAAGGATTTAGCTGATAGGACATTTTGACAATCTTCTATCATTTTCTATCCACCCACACGTAATGCAGGACATACTATTGTAATTGGTATAGATTAGTATTGATGCTTGTCCGTCAATTTGAATTTGACTGCAGTTCTCCTCTTACACCAAGGATCTTATTGCTGAATAACTTTCACAATGTCAAGGTATGTGATTCCAACCATCATCCCCCCCTCACCCCATGCAACATAAATTCTAGAAATAAATCTTCCAAGAAATCACTGTTGAGACTTCAAACATTAATATTCATTCAGCGTTGTTTGATTTATTTCTCCTCTTCTAGGGGATCATGATACCAAAATATACACATATATAAAAGCACATAGAAATGACATTGGCACTAAAATAAAAGTGTAAGGCTATCTGTCTGTCCTTAAGGACAGCACAAGAATTACACAGATGTAACAGGACAAACACAAAACAGTGTAGCTATACACAAAGCATTAAACTAAAGGAAGTGATGAATGTATATATTCAGAGCCACTTGATTTTAAGTTTGTCCAGTATGTGCATGTAATTGATTTATCCTTTTAGGAAAAGATTGCCCCAAAAATTTAATAATTCATTTCCTATTTTAATGTTATTGTTACTTCCTTGTGCTTTCATGTTATTTGTTACATATTTTTAAGTGACTTCCATTAACCTAATTGGTTGACCTGACCTTTTGGAAAATGCAAAAACAATGATAATCATTAATTTCCATATCACAAGAGGCATATACATATGTATACATATATATCAATTTATATATCAACTTATTAAAACGCGACTTGTACTCCGTACACGGAGAGTGTCGTAGAGGAACAGAGTACAAGTCGCGTTTTAATAAGGTTGACATATATATCTACTTGTTGTTTACTTAGAATTATTTCTTGATTGGTTCCATATTTTTCCCTTGGAACCAATCAAATATCAAACCTAGCTTCGACCATGACCGAGCCTAGCTTTTGAAATGTGGCTTTTGTCAATGAATTGTGTGAAGATCCTCATCACAAAGGCTAAGATATTTGGAAGATATGGTAGCACAATATATATATGAAAGGATATTCATTTTAGATGTTCAGCTAAATTTCAAAGTGGAAGATTTTACCCTTTGATGACAGGCAAACGGATAAATGTAAAAAATAGGCTATTTTGTCTAAACTCTTGTAAATTGTTGATACAAATGATACTATGGTGGTATATAAGAGGGTATCACTTGCAGTAGAACACCTGGCCTTGTTGTCCTTAAATAAATTGGGTCCAGCCCTTGAGTGAAGGACATAATTATATATATATATATATAAACCCCTACTTCCCTACTTTAAAGGTTCCCTCCCGATGATTCCCAGGGATGTTAGTTTTCCGTTCTCTCTGTCCATCTGTCGGTCTCTCCAGCCAACCGTAGCATCACACCTCCTAGACCCAGACCAGTCACACAATTTCCACTAGACTGTGTACAAATAAAGAACAGCATATGAAGATGTGAATGAAGAGAAATAACTTTGTTTATGAATATTTTTTCTGAGGTCAAAGGTCAAGGTGACAACATCTGATACAATGTATTTAATTCGAAGGTACATTTATTCACTGTGTATTCAGGTGTCTTATATTGAATAGAAACGTGTACAGTTTGCATATAAACTAGTGTTTTGTTGTATTTCGAAATATCATTGAAGGAAAAATACATTTCAACCCTCAAATGGATTTCTTATCTTCTGTGTGTAAATGCAGGTCTCATTTGTGTCTTGCCTCTTGTAAGTGAATGTCTTATTTTTTAATAACAGTTTTGTACATAAAATATACATAGACGGAGTTTATTTAATATAGCATTGCTCTTCATTTTAATTGAAATGAATGCAATATTTTTTTTCACTTTTTATTAAATATGCTTCAAATACACTTTATCTCCGTTTGAAATTAGCCCATATATTCATACTTTTGAAGTGCGTTAAGCTGACTATACAAATAATTGCATTTTGAATGCATTTGCATTAAAACGGAGCGAAAACCATTAAGTCGAACCCATTTTGTATCAATACGAAGCGTGTTGCTTTATGTTCTGTGTCATTGCCCGAGATGTTTTTGTTATTTGAAGTATCTCAAGTTTATTGATTATTAAAAATAAATGCAACATTTTCGTGTTTTTATACGCCCATCGTAGACGTACGTATTATGGTATGGTGTTGTGGGTCTGTTCACACCTTGTTTATGCAATACAGACCATACTGTTAATAGGTTAGGACTTTCAGACTTTGTACACTTATTTCTGATGGCATGAGGACGAACCCTATTGATTTTCAATATCAAGATATAAGGTCAAGGTCATTTTGGGGGCAAAATAGCATTTTTTAATGCAACCGGTAAACAAAATACAGCCAAACTATTTATGCTAGAACTTCTAAACTTCGCTCACTTATTTCTTACGACTGGAGGATGAAACCTATTGATTTTCAAGGTCTGCAAGGTCAAGGCCACATTGCTTATGTCAGTTAGATTCTTGTCCAAGCAATAATTTTTTTTTACCTTGCATGGATTTAAATAATATTTCGCAGAATTGTTGCCCAGGACGCACGGGTGTGTCATGACCTGACTCAGAAGTAATATCTGCAAGGTCAAGGTCAATGCATATAATGGGTAAATCTTAGTCCGGACCATAACTCTTTACCCCTAACATGGATTTGATCAATATTTCACAGAATTGTTGCCCAGAACCCAAGAGCACGTCTTGACCTTGAATCAAGGTTATATATGCAAGGTCAAGGTTACACTACATATGATGAGTAAATCTTTGTCCGGTCCATAACATTTTAAATCTAAGCGTCGGGCGTGTTATGCTAAGCTTGGCGTTGCTTTTATTATACCTTTCATTATTTGAAAATTACTTTCACGTTATACTTTGTACATGGCTCAGCTGATGAGGTGCTCGATTCGTGACCCGGAGGTCCCGGGTTCGATTCCCGCCGTGGACATGACGGTGTCCTGTCTTTCGGATGAGACAGTAAAGACCGAGGTACCGTGTCATGGCAAGTGTGGCACGCAAAAGATCCCTCACTGCTTCGGATGTTTACATATACAATGCATCAAACAGATGTCGTCACAATCTACATAAAATAATCGTGGAGTGACGTAAAACAAGTAATCATTTCTTCTAGTTACCGTTTGTATAGACCACTTCCGACTAATATTTCTTTGGTAATATGTCGCGGATGTGAAATTATTTTTATCTATTAATAATAGTTGTATTACTGATATTTTCCTTCTTTACAATAATTGCTTCTTATGATTGGATGTATGCGTGAGTAAACACATGCATGAATGAGTGAGTGAATGAGTTGACACTGACCAATGGACAGCTTATATATTTGCGATATTGATATACCCGTTTTACCTGGCGCGCTTTAGATCATCTTTTGTAAAAATGGGAATGATTTATTGATTGTTTTACGTCACTCTACGATTATTTCACATATATGATGACGGCATCTGCCTGATGCATGGCATACAAATTTAGACCTTTATAACGGACCCACCCGAAGCAGTGAGGGATCTTTTACGTGCCACTCTTACCGTAATATGGGACCTCGGTTTTAACTGTCTCATCCGAAAGACAGAACACCGGTGTGCCCAGAGCGGGGGTCGAACCCGGGACTTCTCGATCACGAGACGAGCACGTAAAAGTGAGAAATATATTGAAATCATTCAAAGCTTTATTTATTGACTATTCTCAAAATATCGCACAGGACATTTTTCGAGTATATAATCAAGTAATAGCATTCCTGAATCTACAAATAAATATTCAGTGTAAATTATGCGTGTATTGCTATTGGTGTCGAACTCCGGACATGGTGTTATGTTAACCTGGTGACAATAAGATCTTAAATTTAAGTAGTTTGTACTTACAAAAAGTGAACTGAATTCTTTATGATTACTTCAAATAAAAGAATTACAAGCCACAAGGAAAACAGCGACTGAAATTCTGTCACTGAAACCGATAGGTATTTCAAGGTCATTTCTGCGAAGTCACGGACATTCAGTACATAATCCCGAAATATATTATTGGAAAAGTCTAATTACAACTTAAACCATTTATCAGAATTATATCACTTTCACTTGGGACAAAGGTCACTCAAGGTCATTTATGCAAAGTCTAGGTCATTTTTCACATACATGTATATCAAAATATAGACAAAGGTTTGAAAAAAACCCCATGAATATCTCGCACAAATGTTCCTAGCAACAGAGGACTTTCGGATCAAGGTCATTTCTGCAAGGTCTGTCATATACTTGATATAATAGCAAGGAACGGATTTTATTTTAGCATAGGTATTGGACCATTATTCAGAATTTTATCCTATTTAATATAATCATATCCTTAAATATTAGGAATTAAAGTCCTTATTTTTAAGAATTTTCCAACATTTCATGATAATTCTACAGAAAAAAAAATGTGATTGGTTTGATGCAGTTCGGGGTGCATCCATCAGTTTTACTGATATTTTCTCTAGTGAATTGCCATCATTGCATCGGTATTTAATATCGGTAAAACATCATCTTGCATCTTTCCGTTTAATTTCATGGGACAAATCGATAAGGGGTACACTAATACACTATTGTAGTTATGAACTGGGAATCTCAGTGCCCGAGTATAACTCATTGTAGTATATCGGCTCTGTCCGGTTGGGGGTTCGAATCTCCCTCAGCTCAAAAAATGTAAGGGGATGTATTATAGGTTAGTGGTTTCTATTCATTCTTTTTATGTGCCCTGATCGATAGATCGGGGGCATATTGTTTTTGTTCTGTTTGTTTATTTGTCTGTTGTCAACTTTAACTATGGTCATAATTTTTGATCCGCGAGGATAGAAACTTCATATTTCACATGTGTACTCAACTAATGAAGTCTTTTTAAATGACACCAAGTCCCCGTTTGTCTGCGCGTTTGTTTGCTTGTCTGTTGTCAGCTTTGACCTTGGTCATACCTTGTGAACCGTGAGGGATAGAAACTTCATATTTCACATGCGTACTCAACTAATGAAGCCTTTTGACCTTGGCAGTGACCTTCACGCTAAAAATAACTTTTTGGACTTTATTGCCGCCGGGGGCATAATGTTTCACAAACCTAGCTTTTTCTTTTATGGTCTAGTTTAGAAGTCATATTTTGATAATTTACAATGACCAGACTCGCTTGCTGAATACTTATTATATCATGCAGTACTCGCTGCATCCCAAGCGATGGTTTTATTGATCTTGAATGAAGTATCATTGGTTTGTGTTTTAAAGTTGGAAAAGCTATTAAGGCATAGTGTACTTTTGTGTCTTTGAACTCTTTCAATTTATGTACGTTTGGGACTTGTTTGAAAAAAATAGTATGCCTCCTTCCGCAGAAATATTGATTTTACAAAAAAAAAAAAAACCAAAAAAAAAAACAAAAAAAAAAAAACAAAAAAACAAAACAAAACAAAACAAAAAAAAAAAAAAACATGATTTCTTTCCCTTACCATTTAAAATAATGCCCGAATCCAGAGGTTGAGAACCAAAATGCAGCCTGAAACTTTAGAAAATTTACTTTTGTGGTACTTTCTGTAATACAAGTACATGTATATAGTTGGATTTACAAAGAGAAACGCTGGAGTACACCCCCTTGATCCGCGGCCGAGTGATATAGTGGTTCTACGTATTACATGTACATGGGTTAAGCGTGGAATGCTTTTTGCTAAGGTAACCATGACATTCGTACAGGAAACAATTAAAGATGATTAAATATGTATGAACGACAATACTGTCTGTCCTGGCATCAGTTTTCAAACTGGACAAAATGTTGTCCCTGAAAATCAAAATTAATCGCTAGCTGAATGCTTTTGCATGTTGTGTTTTGTTTTGGTTTTGTTTTTGTGTGTTTTGTTTTTTGTTTTCTTTTGTTGTTTTATTTTTTTTTTTTTGTTTTGTTTTGTTTTGTTTGTTTGTTTGATGGTTTGTTTTGTCTGCATGTAGAACGGACGTTTTAGAGAATACGTAGGTACTTATTTGATTTTGCTGTATAGAAAACTCTTCTGATATCCATGCAGAACTGGTGTATCTCAATCTGAGTGGTGTTTGGCTCGTAAACCGAGAGTTCACGGGTTCAAGTCCCATCAGTAGCCAGTTGGTGTACACTTGTACAGTCCCTTATATAAGATAGTAAAACACGAGGGATAATGTCACGATAGACAAGGCTTCTTTTCAGATATAAATCAAGCAGATGCCGTTATCATATAAATGAAATAACCTTGGCTTGACTTGACGTCAAAAATAAAACAATTCTATTTTACAATGTTAGAGTCAGTCAGTTTAGATGATATTTTACTTTGTGGTGCTCTTGTTTTTCATTGTATTTTTGTCAAGATTTTAAAATTGATACAAGCTTGTTGATAGGATATTTCTAATATAAATGTAGATTGCTTTGGGGAATAGGTATCATTTACATACTAATGTTAGTCTTTTTTTCCGAGAAAGTTGTTGATTTTTTTTACACTTTATTTAAAACATTTTATATTGTTTAATATCTCAAACCTTACATGAGAATTGTAGAAACACGGGAAGTATCCGTAGTTTCGAGAAATGGCCTACATAATTTGGTTCATTTATGAACAAATCATCAGTTACATACCTCAAAGATGGCGGACAACTTGCCACAAGGGAAGTAACTCCAATAAAATTTTATGTTTATGAAATCATAAGCAACCCCCCCCCCCCCCCAAATTACAACAAAATGTGACGAAGAAGCACTGTCAGCAGGTCATCTTCATGTATCTGCGAAATAAACTGACCAAATACATGTAAATTTTACCCAAAGCATTTCGGAAGATTAAATATAGTGCACGTGGACTGAGTAAAGTTAATCTGACAAAAGTAAACAATCAAACATTTTATTTTTATCCATCGCCTGTGTACTAGCTAACCTACCAGCAGAATGGTCTATCCTGGTCCTTAGGAACGTTGTCGTATCGTGGAGAAAACTTATAGAGAAATGACAGTTAACAGTATACACGTATATTGTATTTTACTTTTGAGTGCACTTTTCAGATATTATAGAGGTAAATATAACAAAATGATAAAAAACGAAAAGACAAACGCTCATTTTCACAAATGTCAAATGGTATGAAATTTGTGAAAAAGAGTGCTTTTGATTTTTTTTTCTCTCTTTTTCATGTTTTTTCCTTTGGAGGACTCTGATATTTGTATATATCAAAACAATACATTATAAACCTTTTATACGTGCTTGTAATATTATTCAAAGACTAATTCTTACATTATTTAGAATTTCAAAGGCAATGCATTTAAGCTCTGTTGGCCAATGCCCTCCCATAAAGTACAAAATGTACGATAGACACAATTTCAATTTTTAAGACGTGGCCGGATTTGTACCGTGAAGTACAAAATAAACTAGTTATTTATCATTTTCCGACGCGGCATTCAGCATGTTCGTTCTAAAGAAAATATTAAGTTTGTTGTGTGGAAAATTGAAATAACTTTCAGTCAGACGTTGGTAATTCGTGTTTATAATGTATAAAATAGCGCTGTAAGCCTTTGTAACAACTTCCATTCATGGCATGTGCATCCTTTGAAGCTCATATCCCATGACGAACTGATCTGACCTTGGTTACTGTCTCTCATACGCCGGACCAGGGGAAAATTTATCGACGCAAATACCCTGAAAAGTCCAATCGTGCTTGTACAAGATGACGAAGTGGGGATTGGGTCCTTTCGTTATGCGGAGTTACTTCCCATATAAGCATGTCTGGCGTCAAACCATTGCGACTTCAACTAGTTCTATGTTTAGTGGTGTAAAAATACGGGTAATGGCATAGGATCTGTATGACATCACAATGGTTTGACGTCAGATACCTGCTCATATGGGGAATAACTCTTTATAATGAAAAGATCCAAATTGGGAGGTAGGTTATTCTTTAATGATAATTAAGACTGATAGATTGATTTTAGGATTGTTGTTTTACTTCACTCCACGATTATTTCACATATGGTGATGACATCTGCCTTATGCTTTGCATAGAAATTTATATACCTTTGAAACAGATAATCCCGAAGCAGTGAGTGATCTTTTACGTGCCACGCCTACCGTGACACGTGACCTCGGTTTTTATTGTCTTATCCAAAAAGACAGGATACCGATGCGCCCTGCGCGAGAGTCGAACCCGGGACCTCTCGGTCGGGAGCCGAGCACCTTAACCGCTGAGTCATACCGATTTACTACCATGATTAAAATAAAAAAACCATTCAGTTCCCGAACTTTTTTAAAGTGCCCTTCTTTCAGACTCGAAAAATCAAATGTCCGCATCCCCCCCCTTTTTTTTACAAATCTAAAAACTTGTTATAATTACTTATTTATTTATTCATGTTTTATACGTCGCAGTCCATATCCACTTTAAACATTACTCAATAGTTTTGTATTAATCTTTTGTAGTTTTGAATTTTATTAAATAAGTTTTTCCACCTGAACTACTAGTTTGTCTGGATATGCCCCTGACTCAAGGATTACTCAACTTTGACAGTTTTAATGTATAACACAATTGATAAATATTAAGTCATAAATAGTTTGGATATTTCATGATGTGAACAGCGAAGCATTTTAATGTTAATTCTTATATGTCAGTGTATTTTAAAAAATAATGATAATATCATAAATTATTACGTTTGACCCAATTTTTGACAGTACAGTAACCTAACAGAAGATCTTAAATGTATATCTAGAAAATCAGATTGCGGAAAAAATCTCCATTGCTATACTAAAGTCGCGATATTTCATGCATACTTCTTTGCAAGGTTGTAGAAAGTAGGGCTAAATGCATGTGTTTTAAACAGTGAACTGAATTTAGCCAGTGGATAAAATGAAATATGGATTTGCTCTTATATGTAAGTACAGCTCTTTATGCACAGTGCACTTTTCATAGCAATGTACATACATAACTTAGATATTATTGTTGTTTTTCTGATCATCATCTTCATCATCATCATAATTATCATCATCGTGGTCATCATCATCATCATCATCATCATCATCATCATTATCATCGTCATCATCATCATAATCATCATCATCATCATCGTGGTCGTCATCATCATCATCACTATCATCATCATGTTCATCATCATCATCATCATCAATATCATCATCACCATCATCATCATCATCGTCGTCGTCATCATCATCATCATTAGTATTTTTATTCAATTTATGACATGAATCAAGCCGATGTGACACAGTGGATGAAGTGCTCGGCTTTCGACCGAGAGGACCTGGGTTCGACTCTCGCCCAGGGCGCACCGTTGTTCTGTCTTTCGGATTTCGATTTGAGGTCCCGTATCACGGTAAGCCCCTCCCCCTTTTGGCCACATATTTACAAGTAAAAATCCAGATTTGGCACCAAAAATGGCAGAGTAGTTTGGCTAATACATATGTGCCCCTCCCCTTTTTTTCAGAAAACCCGGATCCGCCACTGTAAGCGTGGCACGTTGAAGATTTCTCACTGGTTTTGGTAGATCTGTTGCAGATGACGTCACCATGTACGTCAGATAATCGTGGAGTTGAAAATTTTCGAAGTTTCAGTTGGTTTTCGCGAATTTACCACTTTCGGAAATAACATGAAACTACAATATCACAAACATACCGCTAAAATTTAGAATACTAGAACTGAAAATACTCACTATGAAATCGAAATGGGATACTGCTGGGGAACGAGAAGGAAATTTTAGTTTTCGTGTGCATTTAATTGTCACGTATGTGAACGATGATTTATACATCATAAGTACAGTTATAAGCACAAGTACAGGTATGTAGTAATACAATTATAAGTATTAAGTATAAAGTTATAAGTACATAAGCAGAACAATTTTATATAATTTAACAGTATTGATGTTTATAATTTTGCGTGCATAAATGTCAAAAATTGTAAGCCCCCTTTTTTGTTTATGTTTTTATTTTGTTTTCTTTGTGTGTGGTTTTTTTTTTTTTTTGGTTTTTATTTTTGTTTTTGTTTTGCTTTGCTTTGTTTTCTTTTAATTACACGAATCATATTTAGAAATAAGTAATTTCAGTATTATACTTACAGTGTATACCACTACATGTTGTTCTTCGTGTAATTTTGCAAACAATTAAACTAGTTGTTTAAAAAAGCCAAAATGAAACTTAATATACAAATAAATAAATAAATAAATAATAGTAATAATTACAAATATAGAAACTCAAGTTATGTTTTTGAACACTTAAATCGGTCACATGTCATCCATCTAATGTTGACCTCGACTTGTCTCTTTAAAGTCGCACGCTACTTGAATATATTTTAGGGGAAAAATATGCCTATTTACAAAATTTAGTCAGTGCGATATTCATGCATCATGTTCCCAAAACTCATTCCACCAGAAACTGTCATTATCTCCGTCGAAAATTAAAAAAAAAATCCGTCACTGGAACGTTAAATGAGCGGAAAAAATATGGACGCGCTATTTAACGAATTCTTTTTCCTGATGTGAGGCCTATACATATTGCTCATTCCCAAGGTAAAATGAAAAGAATTTCTCTGCAATTTTATTTATTTGAAATTATTGTTGATGAATTTTCTATTTTGAAATGAAAGCGATTTTTGATACATATACACCAATCCACTCCCTGAAGCTCTGATAATGTGTTACACAGAAACAGATTTCTCCCTCTTCTGTCCGTAGTCGTAGTCCTATTTAATGGAAACAACCCCCCCCCCCCCCCCCCCCCCCGCTGGAATTTCCATTAACATTTATATATATAACTCACGGTTCTAAAGTTATAGCCTATGTTAAAGTTGACAACACACAGACAGACAAACATGCAAACAAACAGAGAGGACAGAAACAATATGCCCCGATCTATCGATCCTGGGGCATAAGAATTTTTGACCTTCTGCGAATTTCAAAATGAGGTCTAACAGTTTAACCCGATATTTTCAGATTTATTTCGAAATCCAATTTCTTCGCCGTGTATTTAGGTATAGGTATTTATATCTACATGCATAAAAGAAATAAATATTTCGACATATATAAAGGAGGGGCATCATAATTTGATGCAAGTATTTGATGCCGGTATATTGATGCCGGTATAATTTGATACCGGTCTTTTATGTACCCCCTTTGACACACCTACAATATTCTTTTTGACATTAAGAGTTTTGCGCTGTGAAGATACTGTAAAATTCTAATTGAATACTTAAATTTATTTTTAATTTGTTTTGGCATTTGAAAATCTTTTTCATTTTTCGACAAAACATTTTTTTTTCTTGGGAAGCTTTTCATAAATATGAAATTTAAAGCAGATTTTTCGAGATTTTTTTTTTAACAGGTGTTACCCCAATCTCTCGTTGAAGAGCCTCAGCGTTTAACTTCATTGTTACCAAGACTTTATCCATACATCTTGATTTTCATTGCTATTCTAATGAATAAAAATCTCTTGTTTGACATCTAATATGGCTGACTACGGGAAGTAACTCATACAAACATTGATTGATGGAAAAAATATTGTTTAAGCCACTCCACGATTATTTCACGTATATAGTGACGGCATCTGCCTGATGCATTGCATACACAAATTTACATACATACATACATACATACATACCTACATCATACATACATACATACATGTACATACATACATACATACATACATACATACATACATACATACATACATGTATTTGTGCGTGCGTGCTTGCGTGTGTTTATACATGCACACATCTATTATCTATTTTCGACTCTGCCTTACTGGCTTTAATGCCATGGTGCAAATTTATCAAAGAGTAAAGCAATTCTTTTAAAACTTTACTTAGACGAATGTGTATTAGTATTACTAAAGATCGAATAATGTCTGATACTGTCATACATATTTTCAAACTTTAATAAAATTTTATATAAAATTTTGACCCAGATGACATGACCCCAGAATAAACTGCGATACCGAGCATTGTTCAATGTCTTTTATATCGCTCCCATGTTCACGTGTTGAAGACAGATTTGTGCATTAAATACATTAAGGTTACTTAAGTAAGCTTGTATCGGTACTACAGAATAGAAAACCCAACCAGACACGTGTATTAAAATGTGGCAATAGTACATTTATATCGTTATTTGGCCGGATGAAAGAGCTGTTGAAGAAGAATAAGTAATACAAATAGGTCAGATGTCAATGTACATGCCGAGTAATTGAGTAATTATCTACACAGCTCTATTATGAGGAGGTATCACTCACGTGTCTTCCTTTTAAGCATTTAGTATATACATAGATATGACAAAGGAGGGATTTTGGCTTAAAGAAAGGAAATGCTCTATACCTTGTCTGTAATTGTATGTTTCACAGTATGTAGTTATAATTTTAAAACAACGAAGTAGCGCGAAACCGAGACAATGTCAGCATGTCCCTGGAGTGAAGGGTCATTCCTATCAGAAAAGTTCACAATGATTCACATCTGTTCTATCTTTCTAACTTATGCACTATTTTTCTTTCTTTCTAAATTATATTCTTTTTCTTTCTTTCTGAATTACTTTCTTTTTCTTTTGTTTCTTTCTTAAGTTTGACTGTCTTTCTTTCTCTCAATCTGTTTTTTTTTCTTTCATTCGATTTTTTTTTTTCGTTTTTGATTTTCTAATTTCAATGTTTTTGAAATTCCTATATGTCTATATGAAAGAAGTTGGTGTTTTTAGCTCACCTGAGGCAGGCGCGGATCCAGAACTTCATGTGCCCGGGGGGGGGGGCTCACAATTGAGGCCCGAAGGGCCGAATGGGTGGGGTGGGGTTCGAGGGGCCTTCCCCGAGAAAATTTTGCAAAAATGAGGCAAAATGGTGCAATCTGTTGCTCTTTTTTGCATTATTCATCAACATTTTCTTGACCTCAAATATTCCGCAATAAACTCTGAAATCGGAAGAAAACTGTCGTAATATTTCGGTCAAAAATTATCATGTTCACCCCTCCCTCCCTGCCCTAGGTGGGGATGGGGTTTCCCTGAGAAGATATGACAAAAATCTTACAAAATCGTGTGTGCCATATTAGGCCCCTTTTGTTCTAATTCACGGAAATTTTATCAGGCATGGATCCAGATTTTCAGTTGGAGGAGGCGTAAAACTCGGCGCAGGGTCTAGGGACTGCCTATAGGTCCCCGGTGGATGCAGGGTAGATCATTGGTAGGGGGAACAAGGTGCAAAGACCACCTCCACGAAAGCTCCTGTATTTGAGACTTTTGGAGATACAAAATACGTTGTGAAAATAAACTATTCCAGAAATGGCTATAAGTGAAATCCATCTTGTACATCGCGTAGCTTCAGTAAAAGCGTTTCAAAATTTGTACTGAAGCTACACGATGTACAAGACGTATTTGAGTAAATAAGTAAGATCCATCTTGTACAGCGCGTAGCTTCAAACATTTGTAAAATTTGCTACACGATGTACAAGTAGCCATACGATTTTACTCGCCTGAGGCCAAGTGGCCGAACATTTGTGCACTGGATATTAATTTGGATTGCACATATATTTCGCTTCCCTCTGGAAGATATTATGGATCATAAACGGGGATCAGGGGAGATTTTATCATGAAATTGATGGTGAGTGAAGCGAGTCAACGACTTTTTTTCAACTGCAAATTCAAAGAAATATGAAAAAATAACAGGCGAGCGAAGCGAGCCAGCGAAATTTCGGAAATTTAAGGCAGAAATGCAGTAAAATAAGCCCTAAAATAGATTATGGTGCCCCCTTCGGCGGGCACTGCCGGGGGGGGGGGGGCATGTGCCCCCGTGCCCACCAGGCTGTATCCGCGCCTGTGAGCCAAAGGCTCAAGTGGGCTGTAGTCATAATGCGCTGTCCGTAGTCCGTCGTCGTTGTCGTCCGTTCGTCGTTAGCTTTTTCACATTTTCGACTTCTTCTCTGGAAGTGCATGGCATGTACTCAAGGTCCCCTACAAAAATAGATTCCCTCAGGAGTGGATCCAGGGCAGGGCCAAAAGTGCCCAAAACGGCACCCCTCTTCAAAATTATTCTCCTCCAGAACCAGTGCATAAATGGGAAAACTAGTTGTATTTCAATAATCTATAAAGATGGGTTATTAAAAATTGTGTTCGGGGTTAAGATCTCTCAAATAGAAATTTGACGTGTTTCTGGACTTAGCTATAGTAATTTCAATGCAGAAAAGTGTCATGTTTTTCAGTTAAATGATATTGATGATTTCTTGTGGACTATTTTGATCATAATTATGGTAAGGAATATTATTGGGAAAGAATTTTGTCTATATCTCAATTTTTGGATTTTTTTTATGAATTTTTTAAGACTTCCAAAAGAAAAAAAGGGGGGGGAGGTTGGCCATTTTTCACATTTTCAACATTTTCTGCAAAAGTGTTGGAAGGATTTTAAAAAAATCTAGGTAGAAATAAATCACTTATGATCCCCTTCAAATTATGTTGTTTTCGTCCAGACCTCTTTAAAGGTGGCGTCACCATAGTCAAAAGTACGTCACAAAAGAGTGCCCTCTTTTGACAATATTCTTCTTCATACTGGCTGTATACAGAGACAAACAGAATGCATAGAAATGATCTAGAGGGATGAGTGAAGAAGTATTGGTTCCATTTCAAAATCAAATTTTACATTTTTTTTTCAACATTTGTTTGGACTTGGTGATTTCAATGCAGAAAAGTGACATATTTCCCAGTTAATTGATAATGATGATTTCTTATGGACTATTGTGATCATAATTATGGTAAAGAATGTTAATTTGAAAGAATTTTGTCAATATCTCAATTTGTGGATTTCCTATGAATTTTTTAAGACTTCCAAATGAGGGTGTATGTATTGTATTGTTTATTAAATCAGAAGCATTACAGCTTATAGATAATTACAAAGTATGCATGATGCATTATTATAAAATAATACAGTAATGATAATATAAACACAAGGTCAATCACATGTTACAAACACAAATTAAACATAAGTATAATGGTACACAGTTACAAAGAATTTCTCACTGCAAAGGCTTGTTTTAAAAATTTCCCCAGGTTACAGAGTACTTTTGTATTTGTGGAGCTCAAAAGCAGTATTAACTTATAGACAGAGGGTCTTCTAAAATAAAAAGGTTTCAAGAATTTCAATCTCAAATCATTATATAAAAGACATTTTAAAATAAAATGGAATTCATCCTCAATATCTGTAGTGCAAGATGGACAGATGCGTCTCTGTAATGGAATGTTTTTGAATCTACCACTTTCAACTGCTAAACAATGTGACGAGAGACACGAGAGACGTACTCAACAGATGCTATTCTTATACTGGTTATATATTGGTTTAGTTAAATATGGTTGTAAGGTTATATGATCAATGAGATGTCTATATATAGAACATTTTGAAGAGGAGTTAATTTCTGAAATCAATGCTTGTTTATTGATGTCAATCAATCTCTCTTTTACCGAAGCTATGATGCAATTGTCTTCAAGTGCATCATGGTTAATCCAGATATAATTTAGACCATTTTCTGATAAAATATGATGAACATTGGCAACCCGGTTTTTACAGTTTGGTTTTTCAACAAATTGCTCACAATAGTAATTATAACCTGCTTTCAATATACAATTATCAGAATGCAACAACTTTAACCAGTATTTAATAATTCTAAGTTTTCTATAACATATCAAAGGTAGTCTTCCTAATTCACAATATACCATTGCATTTGACGTAGATCTTTTAACACCCAAAATATTTTTGCAGAATTCTAGATGAATCTTCTCTATATCTGGGGCAGAATGGAGACCCCATACTTCACTACCATAATAAGCAATACTAGAAACATATGTGTCAAAAAATGATAATAGCGTTTGGTGATTAAAATTCATGTTTATACATTTTCTTTTCATAGCAAACATAGCTTTTCTACATTGGGAAGATAACTGTTTCTGGGTTTTTGAGAATTTTCCATTATAATTGAGTAAAATGCCAAGGTAACAAAATTCATCAACAATATCTAATTTAACACCATTATAAAACCATGTCTCATTTGTTTTTAATACACCACCATTTCGGAACACCATAATTTTTGTTTTTGAAACATTAACTGTTAAAGACCATTTATCTGTATATTGGGATAATGAGTCTAATATTGACTGGAGACCAGAAACTGTGTCAGAAAAAAATTACTGTATCATCGGCATACATAAGCACAAAGAGAGATAACTCTTGTAACTCAGTTGGTAAACAACCGTTGCGAAGGAACTCCATCTCACAGTCGTTGACATAGAGGGAAAAAAGTAATGGTGATATTATTTCCCCTTGTAAAATTCCAAGGTTGTTTTCAAAAAATTCAGAAATTTTACCATTCAGTAAAACAGCATTTTTAATGGTACTATACAAAGATTTAATAACACAGAGGATTTTACCATTCAAACCTAATTTGGAAACTTTCCCCCACAGTTTTATCCTGTCCACGGTATAGAGACAATTCTTCACATTTTTAACTTCTGCTGTTATACGACATGAAAGATTTTAATGAAACATGGTTAACATGAAGTATTATAGGTCGTTAATCAATTTTGTATGTTTTATCCAAATTGGTCAACAGATTATGCCACCATGTCTAAAAAGTAGGTCTCACAATGGTACATATACCACTTGGTAATTAAAATATGGAGAGTAGTGGTTCAAATCCAGCTGTGGTCAAATTTTTTTTTATTTCTTTACACATATAAATAAATTTTTAGATGTTTCTCAACACTCAACATATGAAATTAGGCCATTTTAAGTTGGATCTGGACAATATTTGCAATTGTTGTCATGACCCAGACTTGAAATCAGTCAACAAAAGGCCCCACCTATAAAAATGACCAACTTGTTGCCCTGAATCACATCTTGCGGATACACTTAGCAAATGCTAAATATCAAAATCACCTGAATGGATGTGCAAAAAAAGTGTTGTTTTTCATTCTGGTCTGAAATAAAATTTGACATATTTTCAACATTTGTGATAACTTAGTCACGGTTAAAATAAACGAATTCTTCCTTCCTACATGACTGATCATCTAGGTACTCAGGTGAGTTGTTTTTGTTTGTTGTTGGTTATTATTATTTATTATTATTATTTTTTTTTTTTTTGGTTTTTTCGGGGGGGGGGGGGGGGGAGTAGGGGGTTTTGTTGTTTGGTTGGTGTTTTTATGTCCGTTTCCAAAATCAAAAGCTTCCAACACAAAAAAGCCTGTCTTCTTTTCAGAAAAAAAAAATCAGCGTGTAGCTTGTATCACCCCCCGTATATGTGATAAAAAGTCACTTCCTGTAATAGTTTATGATATGAGAGAAACGTTGTCATGTATTTGTTCACACATTTATTCGTTATTGCGTCAACTCCGTTTACATTGGAAAGGGGGGGGGGGCAGGTTTGGAGTAGTGGTTAAGCGCTTGGCTTACGGCGCCGACGATCCGGGTTCGAGTCCCGGGTTGCGCCACTATGTTTAAGAGGTTGGTAACCTCCTGCTTCCATGTCGCGATGTAACTGAAATATTGTTGAAAGCGACGTAAAACACCAAACAACCAACGAACTGTTTACATTGTGGACACCCTTCTCGTCTACAGAATTCAATGGAGGTTCACCAGGCAGTCAGAGAGAGAGAGAGAGAGAGAGAGAGAGAGAGAGAGAGAGAGAGCGCGCGCGTGTGTGTGTGTGTGTGTGTGTGTGTGTGTGTGGATCGTCATCATTGACTAATGAAGATGGATATATACTATAATATATTAAAATATATCATATATTATTACTGAATCTACCTCATATCTTGCATTGTAACTAATTCCATCCTGGTATGAGAATTACCTTGATATGCTAATATCGACAGCGATTTGCAGCAAGCAGTGTTATGAATAAAACATACAGTGAATCTATTCGCAAATGAGATGTTAAATTCAATTTAATTTGTTGGTCAACATGTTAGACGCTTTACAATGACTTGACAAAAATGATTTTTAAAGTATACGAGTTCGTAAAGAAAGCATATCATTCTGGGCACCGCGGGTGTCCTTGAAGTAGGTCAAAGTATGTATTGCCTCTAGTTATTTAATGTTCATGAATTTAAATGCAAGGATTACTATCCCTTGCAAAGGAAATATGAGAGAATTTAATCTTAAAAAAACTAGCTTACATTTCAAAGTCCTACTTATGGCACTTGACGGTAACTTTATTTCAATGTTAAAACTCAAATATTTACTTATTAGCGTATATTGTTCGTTTCCAGTTATTATTGTAAAGGGTGAAAAGAGTCGAAAGGTCAGAATCCATAGTCGATTCCTCGTCATTTTGTTGTTTTTGTAATGCATTGAAACTGGAGGTTTGTGTAAAGTTTACATTTTGAACGTTTAGAGAAAAATTTTCCAGTGCTTCATATAATCGAATAAAATAGATGACAGCATAGATATTGCAGATTACGAAAGGATTCTAGATAGCGCGGAACTAGAAATTTTTCGGAAGTGAGATCCATCCCAGATAAATTGTTCGAAAGGGAGGTCCAACTATAACACGGATAGCAGTGGTTGATCCAGGATTTCAGAAAAGGGGGCTCAGATGTGAAACTAAAAAACTAACCAAAATACTCAGTCATTTTGACTTTCAAATTTGAAGTTTTACTTCTGGTGAAAGAAAAGAGGGGACGGGCCCCTGGGACCCCCTCTACATCAGCCAATGTATAGTAATTTTACCTTATTCAGAATAGTTATTTTCCTATTACAGGATAGGCGGACGGGCATCACCCTGTAGATTCCCCTATATGTTGTAAAATTTCACGACCAACTATTCAATCAAAGTGCATTCTACCAACCAATTCAACAACCAACTATTCAACCAAACTGCATTCTACCAACCATTTCAACAACCAATTATTCAACCAACGTGCATTCTGCCAACCAATTCAACAAGCAATTATTCAACCAGAGTACATTCTACCAACCAATTCAACAACCAACTATTCAACCAGAGTACATTCTACAAACCAATTCAACAGCCAACTATTCAACCAAAGTGCATTCTACCAACCAGTTCAACAAACAACTATTCAACCAAAGTGCATTCTACCAACCAGTTCAACAAACAACTAATCAACCAAAGTGCATTCTACCAACCAATATAACAAACAACTATTCAATAAAGTGCATTCTACAACCAATCCAACAAACAATTAACCAATCAGAGTACATTCTAATAACCACTACAACAACCAATTATTCAACCAGAGTATATTCTACTAACCAATTCAACAAACATCTATTCAACCAACGTGTATTATACCAACCAATTCACAATCAACTATTCAACAAAGTGCATTCTACTAACCAATTCAACAATCAATTTATTAACCAAAGTGCATTCTACCAACCAATTTAACAACGAACTATTCAACCAAAGTGCATTCTACTAACCAATTCAACAACCAACTATTCAACAAACGTGCATTCTACCAACCAATTCAACAACCAACTATTCAACCAAAGTACATTCTACCAACCAATTCAACGACCAACTATTCAAACAAAGTGCATTCTAAATTCAATGTACAAGATACAGCCCGGATAAAAAATATAACATCTGAAAATTTATTGGAGGAAAACTCTGTTTTAAAAGAAAAGTATTTAATCAAACTACTACCAGCTTCGATTTGATCGATTCAACATCAAGACCAAATATCACATGATGTAGAGTGTTAGTAGAGGCGATAACAATAACATAAACGAGTACTTATCTAGATCGTGAAAGATCTCAAATACACACGCATGCGCAAATCCAGAAGGAAAAAGAGAGGAGAGAAGTGACCCACCAAGAGATTCGAGAAAATTATTTTCTGAATAAATTTCTGGGTCAGCGTCTGGGATGAATGAATTATCTGATAAAGACGTTCTGTACCGCTATTTAAAATGGCATGGCAATATTATGCTTTGATAATTATACCAAACGGGAAATGTACTGTTACGAATGGCATGTTCCTTTAAAATTTGTTAAAGAGAGAGAGAGAGAGAGAGAGAGAGAGAGAGAGAGAAATAAACCATTCAAAGTTCCTTAGCACATACTTCATTAAAACCTGTTTTTTTTTATAAGATTCTTATCTAGAGTATATTCGAGAAAATCATAAGAATAAAAAATGATTAAAAATTATCAATATTATCGATTTCTCTCCGCAAATCTTAATTGAATACAAAAACAAAAAGATCCATAAGAACAACAAACAAACAATCAAGACAAAGAAGACAAGGTGACGTGTGTGTGTGTGTGTGTGTGTGTGTGTGTGGGGGGGGGGGGGGGGGGGGGGGGGGGTTGAAACACAGATGATTTAGACGGCAGCAATATTTAGATACAGGTTTAAGAAGACCCATCTCATTATTATTATTATTATTATTATTATTATTATTATTATTATTATTATTATTATTATTATTATTATTATCGTTATCATTATCATTATTATTATTATTATTATTATTATTATTATTAGTAGTAGTAGTAGTAGTAGTAGTAGTAGTAGTAGCAGTAGTATAGTCATCATTATCATCAACACCACCACCATCATCATCATTATCAGTAGTAGTAGTAGTAGTAGTAGTAGTGGTAGTAAGTAGTAGTAGTAGTAGTAGTAGTAATAGAAGTTGTAGTAGTGGTAGTAAGTAGTAGTAGTAGTAGTAATAAAAGTTGTAGTAGTAGTAGTAGTGGTATAGTACAAATGTAGCATGGCGACGGGACGGCATCTGCCTAATGCATTACACTGAAGTTTTAGACGTAATACTATGCATGCACCCGACACAGTGGCGGATTAAGAGGGGACCCGGGAGCCCGTGACCCCCTTTTCGCCCCATATCTGCTAGTAAAACTCCAGATTTGGTACTCAAAAATTGCTGAGAAATTTGGCTAGTACGTAACTTTTACATGTGGCCCCACCCCCCCGATGTTTTTTTTTTTTCGGAAATCCGCCACTGCAACAGAATCACAAAGGATTTTTCTCATGAAGTTTTTCAGGTCCCAAACACTTTCCATCTCCTTCGTCTTCGTCTTCTTCTTTTTCTTCTTTAATTTTTATTATTATCATTATTATCCTCGATGAGGCAATAAAAGCCGAGGTCACGTGAAAAGAATATAACAGTCAACGAGATTCGCACTCGGGATTTCTCACTCCCGTGTTAAGCAAGCTACACCAGTTTTAACATAATAAATGGCATTTGGTGTGAAAATAAGCATATAAAGGTGTTAATTCGAATGTGAACAATCCATGCAGATTAAAGCTCTCGCGGACAACGCTCAAAGGCTAGCTTAGTGGCAGGAATTACTAAGGTGGAAAAAAACCCACGTGGTCAAAAACTGACACGACCCCATTCTTACGCATGCATATAATCTGTGTAAACAAAGAAATGCTTATCTCAAAGCCCTTTCATGTTTTCTTAACATTTTTGTACACTTTTATTTGATCACATGGTATTATACGTGCGCATTTAGCGTGGATTTCAAACATGTATAAATTTAAAACCGAGACTATCAGAAAGATTAATGTAAACGGGTACTTGTTATCTTGCAATATTTCGGCAAAATGGGACTAGCACCCTTGATTTGTAAGTTTTAATCTTCTTTTATATTCTTTACGAAAGTTTTAAATTTTTCTTGGGTAAAGCCCTTAAGGCATAATCTCCTTTTGCAGGTGTAATGTGTTTTGACATATACAGTATATAGATCGTTTATTCAGATAAGAGTTGAGCATTCTGATACTTTCGTTCATACGTTGTTTGCCTTATGCGTCTAATTGAATTTTCGTTACTGGCAAATCCAAATGGTAGCAGGCAGAATTTTGGGGAGAGGACTATTAAACTTTCCCTATATGGAGGAAATAGCATTTTAAAGATAGAAAATAATGTTCATATGCATCGAATTTCATTTAATAATTTTGCCTGAAACACACCAACAAGCAAAAAAAAAAAAAAAAAAAAATATATATATATGACAAAAAAAAAAAAAAAAAAAAAAAAAAAAAAAAAACGGTACTGATATTGAAAAGTCGAAGATCAAGACAAAGGTCAAAAGTCATCCAAACCTAAAGGGTAATATCATTATAACAAATGCTAAGTTCACTTGTGGAATCAAAACATAAGTTTCTATTACAAAAATACTCCTACGACGAATATTAAAATTTTGGGGGTCCACTTTCGACATATCGTGAAATAGCTAAAGATACATTAAACATACGTATGTTTCATTATTGTTCAGTTTTATAGTTCTACATATGACATTCAAAAGACTTTTAACATGACAAATTTCCATTACATCAAGTAAGGAAAAAAATTTAAAGAGACTTGATCCTCATCACTGTCTGATCTTCAAAATTAAAAAAAAAACTCTAATATTATAAACGTTGCTCTTTATTAAACACTGAATGGCAATGTTATACACATGGATTTCTCTCTTTCACGGACAAGAACGCCTACACTGTATTTACATAAAATGCTACCCCGGGACTTTCTTGAACCACACACCGCTGTCAAGTCTGGGTTTGCTGAGTTGTTAAAAAAAAAAAAAAGGGGGAGGGGGGTTGGTTGATTGGTGTTTACGTCGCTTTCAACAATTTTCAGTTATATCGCGACATAGAAGCAGGAGGTATTATTATTATTATTATTATTATTATTATTATTATTATTATTATTATTATTATTATATTAAATGACTGTCTTATACCAACGAAATATTTTGACAAAACTGAATTTGCTATGGATATACCGTGATGCAAGATCTGATACAGGGAGGGGTTGAAACGATATGGCAATGATATGACAATATCTAACGTTATGAAAAAAATGTATAATGTTACGGCGCATGTGTATAAAAATGTTTCTAATAAACAACTATCCCAAAAATAAATAAATAAATGAATAAATAAGTAAAATAAGTAAATAAATTAGATAAAATAAAAATAGATTAATGAATAAATGATGATCATGATGATGTTGATTATAATGCTGCTGCTGCTGCTGATAATAATAATAATAATAATAATAATAATAATAATAATAATAATAATAATAATAATAATAATATTAATGCTAATCGTAATAATAATAATAATAATAATAATATTAATAATAATAATAATAATAATAATAATAATAATAATAATAGTAATAATAATAATAATAATAATAATAATAATAATAATAATAATAACATAGTCAATATACCTTTTTGCTTTCAAATATTTTGTAACTTATTTCTATTTTAAGGACAGAGGCGGGAGTCAATTTTTTTATATCTCCGCGTTGAAGAGTTCCACCCCGTCTGTGTACGATGACCGACAGAAGTTCCGTTTTGACTTTTCTTTGCCCGCGGCCAAAGGGATAATAACACTTGAGTCAATCCCATTGTTAGACAATCCCATTGTTAGTCACACTTCAATGCTCATATAAATCAGGATTCACAACCTGAGTAGTCATTATAATTCTCCAAGGAAAGGAAATGAATCAGTTGAAACCCCTGTTCAAAGGGAATCTGAAGAAGAAAGTGAGGCAAATATTTCCAATCATTTTCTTGAAATTGCCTAATAGGTATTTTATATTCTTCACGCATACTCTTTTGCAAAGACTGCAATGCATATCGTAGGTACTGAGCGTTGTGCTGGCAAGACTATATCATCAAGAGAGATAACTCTTATTGATGGTTTACAGAATAAATGCAAGTGTCACTTCCCCAGTGCCAATTTCATAAAAAGGTACAAAGGAAAGGTCCCAAGTTCCTGTCTTTATTTAGAAATATGTATTTCAGAGATCTTGTATTTGAATTCTTAACAGAAAATATCTGCTAGAAAATTTTTTATTGTGAATTGTGTATTTCTGCCTATATGAGGCAATGAAGAAATTCCATGTTCTGTCAAATCAGGAAGTTGGAAAATCTCAAAATGTTTATTGGTAGCCATATCAAAGATTACAATGAAACTCAATAATGCTCAAGTTTAATACAGCACCTCAAAATTGATAGAAAGATATCTGAAAATTGAATAACCGGGACCTGTCCTTAAGTAGTTTTGTACATTTTTTGTGTCGCGATAGGGACTCTAAAAGAATCCTAATCATCGGTTTGGTGACGTCTGTCTGTCCGTCCGTCAGAATTTTAATGCACAAGTGTAACACTAAAGACCAGGGAGTGATTTTTGCTTTTCTGAGAACATCTTTACCAACTGTCACCAAATTAGTGTGACGTAAATTTCACACTTGTTTGATTTTGAGAGATTTGATATATCTTTGGAATTTGGCCATGTCGGCATTAGCGGAACCTTGTTATTGATTTACATGTAATTTCCTTTTCTATAAACCTGCACGAAATCCATTTTAAAAATTCAGCCTAAGCCTAATTAAAAAGGGAACTGGGGAGAGATGTTTACATTGAACGAATGAATTATGTAATGAAAAGAAAGAACATGTAGTGTAGAAATACGTAGATAAGAACGGATAATGTCTTCTTGTTCTTTGTGAATAGCGCACACATCACAGCTTTCAGTGGCAGATTTAGAGGCCCCCTTCCGTGTACGACACAAATCTGAAAGGTATATATAGATCATAAGGTTGAAAACACTCAAATAATAGGAATAAAACTATAAATTTCGTACTTAAAATGACTGAATATTTTGACTAATACTAAACTTTCACATGACCCCCCCCCCTTTTCGGAAATCCTGGATCCGCAACTGGCTTAATATCATGTATTCACAACGCTTTGATATGACAATTTATTTCAAGTGTTTTGAGAAGAGCCTCTGAGCATTAATTTCCGAAGCCGAGTAGTAGAGGTTAGAGTACCCACTATAGCAATTTATTCAAATATATATTTGATCAGAGTTATTGAAGTCTTGTCTTTGCTTTTGAAGCTGTAAAATAAACACGAAAGAGTAATGATCTGAAGTGTAAAAATCAGCATACCTTGTCAAAAATAAGCTTATTTCGTATCGTCAACAGGATTTACGTGCATTGTACATAAGTACCTTTCTTTCAATTTTTAATACTTGAAGAGACAATTTCCAAACAATGCATATGAAGAGACAGATTATAAAAGATTTATTAGGTTAGTCGTTTATTATAAAGCTGTGTTCTATATGTTTCTTTGTCCTAAAGTATGAGGTGTGTTGTCATAAACGCGAAAAAGTCTTACTGACTTAGTGCGTACACGTTATAGACTTCTCTTATTTCCTGAAGAAGTGATTGATTGATTATTGTATTACTTTACTACACGATTATTTCACGTATACGGCGACAGCTTCTGCCTGATGCATCGCATCTACAGAAATTTAATTCTACTGTGACACAGGACCTCATTTTTTACCGTCTCTTCCGAAAGACAGGACACCCATGCACCCATGGTAGGTGTCGAACCCGGACCTCCCGGTCACGAGCCGAGCACCTCATACACTGAGCTACACCGCCTTATTACTTGAAGAAGTACTGGCTGTTTGATTGGTTGGTTGGTTGTTTCGTTTGTTGGTTGGTTAACTGGTTGGTTGGTTGGTTGATTGGATGGTTGGTTGAGTGGTTGGTTCACTGGTTGGTCGCTTTCAACAATTATTCAGTCATATTTTGACATGGAGCAAGGAGTAAACTTTTGAACCCGGACCGCCAATATTGTAAGTCAAGAGCTTACTGTAACCACTTCACCAAGTCCGCCCAATTGAAAAATTTCTGAGCAGAAAGTGGTATGACAAAAGTAAGCTAATCGAGTGAGATTCCTTTCTCGTATATTTCGTTGAGTAGATGGATAGAGACAAGGAACTAAAGAGGTTAAGATCAGCAAAATGTTTAAAATCTTCTGTCGATTGCAAGAATTTGATTATTAATAATAATAATATTATTATTATTATTATTATTATTATTATTATTATTATTATTTTTATTTTTATTATTATTTTTATTATTATTATTATTATTATTATTATTTTTTTTTTTTTTATTATTATTATTATTATTATTATTATTATTTTTATATTTTATTTTATTTTATTTTACTTTATTTCTTTTGCTTTTTATTATTTTCATTGTTTTTATTTTTATCGGTTTTGGTTTCTATATTTTTTGTTTTGTTTGTTTATTTTATTGAATTTTTTTTTGTATTTTATTTTATTTATTTTATTTTATTTTATTTTATTTTATTTTATTTTATTTTATTTTATTTCATTTAGTATTTATTTAATTATTCGTTTTCTCCTAAAATCCAACAATATTTAAGATGGTCTGAAATCCATCCAGTACTTTTTTTCAAAAAACATTTTATCTGCGAAAATGTTGCAGAAGTAGCTATAGTCGACTTAATTTTCCAACAGCTAGTTTGCTTGTTGGAAATGAAATGTACTAAATAAGAAACAGAGGCGTGTCAGATTAGCGCTACAGCCATGTATATACATTCATTCCCAATATTTTTATCTTATCTGCGACTTTTCGCAAATCCATGACATAATCAGTGGTGACGGGTATTTCGGACTCTTTATCCTTTTAAGAAGTTTCTTTTAGTGAAGTTTATTTTGTGTCCACTCCAAAAACCATTTTATCGTCAAAGTAGTACACATTCAAATTTCTAAATAGCTATGAACGATTACTGTACAGATATTAGCATGAATAAAGAGGACTAAATTGATTTAAACATTTTGTTGACCCGATCTCACACCTCGGGCGCTGCTGACCAAAGCGTGTTTGCTTGATTAAACATCGCGAGAAAGGCATTTCATATAGATATATTAGTAATTTAAATATTTGAAAAACCTCCACTAATTTGTTAACCTTGTTATTATTTGTGACACTTGGCGTAACATTGGTGGATTTAGAAAGGGGGGGGGGATGCGGGCTAAGCGCCCCGAAAAAAAGTCGTGTCGAGGTGGAAACATTTCTTACTTTTCTTGGTGAAATTTTCCACTATCTGTTAGATCCAATTTCTTTTCTTAATTTTGCTGGATCCGTCGCATGTTTTATGTAGTCCTTGATTGCTTTTATTTCTCATATGCATCGCCTACGCTCAAGATATCTCCAGTCAAATAGTGAACAATTTTAAATTAATTTTGTTTTCAGAGTTTGCTCGGTTTCAATTTGCATAGAAATTAAATTAAATAAATAGAAAATAAAACGATTTAAGGAAATTTTAAACAAATATAATTACAGATTAATTGATTTCAATATAAATGCATAAAGAAAATAGAACGTTTAAGCAATTGAAAACATGGTATGAATTAAAAAGTATAAACATTCCATGGCATGATAAATGATGATAAAGTCGATATCGATCAATCAGTCATTCGCGCATACAGTAAAGAATGAATTGTACATACTATATTTTGATATGTCGTAGACTGTTTGCTTATTGTTTTATCTCACTCCATTTGCGGATACAGAGGGGGTTACTGGGGTCTGGAAACACCCCCCCCCCTGGCATCTGAAAATTTTACCAAAAAAAGGTAATATTTGGGCATTTTTGGGGTTGGAAACCCACCCCCCCCCCTCGTCTAAGAGAAAAATTTACCTTTTTTGGTTGGACCCCCTCTGACAAAATTTTCTGGATCCGCACATGCACTCCACGATTACTTCACGTATATGTTGACGGCATCAGCCTGATGCATTGCAGAGAAATTTATACCTTTGCAAAGGACCCACCCGAAGCAGTGAGAGATCTTTTATGTGCCACGCCTACCGTGACACGGGGCCTCGGTTTTTATTGTCTCATTCGAAATACAGGACACCGATGAACCAGCGGCGGGAGTCGAAGCCAGAACCTTTCGGTCATGAGACGAACACGTCATCCAATAAGCCATACCGGGTTGATATGTTGTATAAAAACCCACCTCACATAATGGGGAATTTTCACAAACGCTTAGATGATCCAGATTCGTGATTTGTTATGAGGTATACTCCTTGGGATTTATCTTCAATTTCTAAGTAAAATCTTATTTTTTAGTCTTTTGTTTTACCATGATTATTATCTTAATTGAGAAAATAATGAAATATATATAATGTATGTATACTTCTTCATTGAATTCAAATGTGGATTTCAAAATATTTATAACAGGATTTGTAAAAAAAATTACTGAAAAATTGCATTATGGCCTAGGATAAAACCAAAGTCAACTCCCTCATGCATTCGGAATCTCTCTTGCCTTTACTCATAAAAGAATGCTGCAATATGTAAAACTCAAAACGGATACGTACAGTGAAATAGCCCCATTACAATTGATTGAGATGGAGGAGTTTCATGTTAATAGTGTAACAATCCCTCTAGGGGATACGTCACTTGTAACAATGAATGAGTATTTATGAACTGAATTATTTATATTAATAGATATGCAGTGTTAAAGTGCATAGTTGGAAAAGGAATGCAGGATTGGATCCAACAATTTAAAAAAAAAAGGGGGGGGGGTCGAGGGTTCTAATTTTGCATCAGAAAAATGTTGTCCAAAATCTCTACTTCAAACTCTACCCCTATCATACCCGGAATAGAAAAGAAAAATTAGTCTCAATTTGCCAAGGAAGAAGGAATATTTAATTCGTCTTGTGGTTGAAAGTTATGGAATTCTCCCTTCCTCGCTTGAAATGTCTGTCCTTTTTATGAAAACTAAATAAGTTGGGGGTGGGGGTGGGGATGGGGTTCCAATCCCCCGAAACCCACGAATCTGCCCATGGAATGTATTTTGACGATTTTCGTTTTGATTGATAATATTGTTCTTCGATCACCAAGACTGTAGATTGTGGAGTATTTAAGAGAGAGAGAGAGAGAGAGAGAGAGAGAGAGAGAGAGAGGGGGGGGGGGTGTTAGTTTTTCCACTAATTCTATCTCAGTTTACTGTTCGACAAAAAATACATTCAGTTACTAGCTAAGAGAATGTTGGATCCATCCTTGAAGAAAGTGGGAAAATGTATACTTTTGCATACAAAACTGTTTTAAAGTGTTTGAAAGTGTTTTCATTTTCATGTCAGATCCTGCAACTCATAAATGTCTTATAGCCGTAGACGTGACCCCAATGCACTAGTTTGTTTTGTGAAAGTAGGTCAACGTCTGCGGCTAAAACACGTTGTTGTGCTTCCATTCTCGTACTGTTCAAAGTCTGTCTGTTGGCACCTTTACAATTATTTATCTCAATGTTCAATGAATATCGTATTTGATTAATATTTCATTCAGTTTCAGTCAAAAGCATGATTAAAAATTTAAAAGTATTCAATCCATAATAAGTACGAATTACATTGTAGATCTCAATAGATATAACTTTGATCATTGACATGAATATATCATTTTGAAACATCTTTCAAAATAATACCTTTTAGGATTTTTGAAATAATGTTCTTCTTCTTCTACTTTTGTATTCAACCTTATGTAGATTACTACATTTTGCTCATATTTTTTCACAAAAGACTACACTTTGGTTTTCATGGTCAAAAGTTCCGTAATTTTTTAATTTATCATTTTTCATAACCAAAAGTGAAGTAACCATGCAATATTTCTGCACTTCATGTTTTTGTTTTCTCTTTTATTATTACTATAAAAAGGGGAGATAAATCCTTTAATGGCATATAAAACAAATCCAAATTTTACACTCGCATACATCAAAACCATATACGACAACATGCATTTTGTTACAACAATCAACCGTGACAAAAAGTATTTTTGCTGATATTTCGTCATTTGAAGCTTACGATGGGTTGAATACCTTAAGCATGAAATTCACATTTTGTAATAAAATCTATCGACAGATATCTTAGTCTACAACTCCATGGTATATTTCGTCTACGCCTGTTCACGTGACATTGTGTTAGCTGCCGGTCAGAATATTACCATATATAGTCCGGGATACGAAGAGGGCATTAACTATCCCCTTAACACAGTGTGCAGATGGACGATCGTATCAGCAAGTCCCAATGTAAATAAAAATCTTATTAGTTATCTTACGATATATATCTATATATTTTACGATATCTGTCATTTAACTGAAGTCTATCTTTTTCTTTTCTTTTCTTTTCTTTCTTTCTTTCTTTCTCTTCAATTATTTATTATTTATTCATTTAATTGATCTATTATTGTTTAACGTCATTCCACGATTATTTAACGCATATGGTGACGGCATCTGTCTGATACATTGAATAGCTATTGCAACGGACCCTCCCGAAGCTATGAGTGATTTTTTACGTACCACACCTACCGTGACACGGGACCTCGGTTTTTATGTTCTCATCCGAAAGACAGAAAACTGTTGTGGCACAGTCGAACCCAGGACCTTCCAGTCACGATCCCAACACCCCATCCACTAAGATGCATCGGTTTGTGTAATTTATACAGTTCAACAAATAAAATTAAACTGGAGTCCGCTCCAAGAATACACAATGAATTAGAAACAATAACTGTAGCCTCTCCCAGACTGGTTCGGGAAGAACATAATATTGTTCGTTATGAATATACTCTGTTATGTAAAAGTTCCTAGATGCTATATGCTATTTTTTCTAATAGGCCCACTAAGATATGTGTAATTGGACTTTCTTGAAAATGATATAAAACATCATATATATCAACTCGTTACTTTCATACAGCTCTGCTGTCATATTGCTATAGTTCACTTTCACTTGTCACTCAAAATAACGTTGATATGCCGTTGCTATTTTATGTATTTCAGTTCAGAATAAAAATCAAGTTTACAAGCTTCCAGGTGGAGTACCATTACTTTTGTGAATGGGATTTCCTGACAATCTACAATGGAACTTGCTTACAAAATAACAACAAAAAATATTGCGGAACTAATGAACCTCCGACAACGTTATCGAATGGTCAAACAATATGCATCAAGTTTGTGTCGGATTCCTTTCGTACTGACAAGGGATTTAAATTTATTGCAATATCACAACAGGGTAAGTTCGACCAATATTTTCTATGATTCACCAGGTATCTCACTAGACTGCAAATCTGAGGACCTGAGTTTGATTTCGGCAGTTGGTTTGGATATTCCTATGGTGATTTTGCAATCTTCTGCTTCCCCAACTGCTCTCCGATGGCAGTATAAACGGAGGCCACGTGTCGCGGTGAATTGTCATCTTCTGTCTCCCCATCTGTCCTACGGATGTGACAGTAAAAACTCGAGGCCCGTGTCATGGTATAAACCGAGGCCCCATGTCACGGTTTAAACCGAGACCCTGTGTCACAATATACGTTGGCAAGAAAAGATTCCACGCTGCTTCTCCGTGTCTCCATAGCGTAAGGATATAATATAAAGCGATGCACCAGGCAGGTGCCGCCAACATAGAAGTGCAAAACTCTTGGAGTGGCCTGAAACAACAACAACAACAACAACAACAACAACAACAACAACAACAACAACAACAACAACAACAACAACAACAATAATAATAATAATAATAATAATAATAATAATAATAAAAACACAAAAAACAAACAAAATAATTCTCCACACAAAAGTATCCGTGGACTGGGTTTTGCACGTACATGTGATTGCTCGTCTATCTTTCGGTCAATCCGCATTTATCGTTTTGTAATTCCGTCATTCCATCACGGTTTATTTTGTTTATTTTGCCTCGGACTAGTTTTATCCAATAGCATTGCTAGAATCTGGTCACGTGAATGCTTTCCATATTCTTGAGTACCGTCAATAGCGATATGTTGGACAGCAGTAACGATTTTAAGGCAGAAAATAATTATGTCTGCTGTAGGTTTATCCTTCATGCTTTTGATATTGGTCATCGACAAAATAAAACAATTAACTGGGTTTGTTACTGACTGTCCAAGAAAACTCAGGTCAAGTTCATACATTTGTAATGACAGGCAGATCTATGAATCATTGACTCGAACAATTTCCTTTCTCTGTGAATGATGGGCATAAGGAAACCTCCAACGTGCATAAAGGTTACTATGCGAAAACACAGGCAAAGTTTCCGTTTCGTGACGGTTAACCTAGAATTGGGTTCCTGTCCCGCGTTGATTTTTTCGATTTTCTTGCATGCTCAAATACATTTTGCTTTAGCGCATTCATCGGGGAGGGACATATTATGTCCCACTTGACATATCTATTTGAAAAAATAAATTGTTCCATTTGCTGTCTACTCAAATTATAGAATCCTCTATTTGTAAGTTATAGTTCGCTTTTTAATATCTTCATTATTGTTTCATGCGAAATTTTGTTTTCGAAATTTCTTACTTTACTGAAACCTTAAATTAAAATTCAATATGTTAAAGCAAAACCCATCTGAGCCTGCAATAAAACCGGGTTTCAGATGTCTTGCAGAAGGCATACTAACCTAGTTTGCTTCCTCAGTAGTTAGAATACCTTTTTGTATATGCCATTCTTTTGGCATCCTGTTCCCATGAGATCGTAAATATTTAATGCTTTTTTAATATGTGAATCCTCAATTTTCTTGTCAGTTAATGAATATTGTATGCACTGTAAAGTATACCTTAAGAAAAACTCCCAGGTGATTACGTAATTCTTATCTAGATCGCACTGAATTTCACCGGTACCAGTCTAAAAATAGTGTGAATAAGCATTGACGTAGCAGTTTACTTCGCGCAAAATTAACATCAAAGACGTAGACTATTAGAGTTCTTTATACAAAATTGTTAAACGACGCATGAATCTCAGTTTATGAGATAAACTTTTTGTAGAATATGTTACCAATGATATCTATTCTGAAACATAATAAAGTCAGTTCATTAATGAATATTTTTAATTCTTTTTATTCTTTTTTTACGCTACACTAAGAGTATTGCAACCGTATAGTGAGGACAGCTGCCTAAAATATAGTCCGAGATTCTCTGCCCTTCTCCCAGGACAGAGAATCTCGGACCACCTGACACAATACACAGAAATCGGAGATCTTTAAATTTGATCCACCCGAAGTGGTTTTGTTTTTCGTTTTGCTATTTTACATATAAAGCAGTTACTTGTCTGCAGAATCACACACGTAAGACGTAGCTAACAAGCTGGAGATATTGATTCATTGTGGGCGCTTGATAACACGATATCATCGTTTTATTATCCATGTTCCCACTGTCCGTATTATACATGATAAAAATGGGTGGAAACAGTTGGATCTCAATTAAAAAGAACCAACCCAAAACAAAACAAAACAAAAAATAATATATAAAATAGATAAATTAAGGGGAAAAAATCCTAAAACTAAATACCAAAAAACCCCCAAAAATAAATATATAGTAACCCCCCCCCCCCCCAAAAAGAAGAAAATGAAAATAAAAGGAAGAAAGAAAAAGAAAAACTCGTTGAAGCGAGGACAACCCTTTCAAGACCGAAGTATACGTTTAAAATGCAAGAATTTTAGTAAAAAGAAGATATGTGACAGGTTACACAGAAACGTAATTACCTGTACCACATATCGCGGATGCCATCTCCTGGTGAATCGAACTCGAATGACAAGAGAATGTAAAAATAGCTATGTTAATAATACATTATGTCAAATCTTTATATCAAACACTACACATGTTATGTAATTTCTAAATACTGTGCTTTCACCGATAGAATTTCAAACGCGTTCATGAGTAAGTTTTTCAACAAGAATCATTATCTGTCTGAGCTCCTACTTCACTCCATTATGTTCATTATATACTAAAATTGACGCTATTCATTATTGTGCAATTTTTACGGTTTTATATCCTGCCTTTGCCTACAAATCGGTTAGGAGAGTTACATAAAACGTAATACAATGCTTTTTATATTTATTTTTACGGATATGGTGGTAATACAGGCATAGCTATAGAACAATGAAAGTTGGCATGAAGTTTCAAGTTTGGATACCTAAGTCTTTTAATTTCTGTCTATCAAATGTTTCTCCAAAAAAAAAAAAAAAAAAAAAAGAAAAAAAAAAAAAAAAAAAAAAAAAAAAAAAAATAAAAGAAAAGAAATCGTAGGAACAAGTTTCACAAAGGTGTGCATGCCTAGATCGTATCATTGTATGTGATGAAATTTCCTTGATTTAATACCAGAATAAAATACACAGTAAAGTATTTATTTATTTTTATTTATTTGTTAAAATCAGATAGATCTATCGTCATGTCAGACTTTTTAGCTCAGTACAGTATCTCTTAATCTCAGTACAATGGTCATGTATATTTTGTCAAATCAAAACTGCTATGGTAAATATTGATTATCATTATTCTGATGTATAGCAATTGAAAATCAAGCCATTCTAAAAAAAAAATACAAAAATTAGATTATTGAAGCAGGTTTTATCATTATTGTCAAGATAATTAGTGATCACCAAAAATATATTACTTTTTACTTTAGATCAATTTAGCACATCGACAAGAACTACCCAGTCAGATGGTGTTTTTCAAACGTCTCACACTGACCAAGTAGATGACGCGTTACAAACAACAACTGAAGGCAGCAACCAATCATCAGTCTTGAAAACTACTTCGTCAAACATACATAGCTCATCAAAGAGTACCCATACAAGTAACGTTTCAGAGAACACATCATCCACTCCTATTTCAACAACAACAACAACAGCACTACCAACAACAGCGGCAACAACAACAACCTCAACAGCAACATTACCAACAGTTCTACCTCAAAATTATCTTAATACATTGACGATAAAGGGAAACCTGTTGAATGCTATGGGGATGTCATTATTTTCGAATTTTGATATTTGTGAAACCAAAGATGACGTGTACAAACAGTCAGAAGGGTATATACATTCACCGCATTTTGCCGACCAGGAACATTATCCTCTTAATCTGGATTGTGCAATACGACTAATTACTGACTGGAATATGGTAATTATTTTTCGGGGTATTTTAGTAACACATGAATTATAAAGAATAAAGTGTAGCATTATTTGTTACACTCCGAAACACTTGGGATACATGCGGTGAAATATAAATTTATTTCTCTTTTTATCAAATGAGTATGCATGTTTTACTTTTTCATCATTATGATATAAGTACGGAATTCGACCAAACCCAAAGTTGAACAAGTATTTCGTTTATTAAATATGAAGTATATATTAATGAAAAGTCATTATTCGGTTCAACAAAACAAAAACAAATCGAAAGTAAAGAATAGAAAAAACCGTCAAACAAAATACGAACCCCCCATTAAATATAATAATGATAATAATAAAGTACAACCCAATCTATTATCGATAATAAATTCTAAGTAATCGGTCATGCATGTTATAAATAAGACGATGTCTTTTTCAATAAGAAAAAAATCACGTCCTTGAAATACTAGCCTTTATGTTGTTTTCATTATCATGTTTTCTCTCTATTATTTTAGAAATTCCACATCCACTTCAATTACTTTGATGTTGAGCATCACATGGCGTGTGCGTGGGATAGCATCACTTTTTTTGACGGACCGTCAAAATCTAGTCCAATATTAATGAAAGAGTGTGGCTCTGATCTCCCAAAAGATATTGTCACAACTGGAAATGCTGTTGTGATCCAATTTATATCAGACCATGTCATTAGTAAACGAGGATTTCAAATAAAATTTGAAACGGTGAACAGTAGGTATAATTAATTTATATGAGTAAGATATAAAAAGAAGTAATTTTCATGTAAACCAGTCTTATTTGAATAATATGGATATTTGCTGTATATATATATATTTGAGCAGGATGTTCCAGTCTTATCGCACTAAAAGTCTTACCCGACGACAGTGGTTCAATCCGCAGATCGATATAGATGTTTCTAAGGTGACTTATCATCTGCCTCCTTATCTGTTCTTTGGATGAAACAGTATAAATATTAGAATATATGTACCTCATAATATATGTACATCAAAGACCATCAAGCTATCCAATTAAAGAAGTCTTAAACGAACACATAAGAAATGTATAATGATAAAAATTACTATTTGAAATATAAAACTGACGTCAATTTGAGGCTACCGTGTTCTGCTCTTCTTAAAGCGGGTTTTACTTTTTTGTCTCAGAAAAATCTACGATAAAACCCATACTGACCATGGCAAGCTCCAAGACGTTTCAGCGAACACAGACCACAACGAATTCTAATCAAAAATCATCCACAACTGCAGCATTATATTTGTCATCCATACCAAAGACTACCTTTAAGGAATCAAAACTGTCGCCGGTAACGGCATCAACTGTAACTTCCTCCTCTTTTGACACATCCTCCTTTCCTACATCAACAACTATGGCATCTGTAACAGAAAAGACAGCAACTGATATAGCTATGCAACCGAAACCCACAGACTCTGGTTCAGATGTCACTACTAAGATGACTTCAGAATTCGATCACGATAAGTCCACCACGTCTGTAGATAAGTTTGGGACACTACAAACAACAAATGTACCTACTTTGTCATCATCTTCATTACAACCAACAACAACAAAACAACTAGTAACAAATGAAACTACCGAAACATTCTCGGTCTCATCTATAGGATTATTACCTTTGTCAACCTCAGCGCCCATTCATGTGTCCTCGCCAAAACAATCATCAAAACCAAGCCCAGTATCAGTATTTAGTTCAACACCATCAACATATTTGAAATTGATCTCAACGTCGTTTTCACGATCCACGTTGTCATCACCACCATCAACTACAGAATCACAGGACGTAAACACGATATTAACGAATGGTTCTATCAATATCACGTTTAGAAATTCACCTTTGAATATTAGCATAGCACAGTATGAGAACATTGGTATATTTTCACCAGGATATTTGGAGGGAAAATTTTATCCAACAAATGTACAGCAAGAATTACTCATTCATAATCCACATGGTATCGTAAGTAGTAAATTGAATAGATTCATATATAATAATATAAAAACTAAAATAATATTCTAACAGTCGTATTATAGAATATAACACAGGCAATGGCCGGTAAAAGATTTTATGGTGCTGTTTATGACCGAACCCATTATGGTTTCACTATTGTTCCATTTCATATATATCTCTCCTTGAAGTTAGTATTGCTTACATATAGATTTACAAAAGGATCTTTTTTGAACTGCAAGTTTCTATGGCGTGCAAATAATAAACAACAATTATATTTTTGAGTCCTGTCAAATATTGTACTGATTAAAACTAAAGCATACGTTATCTCATAACATAGATTATTTTATTTATTTTATTTTATATCTTAATCCCCCCCATTCTCTTTTTATTCTTCTTCTTCTTATTATTATTATTTCTTACAGGTCTTTGAAGTCCACTTCGTATTTTTCAAAATGGAGAACCATTTCTTGTGCAAGTGGGATAGCCTATCGCTTTATCAGGGTGAAACACAGCAGTCACATATGTTGCGTCGTCTTTGTGGAAGAAATGTGGCACCACTTATGTATAACATCAATACTTCTCTGCTCTTTGTATTTAAATCTGATGGGGTTATACCGGATTTGGGGTTCGAAATTTTTATTAAAAGAGGTAATTTAACATATGGGGATTATCTATCCTTGTATGATTGAGTAATTTCTGACAGAAGGAAAAAAAAAAACAAAATTGTTCAATGACCGTTAATACATGTTAGGTATGATCAGTAAAATATGCTAAGGTTTGGCCGATAAAGTAAAATTGAAAAATTCACCGTTAAATATTGTGATAAGTGATTTGAACCATTCACCCTATTGAAACCTCTGATATTGAATTAATTACGATTATACAGAAGTGTGTTATTAATCATCATGTATACGTAATTCAAATTCTATGTAAATTAAACGTGATTTATAATGTTTTCATCTTATATTGAACAGTGACAAATTCGTTGGATTCCATTTTGACCACAGCTGGACTTTCTAGAGGTTCAACGACATCGGTTGTTCAGTCATACATGTCGTCGACAAAACATACCAAAACAGCGACATCCACATCTTCAACCATACCTACAACGTCTGCATCGATATCATCGTCAATATTCTCAAAGTATGGGACATCGCCGTTTGTGTCGTCATTACTCACTAAAACACCAACATCTCTGACACATAAAACTTCTACACCATCTATTGACTCAAATACTCTACCTGTGATTTATCTGTCATCGCAAAAATCAATCACTGCAATAAATTCACCACAACCGATCACAATACCAACACAAACTCCGATGCAGACGAAAACTGCCATTTCTTCAACAACAAGTGTTTTAAGGTCCACCAATGGCAAATTAATAGCAACCACTATGTCATCCTCTACACCACTTCCTGTAGAGTGCTCGGGAGCAGGGCGACATCTTACAGCTTCCAACGGGTATTTAGTTTCTCCAGGTTATGACAGTGGTCATCCCTACCCAAATAGTGTAAATTGTTCCTGGATCATCGCAGCAAAGACAGGAAAGGTAGTTTTGGTTTTCTTCATTTTTATAAATAATGATGATGATGATGATTATGATGATGATGATGATGGTGATGGTAATGATGGTGATGGTGATTATGATGATGATAATGATGATGATGATGATGATCATCATCATCATCATCATTTATTTATTTATTTATTTATGTATTCAGTCATACATACATACATTCATTCATACTTTTATTTTTTATTTATGTATTTATTATTCATTTATTCATTTTAAGATATTATCTAGTTAAGGGCTTTATTTATTTATTTATTTATTTATTTATTTATTTATTTATTTATTCATTTATTTATCTTTGATTCGAATCATATCTAACTATTGGTTAAAAGTACACTATTTGATTGAGACTGAGAAGTATGCCATGGTGATACCGTCAAAATCGCGACGCCTTAACTTTATCGCCACTGTAATTGACATTTTGACCGTTTGAAAATACATATACCTTAATTTTTGATGTTGATAATTTCTATGATAAAAGTAGATTTAAACCATAGAAGATTTCAAGAAATTAATGAGCATTTTTCATCGTAGTATTTCTGTTTGAAATTTAAAATTATTTTATAAAAATTTAATGAAGAGAAAACAGAAGACAGCTGACAAAGAAGTGACTAAGACGAATTAAGATGGTAGAAACTGTTAACATATGTCTTGCCCTCTCTGTCTCCGCCAAAAAGACTAAGTATAGAATACTGTTAAATAGAATCCCGAATATCAAAATTAAATTTGCAAATAAAGGCATTGATTATTTAAATTTTGGCCAAATTTTAAATCATAAGTCTGTTTTAGAGACAATACCTCCATATTTCAAAAACAAAGATCCGCCATGTATTTCCTATAGCTACACGCCATCAGTTGCATCCAAAATTTATAATTACAAAGGGTTTCTACAGTGTCTTGATCTTAGCAACTCTGCATGCCATCCTCAATCGTGTGTATGTTCCTCATCTAATTTTGTATATTCTCCTTGTGGCCATGTCGTTACTGGTGATCTCAATATTGTTAAAAACACTAAATTAAGAGAACTTTTACTTAAAGGTCCAAAATACAGAGAACCCAGATCATTCACATGGAGCCAAAATTTTGAGAATATTATGAACTGCTGCGAGGAATATGCCACACGATGGGCAAAAAGAGAGGAAGTACAGATCGACACTCTTTCGGAATGGATAAAATCTATTGCAGTACTGCTTAGATCAAAAATTAAAAAATTACAATGTTCTGTAAACACCAGATTCGAATCTATTTTTAAAGATCCTGATGTTGTCAGAGAACTTACCTTCCTCCAAGAACATTATATCATTACACCAGCAGATAAAGCATCCAATAATTATACATTTACTTGTAAGAAATATTACTTTGACAGCCTAGTGAAAGAATTAGGATTAAATTCAGCTCCAGGAAATCCTACTTATACTCTCACGAAATTTTCGGTTTCGGAAGTACTCGAGAATCATAAATCTGTCCTCAATACGTTTGGTATTGACTCAAATAAATTAAATTTAGAACTTCCATATTTGTACTGCATTCCAAAAATGCACAAAAATCCTTACAAACAACGCTTTATCGCTGGTTCCTCGAAGTGTTCCACAAAATCTGTATCGATGCTACTCACAAAAATATTATCAGAAATTAAATCTGGCCTTCATAGATATTGCAAAACAGTATATTCCAGAAGTGGAATTAATCAAATGTGGATCCTTAAAAATTCAAAAGAGTTGTTAGAAAATCTAAAGTCAAAAAGTTTTACTAAAATTCACTCTATCAAGTCTTTTGACTTTTCGACTCTTTACACAACGATCCCTCATCAGAAATTGAAAGACAGATTAGCGAAAATTATTCAAAATGCATTTACTAGTAAAAACGGAAACCGCAAATTCAAATATATATAGTAATAGGCCACGATAAAACTTATTTTGTTAGGGAAAATTCTGATTCCAAAAATAAATACACTGAAACAGCTGTCATCCAGATGTTGAACTTTCTTATCGATAACATTTTTGTGGTGTTTGGAGGTAAGGTTTTTTAACAAATTGTCGGCATTCCAATGGGCACTAACTGTGCTCCGCTTCTGGCTGACATATTCCTTTACTCATACGAAGCTGAATTCATTCAGTCTTTGCTTTCGCAAGGAAAAAAACAATTGGCTCTTGGCTTCAATTTTACTTACAGATATATAGATGACTTGCTTTCAATTAATAATCCTTCATTCGCGGATTACCTTAGCATCATCTATCCAAGTGAACTGGAGGTCAAAGAAACCACAGAAACTAGTAATTCTACTTCGTATTTAGATATTATGTTGTCTTTCGACATTAATGGTCAATTGAAGACCTCACTCTATGACAAACGTGACGATTTCAATTTCTCTATCACAAACTTTCCTTTCATAAGTAGCAACATTCCATCATCGCCCGCATACGGCGTATTCATATCTCAGTTAATACGTTATTCCAGAGCATGTTCAAATTACAGTGACTTTGTTCTGAGGGCTAGGCGACTTTCAGTTAAGCTGCTCAACCAGGGCTATATATGTGCTAGACTAGCAACGTCACTGAGGAAATTCTATGGTCGTTACGAGACTCTTATTACTCCATATGATATCTCGTTATCCAGACTTTTAAATGATATTCTGGACTGAGACCGATTCCGATCATTTTACACAGATTTGACACCTTCTACACTAGAAGGTTACCTACTTCGACTTCTCCATAATTAAATACATATGGAATTTACACGATCTGACTCTTTCTACTGGGTATATGTGACGGGTGTTGCTAGCAAACAGGAGATGCTCACTCTCCCCGGGCACCTGATCTCACTCCATCACAGGGGTTCACATATGCTCTTCAAGTAGACATATTTTGTTATTTTCCATTTGTTTTTCATTTTTTACTGATTTTGTATGTCCTCTGGTTTTATGATTTTTGGACTTGTGCTTTGGATTTATCCATCATCTCTACATCTAAAATAAATAAGTACATAAATATATAAATAGGTTAATTCAAAGATTTAAACATGTTTAATCATTTTCACTTTTTGCTTAATAAAGGTAATAGAAATTCGATTTGAAGCAATGGACATTGAAAAAACACCGGGATGTAAATGGGACAGCATTACAGTGTTTGATGGTCATACAAGTGGCAGTAAAGTGTTAGGGAAATTTTGTGGTAACACCAATCCCAGTCCATTTAATTCATCACACGAAAGTATTCTTATAGTCTTCCAAACAGATAGGATTGTGCAACGAACAGGATTTAAACTATTTTATGAAACCAAAGCTGTAACAAACATTCGTAAGTAAAAATCAGTAATAATAAGTAAGAATAGTTCGTATACGGTATGTGTTGTTTGTTCCACTGCCAAATAGAGCTACTTATGTTCTTAGCTTACTATGCTTGTCCATGCAATGATGTGTCATGCATTTGAAGTAGATATGTTAAGGTTGTATACCCTGTGTTCGCTAGTACTGTGCATATTATGGGTAAAGTTTTTCTAAATTGTCTTTGTTATATATACTAGCCTAAAACTAATTAAAAAAAAGGACCCTTGCAAATGTTGTGATCAAATTCGTCGTATTAAGTGAGATATGGCTGTCTAAAACGCGATGTTTGTAAACAGAATGTTTACAACCAGTTTATCACGTGATCTAATTCGGAAGCTGCCGCATCATGAAAATTGATGGAGGGCGAGGTAAATAAACTTGACGAGTAACTTTAAAAATCTGCATTCACGTCTGCTAAAGTTAGCATTTACTGAAATCGTTTTCTTTTGGAGTCTCCCTTCATCGTATTTATTTTGATTAAACTGCGCATGCGCGAAGTCAGGTTGTGATTGTATTTATCGAATACACACTTTATTTACGAAGTATTTTCTTTTTATTTTGATATCTCCGAGGGTTTGAAGCAAGAAAAATTGTTATGAACTCAAAGTTAGTAACTTCAGCCACACGAGAAAAATACCGTTTTTGTTTTACATGCCCTAATTTTAAAAATTATACCGAATTGTAGGGTATACAACTTTAATAATAGATGTATACAAAATAAGTATTATGTAATCATAACCTACGCAGTAACGTTAAGGCACTCCACGACGTAATTGACATTATAACGTATATTAAAAATCGCATAAGAAATAGAATAAAAATTATTTATGCAAAAATGGTAAAAATGCCAATTGTTTAACAAGTTTAATTTTCACACATTTAAATTTCATTCCTAGTTGTTTGCAATCACGTGACAGCTATATATAGCACATGTAGTATTAACAACAAAAAGTGCAAGGGCATATTGCCCAATTTGGTAATCAAATTTTGTTGTAAACAATAAATGGAAACTCATCAATAATATTTATAGCTGTGGCCAACTTATAAAAGGCGTAATTGCGTATAAATACTGCAATGGAATTGTTGAATGTTGTAGTTTTATAAGACATTGTCTAATTAAATTGAACTTCCGTTGGTCTTTTATAATCTAAAAGTTAGACCCAGCAAGACGCATTTCTAATAGACACAGGACAGTCTTTGTGTGAAATTACACAACAACAGAGTTAAGAAAAAGGTTGCACTATAGCGTTTTTCTTGGCATGTTGGTTGCTGCAGTGTCTCCCGCTTCATTTAAGGCATTGGGCCATAGTGACGTCACAATGACGTCAATATTTTGGCGGGTTTTCTGCTACATTGTATAATTGTGTATTGCCTTAACACAACTGCGTAAAAGAAGATTAAAATGCTTAATAGTAGACAGTTTGTACCTATCAACTATATCAACTTAGATTTGCACATGTAATATTATAAGAAATGTTATGCTAAAACGATGGCCTGTAGCCATCTTTCTTATTAATTAAGTATTGAACACTATTTTCAGCTCCTGACGTCACCACCTGTCCTGTTGGTCAGTTTCCGTGTTCTTCGGGGCAATGTATACTGTCTGAGTGGTTATGCGACGGAGAAGCAGACTGTGCAGGCATGGAAGACGAGGCTTCATGTGGTAATAGAGTTAATTATTTATTCAATTTAATGATTTTTTTCTATTTGTAGACTCTCTATTATCGTTTATAGGTCAAAAGGGCCCACAGTGCGAACGACCATACACTGTATTCGTACGTTTCTAATGTTGAAACGTCACATTCTATATGTATTTAAAGGCCATGATACCCGATGGAATATGAAAGAAAACGTTTACCGACAAAAACGATCGTAGTATGTAAAAATAGGAAATGTAGAGACCAACGCCCAAAACATGAACTTTATCACCCTAGCTTTGTACAGTAAAGCAGCTGATCAGCTATTTGCTTTAGTAGAATATTTTACCTATATTTAGCCATTGATTATAATCGACTATTATGTAGTTTCTGTGGAATGTTTTCTATAAATATAAAATAAAATAAATATTTTATGAAATATTGTAATATGTTTGATTATACTACTTTCCGGGTAAGTGGATAAAGATGGAAAACTAGTTAACCACTATTAAATGAATAAACGTGTTATATGAACGTCAAAAGGGTGTATATAAGAGAAAACAGAAGACATCTGACAAAGCAGTATGACATACATTACCAAGGACATGCACACAAAACAGGATAATAGTAAAATATAAACGGAAAAACATTACAAAAATATTCGATTGTGCTACGGGTACGATACTGATTTAGGACGGTCAATTGAAGTAAAAAACTTCATTCAATAGGTGTGGTTAATTGGTTTACGGGCGCCCATCTTCCCACACACCGCAAAAGCAGTACAATCAAAGGACACTCATTGAAAAATTTATAAATAATCTCCAATATCGAGAACAAGGATCGACAGGTATCTCAAGAGGAGAGGTCATAAAAATTTTTACACACGTTTATAAGATATATGTTGCTGTCAAAAATATGCAAGACGACATCAACATAAGTAAACCGTGCTCTGCCCGTCTGTAAGCGAGCTCAGATCCTTCATCAATAGGAGTCACAGCTAACAGTCAGAGTGGACGAGGATCAGGACCTTGTCTCCTCTGAAAAAGTTTGGACAAGGCCCGTCATAAAGTCCCTAGCGCCCTGTTAGTCAGCATGCAACGCTCAAGTAAAAGTCTGTACAGTGTTAAAGAGGGACCTAATACAAGGCCTATGGTCTTATTTCAGAACCCGCCGATATAAAATATTGTAATCTGAAAGTAATCTGAGAATGTATTGCATGAAAGTCCAAAACATTAGTGCAGGAAGTATCGGCTTTATTTAATTGAAGTTCGGGTGGATAAATGTCTGAAATACAGTTTTCATACTCAGGGTTATCGATAACTAAAATATCGTCCAGATATCTAGAGGTGTCATTGAATTATCAATAAGGTCGAAACGTTTATATGTTGGATATCGTTTGCCTTGATTCTGCCATGTCGTTGAGTAATATCCAAAATCCAGAATAATAAAATGAAATTTCATTATACATTTATTCATCGAAAGATATATAACATTAAAAGAAAATATTAAATTTTTATTTATATCTTTCCCGAACAGGACAATGTTCGACTGGGGAATTCCGATGTGGGAATGGGAATTGCATTTCTGCTCTGTTGCAATGTGATGGAAAGGTAGACTGCATAGATCATACAGATGAACAGAATTGTGGTAATAATGATTTAAATTCATTTATGATTCATTTAAGAATTAGTAAAAACATAAGGAAATGAATACATTCATTAATCTAGTGCACTATATGTGCATTTTAACAACTTATGTTTCTTCAGTAATGCTCAAGGCCAAGACTGTAGAAATCCTAAGTATAAATACTAGAATAGAAAATCGATTTCTAAACCGACCTAACAGTAACCAAAGAACCAATACATGCCACAAGGGCTTAGTATCGTGTATAATATTTTACAGTTTGATATTATATTGTATATCCTACTGAAAGTTTTGTAGATAGGAGTTAAATATTTCTGCAAGATCATTGTTATTTATAGTTTTTGTTTGGAACCACACAAATGAAAAAATGTGCAAGTTCTATTCTGAATTTGTTTCTCAGTATATGAATTCTGTCGAAAAGTAAAAAAAAAAAAAAACATTTACAAACAAAGCATGATCTTGTTCAAATTATACATTGTTTCCTCGCTCCCATACTTGAACGTATATAAATCTGATGTCAAATTAACTGAAGCCAACCGGAGAAATTTATCACAGGGGTATTAATTATTACATATACGTTTCACTCCAATTAAAGTCAGTCAAGTGTAAATGTGTCAAACCTAATTAGGTCAGGAATGTTAATGTTGATATCACAGCAGTCCGTTTCACTAACATTCGTAGAAGTTACCATAACTGATCCCATAAATCAGGTATCTACGGAATCAACGACGAATTCGTAATTCATGTAACTTTCAATGAATTTTATTATAAGGTTATGCTTATGAGTTTTAGTGAAACGCATTTTCATGAGGTTCATCTGCGTTTGCTGGTTCACTTACGATTGTTAGTGAAACGGGCAGCAGGATTGCATTGTCGTTGTACTTATTTTCTCTATCGTGAGCGGACGAATTTATATCGTAAATGTTGCCGCTAATTGGTACCATTATGTCGTAGAACTTGTTCGAGTCGGTGTACAGTAAATAAGCATGATCGCTATAATATTCATTTCATTTTGCATGTTTCCTTTTGATAGTTTGTTAAATCATTTCTTGGTGATGAGAGTTGTTTTGTACATCATTCTGTTTATTATTCACACTTTACTAAATGCTATTGAGTCTTTTCGTTACTCAGACTTATTTCTCATTTGAGACGGTATCTGACCTAAAACAGTTATGACGTCATCAATTTCCTATAAAAACGCCATTTGTGAAATATCATTTCCCAGAGTTTTAGATCAGTTTCCATATAGAATTTGATGACATCATTTTTTACGTCAGATACCGTCCCAAATGGGAAGTAACTCTGTATAGCTAAAAGACCGAACAAAACTTTGCGGTGCATATTTGAAATCGTTTCCATTTTTCTAGTTATTCTTCAGCATCCTTCTTATGAACTTAAAGTAAAATATTCCAAAAAATGGATTCCCGTTTGTAGAGATGAAAACTGGAATGATAATGTGGCCAATACAGTATGCCAGGCTATTTATTTCAGGTACTCTTTTACAATCCACTAGTCTCTAAAACACATACATTTTCGTCCATGAATTCATATAAAAGTAATATTATTCAGAAAAAGTAGAACATATTTCAATGATCATCTTGCCAATATTACGACAGAAGCACGTGATAAATTCAAACCATATTGTATCACTGACGCGTAAGGCCGGAACTGCATAAGTTAAAGACGTTTTAATTACTAAAATAATTAGAAAGAAAGACCACACATCGAAAAACAGAACTGCACTATACATTATGTTTTCTTTTGCATACAGTACAAAGAAGAATGTGACTTTCTCATTTTCGAACTCCTTAATTTTTATGAGAGCTACGGGCGCTAAAACAGGAAGTAATATGAGAAGCATGTTCAAAGTAACGACATCCTGTCAACTACATCAACAAGTCCACGTTACTTGTAACAATAACGGTAAGTCTAGGAAAAAAATCTGTTTTTTTCTTACAATACATGTTTTAAACATATGTACTATAATATATTGAAAAAATTATTTATATTCTTAGTTTTACCTTGTACTTTTGTATACGTAAAATACGCATTAACAGTTGCTGTCTCACTTTGGGAAAAAAGAGTAGAACATTTGCAATATAGAATGTTTGTGTTCTTTTTCTTTCGCCTTTTAGTTTAATGCATACATAACTGATGCGGTGTCACTGTCACACATGAAGGTCGAAATGACCAGTATTACAGCTTTCGTAAATGTAGATTAAATACAAATCTAACCAAAATATACAGTCTGATTCTGATATCTCAGTGAGGACAAAACCTTATTATGTTTTTTTACAATCTTTTCAATATAGAATGTGGTAAAAGAAGCAGTTCCTTGATTACTCCGTATATCTTAGGCGGAAGTTCATCCTACAAAGGACAATGGCCGTGGATGGTAGCCATAAGAAGTGGCGACAACTTCTTGTGTGGTGGTACATTGATATCCGAGTATTGGGTCGTGACTGCAGGTCACTGCGTTGAAACGTATGTAGTGTTTATTTTTTGGACCAGATATGTTAATCAGGTTCAGTTCTAAACCTGTTATATACTTCCTTGTCGTCTGCTTGTCATTGGTTTTTAATTGCTTGTAATTACTTTAACATTTTCACGTCAGTGTTTGATCTAACTTACGAAAGTTAAATATATACACAATTTTTAACTATCATTCTTAATGGATTACAAAGCCGGCGTGGCCTAGTGGTACAGTTAGGTACACTCCTGACCTTACATAAAGTGCACTTCAAGTTAACTATATGACTGCTTTTCAAGTTTACCTGGCGACAGCAGAGTAAACCTGGAATCAACTTTAGTAGTAAACTTGATTCCAAGTTTACTCCAAGTACACTTCAAGTTTAGTTTACTTTCTATACACATGTAGATTTACTATATATTTCTATTAAAACAACTTTTTATAAAAATTTTTTATATAATATAGGCAATTGTACATAATAAGACAATTATATCGATCGTGTTATAATAATTGTAATAAACAAAGTGAAAAGTAAACTTGGTGTCACGTGATAGTAAACCTGCAGACGGAATTACTTTAAAGTAAACTTTATATCAAGTGCACTTGACTAAACTGTATGACTGGTTTTCAGGACGAAAAACTAAACTAGAAGTGCACTTGTCAAGTGCACTTTAATGTAAGGTTAGGACTGCACCCAACTGTATCGCGTCGGACTCCTGATCGGGAGGCCGGGGTTCGAGTCCCGCTCTAGTCATGCCGGTGTCATGTCTTTCGGATGAGACAGTAAAAACCGAGGCCCCGTGTCGTGGTATGCATGGCACGTTAAAGATCCCTCACTGCTTCGGGTAGGTCCGTTGCAAAGGTCAAAATGTGTATGCCCCGCATCAGGCAGATGCCGTCACCATATACGTGAACTATTCGTGGTGTGACGTTAAACAAAAATCAATCAATCAATCTTAATGGGTTACAAGAATAATTAAAAATTCAAACACCAAATTATTGTATTTTCAATGGTTTAATTGTTTTACAAACTTTAATTTGAAAATTATGTTCTTAGTTTTACATTTTCCTTGTTATACATGAGATGTTTTCTTTCGTTTATTTTAGGCTACAGTTCACACCGCAGATTCTTACAATAGTTGTAGGATCATTGAAACATCAGCCTTCGTACAATACCGAAGCATACCGAGTAACACATATTGTACTTCATCCGGAACAAAGTTTCGTCTATAATGCAGATATTGCCCTATTAAGACTACAGAAAGCGGTTAAATTCAACGATTATATCAGACCACTCTGTACAGACAGCGGATACGGACATGTAACTCGTTCATCCGTATGTTATACCGCTGGATGGGGAGTAACCAGCATGGATAGTATGTTGATATCATTTTGTATAGATTTGAAGCTGGCGTGGCCTAATCGTAATGTGTCGGACTCCTGATCGGGAGGACGGGGTTCAAGTCCCACTCTGGTCATGCCGGTGTCATGTCTTTCGGATGAGACAGTAAAAACCGAGGCCCCGTGACGTGGTATGCATGGCATGTTAAAGATCCCTCACTGCTTCGGGTGGGTCTGTTGCAAAGGTCAAAATGTGTATGCCCTGCATCAGGCAGATGCCGTCACCATATACGTGAAATATTCGTGGTGTGACATAAAACAATAACCAATCAATCAATCAATCAATGTATAGATTTGTATATAGCGTTTTAACGTTTTATACACAAAACCTAATTTAAATTTCATCCAATCTGAATTAATTCCATTCAGAATCTGAATTTCGTTCATTATATTAAAAAAAAAATTCACTATGTTTATAGTGCATAGTTTGTATTCATGGCGGGTATTGTTTGCCGAACAGGCAAACTTCTCCCAGCACCTCTACTCGGATTTTAGTTATCTTGCCATAGCTGTTATGTGGTATCAGACATTTTCTTTCATATACTTCATATCTTGATTGCATATATTGTATTATTGTCAAAGAATTTTTGTATTTTTCTACATTTTTTAGATTATTATACAACGGTCCTTCCTAATTCTCTTCGTCATGCCAAGATGAAATTATGGTCGCATTCTAAATGTCAGAAAACTTATGGAGGGAAAATGAAAGACTCGATGATTTGTGCGGGTTATGATCACGGTCAAATAGACACATGCAAGGTATGTGCGCTCAATCCACTATCGAAAATTCCGATATAACAAACTTAAAGTTGTATACCCTACAATTCGGTATAATTTCAAAAATTAGGGCATGTAAAACAAAAACTGTATTTTTCTCGTATGGCTGAAGTTATCAACTTTGCATTAATAACATTTTTTGTTGATTCAAACCCTCGGAGATATCAAAATAAAAAGAAAATACTTCGTAAATAAAGAGGATATTCCATAAATACAACCATAACCTGACTTCGCGCATGCGCAGTTTAATCAAATCAAATACGTTGACGAGATACTCAAAAAGAAAACGATTTCAGTAAATTCTAACTTTAGCAGACTTGAATGCAGATTACTCGTCAAGTTTATTTACCTCGCCCTTCCGAATCAGATCACGTGATACATTGGTTGTAAACGTTCTGTTTAGTTTACAACATCGCCTTTTAGACAGTCATATCTCACTTAATAGGACGAATCTGATCACAACATTTGCAAGGGTCCTTTTTTAATATGTTTTAGGCTTATATATAATCAGAACAATTTAGAATAAATACACTTATGTACTGCACTAGCGAACATAGGGTATACAGCTTTAACATATTAACAAAAGGTATATGTATTTTTAACATCGATGTCAGTAAGTTTGATGTGTATAGCAAAACGTCGAATATCCAAAAAAGCAAAATCCTCTTCTTATTCAGTTATGAAACTGAATTTGTTTCATTTTCTCTTATTTCTTCATTTTTTCGTATAGTATTCAATATTTATAATAGAATATATATATTTATGTAGTATAACAAAAATGGCTAGCAAAACCTTAAATTTTCTACAGGGTGATAGCGGTGGACCTCTCATGTGCAAAGTAGGTAACGATAGATGGATTCTTGCCGGTGTAACAAGTTGGGGTGAAACGCCTTGTGGACAATCAGGAAAGCCTGGAGTTTACACCAAAGTGGAATCTTATTCACCTTGGATACAAAGCGTTTTAGAAAATAAGAGTAAGTTAAATAACAATAAATCAAATAAATAATCATAACGATAACAGGTACGCATGTATTTACTTGCTGATTGTTACCAACTAAACAGGAGATGAGCATTCCTCCTGAGCTCAAATCAACCCTGGTTTCCAGAGACCAATGAGTGCCAGGTGTGGTAGGTTGTTGATAGCGCCACAGGTATTTCATTTTATTGTTTCTTACTATGGGCCCAGCCCTTTGTGTTCTATTATTCCAAAGCATCCCAAAGTGGCAAAATGTAGTCCTTCTTCCATGAAATTTCGGAGTTTGAATCCTTGGTCAAAATATGTGAGTCGGTATGCCAGATACAGCATACGCTTGTTTGAAGTCAGTGTTTCTTTTCTGTATACATGTATTATATTAATTCATACTGTCTCTGATTGTCACAGCCATGTTTCATTGACAGTGACTTCGGTTATTCCATTAATGCTACATGCGACTAACTTTAATTAGCTCGGTAGAACCAACGATTGCGAGTGTTACTGCTCGACAGGAGGTGACCATTCCTCTATATAACTTGATCTACTTTCGTTCTTCGGATATCACTAATGACCCCTTCTCCTTTGTTTTGTCTAATGTCATAAATATTTCTATCTAAACGTCGTTTAGTGTCTGTCACCGATGACGGATAGATGTAATGATCCATTAGTGGACGTTTTTCTTTTGATTAGGCCGTTCACATGTGTGTACATTTGAGGAATATGATATTTGCGGATTCCAAGATATATCCACTACATCATTCATGTGGACAAGGTCCAAAGGAGGAGTAACTGCAACATTCCGACCTGTCCTGGATCATACATTCAAACAACCAACAGGTATTGTTCTTATATGACGTACAAATATAGGTTTATAAAAGTGTTTGATCAAAAGTAATATATATATATTGAGGGAGGGGAATTTTATCATAATCTTTATTCAAATCTATTAGTAATAACTTAAACTTCCTTTTTAAGTATTATTTCCTATATTATGTATCTGAGCTTTTACACAAATGATTTTGAACTGATCTGACCTGCTATTGTAGTGAGTGGGAAAGTGGGCCTGTAAACTGGGGTTAACCACACCAATCTGATGACGATGGTCTCTTCAGTTGACTCTTCTTCATCAGTACCTAAACTGAGTTACAAATGAACATATTTGTGAAATTCTTTGGTGCTTGCCTCATTCTTTTTACTGTACATGTCTGCTGTGCCGTTTGTCATACAGCTAAGTCAGATATCGTTTTTCCTTTCTTTGAATTGATCATTTTTGTAGGTCACTACCTGTACACAGAGGTACCCCATCAGGGTAAAGATACCGATCAAGCCGTGTTGTTGTTACCATATAATACAACAAATAATCCTCAATGTATGACGTTAGCTGTAATATTTGTGGGAACTAGTAATATTGTGCTTGAAGTCCGTGTAACCAAGAACAACACACGTATCCCAATATGGCGGACGACGGCTGGTGTCATGAGCTGGCACAATGCATACATAACACTGCCCAGTAATAGTTCTGACGTGCGTATAGTAGCAATCCAAGGTGTACATAGTCATTCCGGGGTCGCCATTGACGATATACATGTGCAAAGTGGGACATGTTCATGTAAGTATAAACTAAACAAAATGTAGCAAGAAATATGAAATATTTTAATAATTCGATAGATTTTTATTTGCGATGACGATTTTCGAAAAATTTATGTTTTAACAATAAACTTCATATTGTATGTATGCATATATTCTTATGCTGTATGAATACAAATATTTTATCTATATCATACAATTGGCTCTAACGTAATTTCAATTACTCTAAATATTCATTTGTTAAATAACATATTAACAGTCAATTAATCAGTTTTAAATGCAGAAACAAAGTGGAAACGTATGAATGACAGTCATGAGTCAGTATCGTAACTGCACTATAATCGAATATTTTTATGATTTCCTTATGTGTTTTCATATTATTACATTATATAATGTATATTTCCGTGGTGACTTGTCATACGACTGAGTAAGTAACTTTTCTTTCTTCCCTTACAGTGTCTACGGATTACCACTGCGATTTCAATCATGGTAACATATGTAAATATCAACAAAGTACTGATGATTTATATGACTGGGAATTAAGTTTACCGAGTGGAAACAGTAAATATGGTTCGTTTATTTGTTTGTTTGTATGCTGGATTCTTGTAGATTAAATCAAATATCTAACAAACTACCAAATATGTCCTTACTGTTTAGGATACAGTTTCGATAATGTTCGAAAAGTTAAATGAAATTTGATCTAGCTAATCTGCTATATAATTGTTGGCCGGCACTAGCCGGCCCATCCTTTGATAGAAGTTTAGGAAAGTCGCATGCGTTACCGCGGTACAGTAAAACCACACCCCAAGAGTTTTACACCAATGGTAAAATTAGGATTTAATTCAGTGCGGTGACCAAGTGTAAAGTCGCTTACACGTTCTGATAGATTTATATGAGTGTATTATAAAAATTATTTTGATTGCCAACTTTTATTGAAAAATAAAAGCGAGACTAAAAGCTATTCAAAGACATTCTATTTTGGTTCCCCTACATGTTTGACCTAGATACGCTAGATGTAGGCACCGTCCATTTGACCTTCAAGGGTGTACTCTGATATTTATGCTAGGATCACTTAAAGCGATATCTTTTTCACATAAAATTTGTAGAAATAAAGTATTCCGTTATCTCGTGAAATTGGGTTTGCTCGTTTAATATACTTATGAAAGTTTTTCTTTTTAACCTTTTGCACAAACAGCCCCCCCCCCCTTTTAATTAGAAGAACTATGTGCCTTATTATGCTTACATAAGCCGTACATTCGGGTTACTTGTGTGTTATCCTTACACAAACGGATTTTTTTCTCTGAAACCTGGTCCAGAATGGATGATATTTAGAATAAAATTGCAGTTCAATATGTTTTTATGTAGTTGATATTTCTGCAATTAACATGTGTGAATATATTTCTTTTATAAGCTTTGTTTAACACAAAATTTTGATTGCCATTGTAAATGTACATGTCAACATGTTAATAGTTATTAGTTGGTCAAGAAATGGATTTTGGGTTTCCAGATGATAACCAGTTATAGGAATCTTTAATATTGAAAATACTTTACACAGTGATAGTACATGAAGACAGCTTGCATGGGATTGTGTTGGGGCCAGTAGGTCAAATAGATTTCGGGTTTTCAGATGAACTTTCTGTTAGCAGTGTACAATTTTGAAGTAACTTTACACAGTGATAGTACATGACGAGTATTAATTCCTAATTAAAAGTTGTGTTTCAAAGACTGACGAAGGCAGGGGGACAAGTGTTGCATGCAACACAGACTGTAAGCTTGCTCGTTGTGTATTAAAATTGTATCAGCCTTTAATGTACTTCATAGTTTTAACACGCACGTGTTCCGGCCCATCGTTTGGTGCTTGCACCAAATTGTTTCTTGTTTATATATCATATACGTTATAAATGTAGCATATCACGTCTATTGGCTAACTTAAATTTACAACTTGTATCACTATTTTGATTCGCTTGCATTAAGGTGTAATAGATGCGGAGACGGTGTAGTCGAGGTTAAGGCCGATCGTTAAGTCCCAGTTTCAGAACCGACCGGCAATATGTCTATCGGATATTAATGAAACGAAAATTCGAAACTTCTGTGCAGTGCATCATTCAAAGCCGTTTCACATTAGGTATATTTGTTAATCAGAGTTATTCGACATATGAGGATGTATCTGACGTCAAACCATTTTGACATCGACAAGATCCCTTGATTATTGATTAAATACATGTTTTGTTACTTTTTTTTCTGATGTTATTCGTTTCAGATATGAGTCTTTGCTTTGATGGAAATCACAAGCCTTACAATTCGAAATCCAAAGTATCTAGTCCAATAGTGAAAGCAACACTCCCGTTCTGTCTAAAGTTTCGATATCAAATGTGCATACCCGGAGAGCTGTCTATAAAATCAAATGTCGAATTTGGTAGTCAGGTGATATTTCTGGAATCCGTATGGAAGAAGAAATGGAATCTGAACTCGTGTAGTAAATGGTATGATGGCAATGTGAATTTACCAGCTCGCAATTATAACTATAGTGTCACGTTTCAAGGGACCGTATTTGGTTTAAATGGCCAGATGTGTATTGATGATGTTGACATACATTATGGCAACTGTATATTATAGTTATCAGAATAGGATATGGATATTCTAAGGCACAGAAATGTAATCCACAGATAACATTTAATGCTGATGTGGCTACCTAACAGGGGATGTTTACAACTTCCGAACAACTAATCTCAACACTGATTTGCAGTTATGAATGTTAACCTCGGTGCATTTTTGCGAGTGCCGGAGTACATAATACCAGTAACGTCCGTATTTTCCTTTACCGAAATGGGTGAAATGGGAAACATGTAAAAGTAGAAATTTACTTATGTACTAAGTGCTCTTTGTGCCCAGTGGCACATACGGCAGCCACAAAATATCTGCATCCAGTCCTGTCCTTTGCTCTTGTTTCCACCGTCCTTTACGACAACACCATCTATTTTAGCTCACTCTCTGCTATACTTCGCCATGTTGTTTTAGCCCTCACCTTTTAGGGTTTTTTCCCATCAACTGTCCAGAGGATGGCTTCTATGATGACATCATGATGGTCTTCCTGATCACATGGCCGATCCATAGTAGAAAGTAGTTAATGAATTTTAGATATATTTGTGTGTAAATTTGCCAAAGTTAAAGATGTGATGTAATGAATCTTCTGAATGGAATTTACTGTAAAATAAATATTTAATTTCGCTGGGCCATTTTACCGGCAGTAATGGATTTCACATAGATTTCTTCATTGTATTTGTTTGAATTTGATAAAAGACCAAGGGGCCGAACATTTGTGGAGAAAAGGTGTTTAGTGTTTTATTTAAAGATATAATGTTAACATTGCTTGTAAGTTTTGAATTAGGGGTTTATTGATGAAAAATCATGTAATATTTAAATTATATAATCTAGGTGAATGCCTGGATATGGAAAAAAAAACATTGATATTGTTACGTGTATTTGTTGATTTGTTATTTTTTATATTTACGATATCAAGGTAGAATATCAGCATGTAATATACATTGAATCATATTCCTTTTTTAATTTGTTATTTATCGAAATGATCAGCACCTGTTTCGTATTGTATATGTTTTATGTATGTTTTATACTGTATTATACAAATTATAATTCAAACGAAATATAATATTCTATTGTACGTTATCTGACCGATATACCAAATAAGGCAATTAGTTTTAAAATAACGTCATTAACGTAGTAGATATAAGCCAGTGGGCGGTTGTTCATAGCTTTAACTAAATTTTTATTACCCCTGTTGGACTGAATAACAATTTTTTTTCGAAAAAAATACTTTAGGTAAAGGGTCTTATTTTGTAATGTGAATCAAAATGATATATTCCGTTTAAAGATAGTAATTGTATCTATTGAAATCTAAATAGTGTTTGTTACGGATTTGAATAAAACTTCATACTTTTACTGTTTCATTGAAATGAAAAAAAACCTTTTACTTAGGGTATTCTTTTAAATTCGAGGGAGTTAAACTTAAATTCATCTTTCTTTTTCATTTAACTGAAATTCATTTAAATTTGAAAGAGTTAGATTGAATAAAAATTGAAAAGCTTAACAGTAAAGTTTTGAGCAACAGGGCTCAGTTGTTGCTAAAACATTTTAATTTGCACGTGATAGATTTTTAAATATATGTAACAAGAACTAACCAAACAGTGAGCAATGTATTATTATTAAATATGCAGTATACACAGAGTTAAAGCTTGGAATACGAACTAAATATAACTGCAAGCTGGCAAGATTAAATTAAATGCATTACTATTAATTACATGAGATTAGGTTTATATGCTATGCTGTAATCTATTATCATTCATTATATGGACCTTGTCGTACTATAGATATCGCCAGAACATAAAGAGACGTGTGATTGAAATAATAGGTATAAATGTATTTATAGACCATTTTGATAAGGTGAGTTGTCTGCTTTTGTTTATTAAGGTAGTCAGCGGAATTGGAAAACAAGTGGTATAGAAGTTGTGCAATAATTAATCTAATATTATTTTCCTCATTTTATGCTCAAATGAACATTGTGGGATATGGTCAGTGAAGTAGCAATTACATATACATTTCAGTGATAATATACATGAAGTGAGAGTTCTTCTCGATGGCAGTCAATTACCTTATTGAAATGGCCTATTGAATCTTTTCGTTAAACAGAGTTACCTCCCATCTGTGACGGTATCTGACGTAAAGCAATTCTGACGTCATCAAATTCCTACGAAAACGTCATTTGCGGACTATCATTTCCTTGAGTATTAGATCAGTTTCTATGGCATTTGATAACGTCATAATTGTTTTACATCAGATACCGTCCCAAATGGGAAGTAACTCTGTATAACGAAAGAACCGAGTATTGATAAACATTATCTCTTTACATAAGAGATTTTAGCAAGTCTAGTTTTAGTCAATACGCACTTGTAATATCTTCGAGGTATCTTCAACAAAATACTGGAGATGTTTTCAACGTACAAGCAGCTAGTACCTGTTAGTAGATACAAAATACTAGCACTAAAACCTCTTGTGTTCAACGTAGTCTTTGATTATTGCGACTTAATCCATGCATGCGACTAAAAATCCAATATTTACGACTCACTGTCTTTTATTAGTGCTCTGGCGATAGAACCGGAGGGTCCTATATGTTTTCACATTGTCTGATTGTCTATCCGTCTGAAATACATTGGAGTTACTTACTTGAAATTTGGTATGTAACTTCATATCATTGCGTTACGTTCGAGTTGGTCATGATTGACCTATTTTTGGAAGAGTTAAAGCCTTTGAACTTAGCAAAGTTCGGATATTTCACCGTTATGGAAACTAGTGGGGGGCATTGCGTCAAAAATACCCAGTATGCTTGTTTATGACTTAATTTTTTTGATTTACTCTCCTAGATGGTATTTCTTTTAGGATGTCGGTCTAAATAAGTGTATATAATATAAAGCATGAATATCGCCTTACATACTAGTAATTATATAGATGTTGATACATGTATATTGTTTTACTTCCATGTTCAAAGTATTTTATTGAAGTTTATAATCATACAATCATTGTACAGCTATCGTGTTATGATATAGTAATTGTCTAAGATTTGTATTTTATTTTTATATTCTGAATAATCAAAAAATAATGTTCACTTTTAAGTACGGGTATACATGATTTCAATATTAAAATAATAATGATAATAAAAAGTTATGACATATTGAATGTTATGGAATTGATTTTCAAAATAATGTCCATTTCAATGAAAGGGAAAGGCATATAAAGTACATTGGCAGCTAGATAAAGACTGTAATTTGACTTGAATGAATAATTAAATTGCAACCATCAGAGGTTTACCTTTCTAAACGTTTTGACGTATACATACTGCATCTCGTACCGGTATGTGTTTGGGATAATTTTTCTTCTAGCATACCTTTTGGTATTTAACGAAAATGCATGTAATGTTCGTGTCAAAAACGTTTTATGTGTATTGGATATAATAACACCACCGTCCGTTCACATGTGTTCGTCTAATTTACCTTGCCCACGCTGTAAACCTATATTCTGTATTTGCCCAATTAAGTTAATTAATACTGAACAATGTTTATCGTTGGATAAGAATATGTCTGGACTTCGATTTACGTCCATATCTATAAGGTCAAGGTACCGGTATTATCTCTAAGGTCAAGGTCATAATATGACATTTACTGATTACTTGTCCGATACATAAAGTTTATACACGGTTGCTCAAACAACTGTTTGAAGAATTGTATGACATTGGTTCAAGGTCATTACAGCAATATGAAGGTTATAGCTATTCATTGAAATTATTGTGCGTCCATACTGGTTTTACTCATGTTAATATCTCAAATGTTATCCGTGTGACAGAACTTAAAGTCTGATCTCCTTGGTCAAGGTCACAGTGGGCCTGTGACAAAATTGTTGTCTGGCTTAAAACCCTCTAGAATTAACGTTAACTTGTTCCTTAGATCGTTTACCTAAATATTATATAATTATAATGTAAAGAAGTACGTGTCGTTCTTGACCAAGGTCATATATGACGTCTGTAAGCGTCTGAACCAAATCTTGATCGGTCTAGAAAACTTTTCTTATCGCTTTGATCTACTTCATACTTTGCACAATCGTAACGTGACTTTCCAGGACAAGGTAAATAAAATGTCGCAAGAGGTTATTGTTTCGTTAGGAAAGAATTTGTTAAGACAGTCAATGCGCTAAGGAATGCCCCTCTTTGCGATGCCTTGTTTGTTTGTTCATTTGTGTGTGCGTTTGTTTGTTTGTTTTGTCGGTTGCTTAACGCCACACCAAGACTTCGATCATTTACACGGTGACGGCACCAGCCTGGCGCATGTCTTAAAACTTGTGTCTTTTTCGATATGGGCTCTTCAGAGGCAGTGAGGGATCCTTTAAGTACCAATTTAACGTATACCGTGACGCATGCCTCCTTTCTTAACTTCTCGTCCATAGGGTGGCAAAAAGATGATAAATCAATTCAGAAAAATTCTGTTTGGATGGTTTCTGTTTTACGTTCATCAAATTATTTTACTTATACAGTGACGACATTTGATTCATGTACAATTAACGAACCTATAGATCAAAGGCAATGAGAGATTTTTTTAAATGTGCCACAATAGATACAGAACTCCGTGATACAGAATCCCATGATACAGAATCCCGGATTTGCATTTTTTTTTTTGGTCTCATCCGATAAATAGCCGCGACACTCGTACCCGGGACCTCTTGGTTTTGAAACATGTAATCAATTGAGCTATGCCGGCTTACTTCAGAAAAATCCTCTCCAAAGCTTGTGTTTGAACGTCTATGTTGATTCTATTTGATCATTCTGCCCAGGAAATCCATCCTTGGCAAACTCATGGCATTCAGCAATTGCCATACGGTTGCCGAGGATGCCGGAAATCAGGCATCAAAAGCATTGATTTCAGCAGTCTTTTTACGTGAGCACTAGTATAAAGGGTGAGTTTGACTGAATGATTGCCCATCGCATTTGTCGGATTTTGTGATATTTCGTTCTAAAATACGACAGAATTTCCAACTGTGTCAGTAACACATATCATACACTACCTTTTAAAACTGGCACCTTTGCTTTCATGATTTTCGCTTAAGAAATCTCAGTTTTTAAAGTTCTATGTGATCCCTGAATTTGCACGGTATATTGATGATCCTGTCCCAGTCGGGCTACATCATTTTCCCTTAACGCAAACATGACTAAATCGTGTACGATTTTGTCACTTATGATATGACAGACGGTCTGCTAGGCCTAGTCTAAACTCTATAGAGTTTGCCCATGTGATGTCACACTACTAGCATTAGCGGCCATGTTGGAGTACAACTCTCTGACTTTTTCCTTCTTTACCATGTAAACTTCATTAAATTTCTGAGAAATTAACTATTTATCTGGGTTGATTTCGGGATTTCAGTCTTAATAAATCAGTAAATATATTCAATCAGTTGAAAATTTTCTGTAAAACATTTCTAAGACAGCTGTTAGATATACAATGCGATTATTTTATAAAATTAAGTTAAATCAAGCAGTTTTATATGAGCATTAATGGATAAAGTCCGAGAGTTGTACTCCAATGAGGGAGAAAACTCTAGCTAATTTGAGGAAAACAGGGCTGTATGGGAACACTATAATCGATAATTTATTTCCGGATATTGTTTTATACTCACATCCGTTCTGGTTCATTATTCACCGTCCTTTGGAAATTGTATTTCCGGAATTTGATATCTTCGATTGCAGTCGTGCAACGTAATAATCAAGAAAAAGTCAGCGCTTTCTAGCAGGTATGAGAACAAAATAGTATAGTTTACAAAGGATAGTAATGATAATTTTAGTACGTTATTTAGAAATGACATCAAATATGTTGGTCTGGAGATCAGATCGCTGCGCCGGGTACAGACTACAGTCAGTACATCACTACATGGGTACCGCAGTACATCACACCGGCACGATGCACGAGTTCTTCTTCCCGTTTGGGTACCCGGCAGCCCTCTATTGGATCAGTTGGCTATATTGATGTTATAAGTATCGGGGAACTCATTGACCAACTGTTCGTTACAGAGTGCTATAGCCAGGCCCTTCCCCTTAGGAGTGCCTCATAGCCCCTTCATTTTATTTAAGGAGCGGAGTGCAACTCCTGTATGTTGCCCACCCTCCTCTTGTGTATGTAGTGTGCATGTGTGCTGGAGAGTTGAGCTTATTTTGTACTGCTTGGATGGTCCGTGTTTCCAACGGCTTTTATTACAGGTACCACCACACCGGAACAAATCTGCCGCAGCCAACAGAGTTATTCACCCTGGCCATTTATACTCCCCAAGGCTGGAGAGCGAGTAACGATGGCATACCAATGTGAAATTGAAATTGAAAAATATTTTGGGCACTGCCGGGGATCGAATCGGGGGCTCTCAGATTTAAGTCCACAACCTTAGCTGCTGTTTCCAATGAAACGATGTGATACATGTAGTATTCTAATACTATACACTTTCCAGAGGTTTCCGACCTTTTTGTGTTCAACCCCAATAAGCAGATCTCGCGAAAGGTAATTTTTTTTCACAGGACAATCGGTCTGTTGAGTTTTTATTCTTTACCAGACTGAGCCAACTTTCACCAGATCGCAGTTCTGCTTCAGAGATTCAAAACAAATTCACAAATACTATAAATCTTTCACTGCTTGCTTGAACATCAAAATCAAACCTGAAGGTATTATACACAAACAAAAGCAAATACCTAATGAACATTTGTAAATGAGTAGACCTCTTCACGATAACTGAAGCTGTAACGTTGGACGGCAAAATCATTAACGTTCTCCCCAATTCAATCAGAATGACGTCAGATTACATTATGATGAAATGAATTTGAAGGAATATTAATCAATTTGTGGTCCAGTGTTACAGCTCTGCATGCAGTTATCTTGAAGAAGTCTGTTAGGCTGCATCAGAAATACATGTAATTTGTAAATGTTAAATCGGCATTTATAGTTTATTGCGTGCCAGTATACAATAGAACTTTGATAAACAAACTTTTTAGGCGACATTCTCTGCAAATATTTCAGTCCTATTTTTCTACGGTTAAAATTTTCCCACTCATCAATAGGTCTGGTTCTGGATGTTTTTTTACCTTCCTGACTCTAATTTTATGGGAAAAAATCTGACTGTCCGGTGACTTTGGGATTGGCTGCATTAGGTTTTGGCTCTTTTCAAGTTTGTCATGGAGGTTTCGGCCCCCAATATTTATTTCAGTCATTTAAACTACGTTTCAGGTTATCTTCATGTACCTGTTTATACTACTATCGTTGAAAATGAAAGAACTGAAGAGAAACTAGAATTATCTTCCTATGTTTCCTCTGGTCTAACTAGTACGGCACCAACAATGTGTTGATTTCTGACAGGCACTGTGCTAGCAGTAGCATAAATTGTTCATTAGCAATTTGGCTAACGCAAGCACAAATTAATAAGCCAAATGTGTGAGTCATTAGGCATGTATACAAAGACAAAACAACTACATGTATTTATTTCCTATTAACGATCCTAAATCTGTAAACCAAGATGACTTGTTACGTTTGTTAGCATTTTCTTTTTCTTAATTGGTGGTTCATCTTGTTCATCTATTGTCACAGGGTTCAGGTATCAAAGTTTGTTGACATGCATCTTATTACCTCATAATGAGGTAGTATGATGCGTACATGTATCAACAAACATCGATACCTGAACTCTGTGTCGGTTGTCACAGATTCTAATGATGAGGTCCTGCTCGGCGATTGTATAAACACTTGAAATGATGTCAAGGAACTTTGTTTAGCCATTTTCATTGTTCAGAATGTTTAGAGAAGTTTTACATCCCAATCACTTTGAAGTTTTATAAAGTTGATATCAGCAGCAACTAATTAAAGTGTTGTGATGAACATGATTTTTGCTATTGATGTAAACAGAAAAAAAATTGAAACAGCCGGACTTTTTTATCTTGCGAAATGTATTTGCCAGCCTGATACTCTGATGCTAGATGGATCAATGGTGAGAGCGTCTGCTTTGATAGCAGAAGGTTTTGAGTTCAGTTCCCAGGTCCGACCACTAGTGATGATTTTTTTCCGATATTTAATGGAAATCCGCTATGTTTAATCCATAAAGCTGATAATTTCAATAGGTCTCAGATATTTCAGCAAATTGTATTTTCGACAAGATTCATTTCCATTTCTGTCCAGTTGAAATTGTTTCTGTGGTTTAGTCTGTAAGCTTGATCTCTGATGTGCTTTATCAGTGCCCCCCAGACACCAACCGTATTCAGTGCCATTCAGACAGCTTTGCCCCTGTACCTTAGAATGGGGTCTTAAGACGGCTTCCATGGCCTCCAGCCTATTTCAGATATTTTTGTAGGCTAAAATCATCACTGGACCACATGTTTTTCTCTGCCTGTTGCATTTGGTGCCATGGCCATGGCCAACCCTTATGAGTAGCATGTTTGTTTGTGCACTATTAGGGTTGCCAGGTACATGTACATGTACGATCTTTGGAATTGGATTGTTGTGTGTTTCAGTCTCCAGGATTTGAAACCTATGGCAAGGAAGGAGTGTGACAGATGGGTATCGGCCCAGATAGTGAAATGGTGAGAGCGTCTTTCATGATAGCAGAAGGTTCTGGGTTTGATTCCCAGGTCTGGCCATATCTTTTTCTCCAGCCTGTTACAAGTGAAATCTTTCCTAACAGGCCAAATTGAATGTTTGACTCTTGCAAAGAATGTCTCTGTTGATCGTTTTTCTTACTTTGCCTTTCTTTGCTTCTCTGACCTTAAACGGTTAAACCCATTTTGTATCAGTGTTATGTAGGTGTGGTCAAAGCATATTGATTCATAAAAAATGGATTTTTCCCATGCCACTGACGGGCTGCATTTCATCCACTCCTGACAACCACTAAATGCACATTTCAGTGATGTAATATGTCACCGTAATCTACTGGGTCATATTCTCCAAGTAGGCCCGACATTACTCTAACATTGAAATGAGGATAATCCTAGAAACATTCCGAAGACGACCTGGCGGATAAACTTGCCTTGTACTTATTTAGTGTTTACTGTAGACTCTAATGAAAACATTGCTGAATTATATCAGCTTTGAATATGATGTATCTGCAGTTTGCAGAAATTGAAATTTCATCTTATCATATTCTTCGAGCACTTTACTAAAAAGCAGTGACTAATCATACCACTTATCTCCCAACATATGTGACACAAATTGGGTCAGTTGAACAATCCAACTTTGAGAATCAATATTTCCCAAAGATCCATGCTGCGACATCCTCATGCAGCTAACACATGTATATGTATATTTGGTCACAGGCTTTTGATTACTTGATATCATAAATATTTATATTCATTGATAAAAGTGTTCACATCATAGCTCATAATACACAAACAAAGATGAAAGAATTCAGAGTGCTCAAGAGTCAAATTCAAAATTTTAAATGGAAAGTTCACCTACATATGGAGCCACAAGTCATCTAAATGTCACCTACAGTCAGATTTATCTGATAAGAGTAGAAATGCTTACCATTTAATATATTCAAAGTACTGTGATATACACAGTGTACAGGTAATTTTAAATGTGTAAGATTGAAGTGGCTGTACTTCCTTATTCTGCCATCTTGTACATGTACATGTATATGACTGTTTCCTGAATTTTTGCATTTCTTAAGCAATATTTGAACCATTGCACAATAGAAAGATATTTTCAAAGAAGTTTTGATGTAAACAACTTCCTTTTTAAAAAAAAAAAAAAAAGAAAAAGATGTTTTTATAAAGCAGAATATTCAGCTTCCCCTCAAAGTCAAAGATTGCAGGCAATGGAAGTAACTCCAATTACATGTGTAAATTTTAACCATAAGGAAACTTTCTATAGTGATCACTTTATCTGGCAACCATCTTTCTGTCTCTCTTTCAATCTCTCCATCTGTCTATCTGTCCATCTATTTGTCTGGTAGTTGTCATACTTTTAAGAAATAACTAGCAGGCAAAAAATGTTCCTTCAAATTCAAACTACAGTACAGTCCGGGTGACTCTTAATTTGCCCACTGGTCACAGTGGGCATTTTTAGAGTGGGCATTAAAAATGTCCACTGGACACAGTGGACATTCTTGTAAGAGCCAGTTAGAATTAACATACAGGTAAGCGGACAGCTTGGTAGCCCAGGCAAATGTCCCTCCTAATGTTCACTGAAATTTCAGGTGGACTGCCCACTGTGGACAGTGGGCATTCAATGTTCCACCTGGACTGTACTGTACATGTGCAGTTCCTTTATTTGTTACTGCCGGTAGATACAGATATGTTTTTTTAATATATGTAGTGTAACCAACTTAATTTTGATATATCATAACGTATTTCTTTTATACATTTCAGGGTGAAGTCAGTCTCTCCAGCTCTACATGTAAGTACTTCAGATCTGCTTACAGATACCGTTGCCAAGATGTCTTACGATGAGGAAGACGAAGATACTCCGTCCAAACACATCGTGAAGAAAATTTCAAAGTATATACCTGCATTTACTGACGTCTTCGATGAGGAATCTCTATATATTTTCGCCTTTTTTCTGACAGTGGCCAGTTTTATTGCCGTTTACTTCATTTCTAAAAAAGTGGAAATTAAGGATGCTGGTCATATAGATTGAAACCACTTTGATGTTCCCATGTGCAATATATTTATTGATGGAGAGGTGTTGATTTGTTATATGGAGGATAACTCTGTTTTTCGCTGAGTACAAACAACGTACTAGTGAATGTATGAATGTGATTCCCACATAGTGCAAATTATTTGATCATGTTTAAAAGTTATTGCCGCATGAAACACAAGCCTATCTGTGTGTTTTACATCTGTCTGTACTTTAGATACAAAATTCCATGATGCAATGTAAATTCAGTGACTCGTATCATAGATGGATTTGATTGTTTTTGACAAGGAGGGAGATTGTGAAAAAGGGATGAAGAGCTCATTTTGCTTGTTATTGATAAAGACAAGAAATTTATACCGTGCAAGTTTATATCTAGAGTTTTTTTTATAATATAGGATAAAAGAAGGACAAGAACAGAAATATACCAATAAAACACATTCTCATATAGCTAAATAACCTTTTCTGCAGTCTGCATGATACATATTAATCCTTTTGTTTAACCACTTTCAACCAGTGACAACTCAACATTTTATTAACTTTAAAAATTTCTGATCTCAAGTTCTTGTATACATTGTAAATGATCATGCTGAAATGGAAGGTAGAGACAGTTTGGATGTTTTGGAGAAGTGATTAATGTATTTACATGTGTATTAAACTGTTGTCTTTATGATTACAAAACGTTTTAAGATAGCTTAGTGTTATGATAGCTTCAGTTTTACACTTTTTTTAAAATATAAATCTAAAATTTTTTGCCTGCAAATACATGTACCAATTATCATTATCAATTGTTAGATTCCAATTTTGCAAAATACCAAGATTTCTTTTTACATGTACCAATTGTTAAATTCCCATTTTGCAGGTAAACTGGTTTTCTCATTGGTATTTAGCTGAAACCAAAAGGAAACTACTTGATCAAAGGTATTTTTTTTTTTAGTTTTGTGGGAGTTACTTGTAGCTTAGTTATTAATGGTCATCTGCATAATTTTGAATATTAATCACTTACATGTAACTAATTCAAATGCGATCTGCATGTATACATGTACATGTACATTGTACTGGTGATAAAGGCATTGTTTTAGATTTTTTTTTTTATTGTTATTTAATGAGGACTGAATCTCTAAATACAGTTTTATACATATCCTCTGTATAATTTTTTTTTTTTTGTCTTATTTTTCTTTGAAAATGAAGTTTGTATTTTGTAAAAACAAAAAACTACAATGAAATGAATTATGTTTCACCATGTGTTGTCAAGCTATAAAGTTATTCAGGGGCTTTTGTATAATCTTTTTTTGCATAAAAAGTTGGCTACTGGGTCAGGCTTTATTGTTTACACTATAAGTGGAGTAACAAATGTTGTAAACTGTTGTCTGCGTGAAACTTGATACACAAAACTTAGAATTATTTTGTTGCAACCAAGTTTACATTGTATTTTCATTCGTGTTTTCACTTGCACTTAATACCGCCATTGCATTTTGAATTTTGTTTTTGACTGTCTCCTGTGCAATAAATATTTAATTAAAAATCTTCCATTTTTTTGCATTATATTATGAAATTGAAGATGCATTTTGAAGCACACACATATGCAGTTAATACTTTAGTATAATTGAATGAATTTCATATACTTAGGAATCTCTTTCATCTATTATGATGAAACTAATTTCAACTTCTCACCACTTATAAGTTATGGTTTCAATTTCGGGTTTGGGCAAGTTTGAAGATTTGTTGTTGAAATTGCTAAAGGTCATTGGTCCCCTTAAGGCAATCTGGTGTCCTGGCACCATTGAATATTGTTGCTATCATATAGGTGAAATGTTAAATCCATTAGAGGATTTAAAGTGGGGGGGGGGTTGCAACTCCCCTTTGATTGGAAAAATTTACCAAAAAAAAGGTAATTTTCGACCATTTTTAAGACTAAAACCCGCACTTTCTGATCCGGAGCCAGATAGTGCAAAACATTAGTCACGGGAGGCTGAAACCTCCTCCACCCCTTTCAAAAATTTCTAGATCTGCCTATGTACAGGTATGGCTGTAAATCCAAGAAAAGAAAAAAGATCAAAAATCAAATGAACGAAGTTAAAGCTTACTAAATTATCAGAACACAGAGAAACCTGCTCTCTCATTACTCTATGAAGAGATCATTTGTACAAAAAGGGCACTTATTTTCCACAAATTTCTTTGTGGTCATATGTGAAGTGTAGCCACCTGTGTGCACTATTTTTAATTTGTACAGTAATACTCATTTCTTAAAAATCAGCTTAAAGATATAAAATAACCTTGCATGATAGTTTGATGATATATAAGAATTGTGTGTATAAGGATAGGGTTGATTGTCTCGTTCTTATATGAATGAAGTCAGATTTAGTTGTTGGCTGGATTGCAAAGCAATTCCGGTCTATAGATTGGTGATACCCGTCTGTCTGTCTGTCAACATTTTGGTTTAAGTTTCAGTCTGAAGCAAAATTTCAGCAACTAAGAAGAGTATAAACATAATACTTTGCACATACATGTATGTTTATTATGACTGGAGCTTTCAAAATATGCCATGATTTTTGATCCAGTGACCTTGACCTTAGACTTTGATTTACATTTAAAACACTTTAATTTTGGCTATATCTTTTGTATCAATAGGGGTAGGGCTTTAATACTTCACAAATAGGTTCTTTGTGAGCAGAGTTTTCAATTGATACATGTACCATGAATTTTGACCTTGTGACCTTAACCTTGTTTAAAATTTGCTCTGCAATCCAACCATACCATCTTAAGCGTTTTTTTGTTCTCATCTGCCTTGTAAGTCCTTGACCTGTCATATCTACGACTGTTTACAAGGTCATTGTCACTTTTTAAATACTTTTAATATGTAATTATTCTTTACAGCTCAAATAGATTAATGACCTCAATTTAAGGTGATTTCTTTAAGGGTTAGAATTACTTTTCTCATTTTAAAAATACCTTTGTGGGAATTTTTTTTTATTCATTAAGGTAAGAAATCAAGCTAGCATGTAGCCTAGCATGGTTTAGTATTAAAACATTTAAAAACTCTCCACTACATATTAATTTTTTCAGTCTTAAAAAAACTAGTATTCAAACAATTTTAACACAACTTTTATTGAAAAGGGGGTTGCCATGACAATATAAAGGTAAAGGTCAAGTTAAGTGTGTTCAGATTTATTGCAAAGAGAAATCTTAATGCTCACAGAATCTGAAGATTTAAAACGACATTTGATGAGTGTCTTGTATCAAAAGTTCTAAAAGTGTGCTTTGAGATTCATTCAAAGCCATACTTTGAATTTCAAGGTCAGTATAATATCAATGTATTTATTATTTGTAGTGCATTTAAAGTGAAGAGATGACGTTTTTCTTTTTGCCAAAATAGAGGTGTCCGTTAAGACAGATGACTTGTCAATAGAGGTGTTCATTACAAATGGTCACCTCTTTTTAAGTTAAGAGATGACGTTTTTTAAAAGATTTATTTTGCCAAAATAGAGGTGTCCGTTAAAACAGGTGACCTGTCAGTAGAGTTGTTCATTACAATTGGTCACCTCTCGATAGTAGTGACCATTAAGACAGATAACTTTGTCAACAGAGGTGTCCATAAGGACAGGTGACCTCTCATTTGAGGTGACTGTTGAGACAGGTGATCTCTCAATAGAAGTCCATTAAGACAGGAAACTTTTCAATAGAGATAACCGTTAACACAGGTGACTATACAGTAGAGGTGACCATTAAGACAGGTGATCTCAATAGAGGTGTTTATTAAGACAGATGACCTCTCATTAGAAGCGACCGTTTAGAATGTGACCTCTCAATAAAGGTGTTCGTTAAGACAGGTGACCTCTCACTAGAGATGTCCATTACAACAGGTGGTCTCTCATTAGAAGTGACTGTGTAGAAAGTGACCTCTAAATAGAGGTGATCATTTAGACAGTGGTCTTTCATTAAGGAAAGACCATCAAGAAAGTGACCTCTCAATAGAGGTGTTCATTAAGATAGGTGGTCTCTCATTAAGAAGTGAGCATTAATAAAGTGACCTCTTAATAGAGGTGTTCATTAAGACAGTTGACCTCTCAATAGAGATGATCATTAAGACACGTGACCGCTCAATAGAGGTGATCATTAAGACATGTGACCTATCAAAAGTGGTGATCATTACGACATGTGACCTCTTAATAGAGGTGATCATTAAGACATGTGACCTCTTAATAGAGGTGTTCATTAAGACAGGTGACCTTTCAATAGAGTTGGCCGTTTAGAATGTTACCTCAATAGAGGTGACTGTTAAGAAAAGTGACCTCTCAACAGAGGTGATCCGTTAACACAGGTAACCTATCAAAAGAGGTGACCGTTAAGGTCACCTCTCAATAGAGTTGACTGTTTAAAATGTGACCTCAATAAAGGTGACCTCTCAACAGAGGTGACCCTTTAAGACAGGTGACCTCTCAGTAGAGGTGACCGTTAAGGTGACGTCTCAATAGAGTTGGCCGTTTAGAATGTAACCTCAATATAGGTGACTGATAAGAAAGGTGACCTCTAAACAGAGGTGACCCTTTAACACTGGTGACCTCTCAATAGAGGTGACAGTTAAAGTGACCTCTCAATAGAGTTGACCGTTTAGAATGTGTCCTCAATAGAGGTGACCTTTCAACAGAGGTGTTCCATTAAGACAGGTGACCTTTCTATAGAGGTTACCATTAAGAAGCCGATCTCTCAATAGAGGTATTCATTAAGGGAGGTGGCCTCTCAATAGAGATGACGATTAAGAAGCTGACCTCTCAATACAGGTTTTTATTAAGAGAGGTGACCTCTCCATAGAGGTCACCTCAAAGAAAGGTTTAACTGTATTTCTTTAGGGTACATTTATATACATGTATTTGATTATTAGAAATTTTAAAATGCGTTTTGTTGTTGCATTTCAAAGGCCTGTTCATTAGTGATTCATAACTTTCAGTGGTTTTTTTTCGCATTTATAAGAAAAGGGGTGTTGGAACAAATGATTACTTTTTCTATTTTACTGAAATGACAAAAGTGACATGATACAAAATAATAATAAAATATGATTTGAGAGCAAGTGCATGTCTTGCACATACCTTTCAAAACTAAGTTCATGTAAAAAAATATACACCTGTTATAAAGTTTTGTCAAATGTACGCTGTTTCTGAATCCGTCACCATTTATTTTGTTTATTTTGAAACAAGAGCAGAATTTGTTCAACATCACATTGATCAGTATTGTAATACACATGTACTTAATGGATCTACACTGTATATTGCAATTATTATTGTTGTTATTGTAATAATCATGTTTGATTCACCCCGTTCTACTTCTTAACGCCCTTCTTCATTCGGACATGGAACCTGATAAATAAATGAAACCCAAGATAACTCATATAATGGCTATTTTATCAACAACAAAAACTCAAAACAAAACAAAACAAACAAACAAAAATAGTTGTATTTGTAGCATATGCCAATTTATTTAATTGTTAAAGTTGTTCCACCACTAAAATGCATAAATCTAATATCTTGAAAACCATAAATTGTACTTTCGATTAGCGATTTTCGCTGATCTGTAACTTCAGTTAAAGTCAAGGTAAAATTTCTACATTATGGTAATATAATATAAATGTTTGTAAGTTTGTAAATAGTAATTAGGTCAGTAATAAGATAAAATTTATAGTATGTATGTTATACAATATTGATATATCATATACGACAACACACTCGTATAATACAAGTCTTGTGAAGACCTTTAACGGAAATCAATCCATTTCATTATAAAAAAAGTCGATACAATAAATTATCTTTCTAGTGCATTTGCAGTATTCAAAATCAATTTTTATGTTTTCAGACAGAAATTCCTAAAATGCGGAGAATTACATCCATTCTTCTCAGCCTCCTTTTCGATCTTGCGGACCTCTGCGTAACGACCGTTACATACAGCCACGGATATGAGTTCGAATCGCGTTTCCGCCAGGGTATATTTCACTTCCAGTATACAAGCTCAATGTTTGATATATGGATATTAGACCTGGTTAGATGTCTCTTCTATATTGGATCTTTGATCTCCTTATGGTACAATCCTGTAGATTCCCTCCGAAGAATTAATCGTTCAAAACGGATATCTATTGTATTTATGGTGCTGTTTTGGATGTATAGTATAACCAAGCTCCTAGTCGTCTCCGAATCCTCGGATCTCCAAGACAGATGGTTCTGGATACAATTTGCCTGGTCGTTTATCTCGGCGATATGGTTCCCGATACATTTTGGGATATTGCGAAGGATAGAGTTATCTTCTCCTGAATATTTTTTGAACGTAAACGAGTCACCTGCCGACGGTGCGCCGTTAATTCAGGATGACGCATCGGATGATGAAAACGAAGGCAAGGATGAAGACACTAAAGAGCCCAAAGCCAATAAAGTGACCATTTTTCATTTGTTCTCTTATTCCTTGCCTGACCTACCATATTTGATGGCGGGATGTTTTTTCCTACTAACTGCAGCTGTAGGTATGATCATTTTATGCTTTTAGATCCATAGGTAAGGGACATATTCTCTTTGTTCTGCCTTGATTTTATAACAACAACCCCCCACTGCGAACGAAGTTGGAAAAGGGGGGGGGGGTATATAGGAAACACCCTGTCCGTCCGTCTGTTGGGTAAAGAATTTCAACAATGCCAGTTTCTCAAAATTTTCAAATGGGACATCCATTACAATTATTTCAGTGATGTATTTTTGGGATAAATTATTGCATGGTTCAACCCATGTTGCCACTGGTGTACTTGTCCCGTTAGGACAGCTCTAGATTATTTAGCTTTCTGCTAGTTCACGGATATTCATATTCGCTATAACCTCCCAGCTGTGGTTATATGATTGGCTGATAGGGGTATACGCCGGTTTCAGTTATTTTTATGCCATTTAGCGATGTGAAAGAAAAAGGCAGTTGCAAGTCAAAAGCTGAAACATTTCACCCAATTGAACCGTGAGTGGTTCATATTTTGCATGAACTCTATCACTGGTACAACCGGGCCAGACGAGGTCTAAGTCAATAGCCTTTTGACTTTGCCTTACATACCAAAAATAGTTGTTCACAAGGACACTCAGTTTTTAACAAATATATATGACATCGTTAGTGATCACTTGATTTCAAGTGACTTTTCAAAAAGAGGGGGAGGGGCGGGAACGCGCAAGTGTTTTTTACCAATGTACTTTCGTCTGATGACATATATTCCATTGTGTTTTTTAAATTTTCAGTCAGAGTTCGGATGAAAACAAAGAGTTCCTGTCAATGCCAATACCGTTTTGTATAAAAGAACATAACTGTTAAAGCTCTATCATTGTCGGGTTTTATTTTCACGATCACAGTTTATGGATCGCTAGATCCACATTTGACCACGCCCATTACGTAGTTTCATTATGACGTCACTGTTAATTTCATGTTTGACGGGTCGTTTCTTTATTAGGTCATAATAAAAAGGGTGCCAAAAGGTGCGATGTCGGGCACTTGACGATCAGACAATTGAGTGATCGCCAAATGCCCGACATCACACATTTTGGCACACTTGTTCATCATGACATCATAAATAAATGGCATGAATTTAACTATGACGTCACAATGGAACTACGTAATGTCCAGCTTTAACTGGATCTGACGGTCCCTCAATTCTCTCATTAAAATTAAACTGGAATTAGTCCATATATTATGTGATGGGTCTGAAATACAGAATTTCAGAGATGACTTTTTATCGTCAGCAGCTCTAAAAGTATTGTTGAGAGGGAATCTTTCTCAGACAAATTGTCCTAGATGGGTACGATAATGTATTAGAGTAAAAACTTACCCGTTTTACGTCTCTGAAAAATCTCAGGAATGAGTGGATTCTGAATCCCTGGTCCCACCACCCTGATCCGTGCATGATCGAGATATAGAAAACGCCAAGTATTTCGCAAAATTTGACGATAGCGAAAAATAGACGGCTAACACGATTGAAACTGTTTTGTTGTTTAAAATGCTGCGGTTTTTTTTTTCTTTTTGTTTGATTGTTTGTTTGTTCTTTGTGCTTTTTTTTTTTTGTTTTTCTTTCTTTATATTTTTGTGCGTGAGTGTGTGTGGTTTTTTGTTTTGTTTTGTTTTATTGTTTGTTTTTTCTTTGTTATTGTTTGTGTTTTTGTTTTTGTTTTTTCATGCCTAGTAATGTAAACTCTCAACTTATTTTAGGCAAGATATTCATACCATATTACACCGGACAAGTGATCGACAGCATTGTGATCGAGAAATCAGAATCGTCTTTCATCAGGAACATCATCATCATGTCTGTGATTTCATTCTTCAGGTATCAGATCTCGTTATAATATAATTTTCCATGCATTATCTACATATCATATCCCTCCAAAGAAGCTATTTTGGCATATACTGATTAAACGTTGTCTGTGCATCCGTCTCTCAGCTCGTCCGTAGTCAGAATGTATCCGGACTGTGACTCAATACCGTTTCGTCTTATATATATGATACTTCGTAGAAACGATGTCCGTAAACAATGGAGGATCCATATTGATTTTCAGGTGTCCAGGTCACGGTTATAAGACAATTTTTCTCCAGCATATTACCTGACTGTAATTCGATGTCCTTCTCAACCTATTACAATGAAACTTAGTTGAAAGGATGCCTATGACCCAAGGAAGATCTTTGTTCATGTATGTCTCGCATTGACGTGGATATTATCTGTCTCTCCGTCCGTCTGTCCACCCGTCCACACTTTGGCTTCGATGCAATAACTCAAAAGTTTTCGACTTACAATGATGATGTCAATTTTACTACAATATAGGCGAGACAAATATATGTGTATATATCTGTCTGAATATAGTCTGTATTACATTGTATGTCTGACTTGCTCTGATATACATTTAGCTTGCCAACTTTAAATTATGATTCAGTTAATACTATTTCAATTAACATCCGAATTTCAGACTGGTGACAATATATACTACCTTTCTGAAATAAAACTTAATTAAATAACAGTTACATATTATCTTAATGTCTCAATGAGAGTCATGCAAGAACATATATTACGTTGTTATGGTCAGTTGGTTGGTGTTTTACCTCGCTTTCAACAACAGCTCGTGGAAGCAGGAAATAACCCAACTTTTAAACATAGTGACGCAATTTGGGAATCGAACTAGGATCATTTACGCCGTAAGCCATGCGCTTAACCACTACATAGAGCCTGCTGTTTTCAGAAATTCTGCCTTATTCTAACCGATTGAGTTACACCAGTTCATTATCAAAATATCATTAACCGAATAAAAAGTGTTCCTTCTAAGTGAAAAAAAAGTAAATACAACTCAATTTCTCTATGTTTAAGCGCCATAGCTTCCGGTCTTAGGAGTGGCAGTTTTACATTTACCATGGCCAGGCTTAACATCCGAGTCAGGAATCTTCTCTTCTCGTCTCTTCTAAGACAGGAAATCGGATTTTTCGACAAAGTTAAAACAGGTACAAATAATGATTTGCTTATAATCTTTCATGTTGAAGAATGAGATCTGAAGTTTTGATGACATTTTTGAGGTACAGATTTTGTTTTATTTACTATTTTGGACTTGCAGTTTTACATAACGTTCTATTTTCTGTAGGCGACATCACCTCTAGGCTGACAACAGACACTACTGTAATGAGTGATACGGTCTCACTGAATATTAACATATTCCTACGCAGTGTTGTTCAGGGTATAGGAACAGTGATATTTATGTTTAAGTTGTCTTGGCGATTGAGCTTGCTCACTGTCATTGCAATACCAATAGTGGTTTATATTTCGGAATTGTATGGAAATTATTATCAGGTATGGTTTTTGTTTATTTGTTTGTTTATTTCGTTTTTGTGTTGCGTGTGATTTGGGGGGGGGGGGTTCTTTTGTTTTTGTGGGATTTTTTTTTTGTTTTGTCTTGTTTTGGTTTGTCTCTGGGGGGCTTTTTTGTGTTTTTTGTTTGGTTTTATGTTTTGTTTTGTTTTTGTTTTTTGGTTTTGGTTTTTTTTTTTTGGGGGGGGGGGGGGGGTTTGGTTTTGTTTTTTGTTTATTTATTTATTTTTTGAGGGGGCTGTTTTGTCTGTTTTGTTTTACTTTGTGGGGTTTTTCATTACATCTATTGCAATAAATGTAAAATAGCACCAGTGAAATAAATTTATGATAATTTTTTTTTTCACAGTTGCATATCTACAAAACATCTCTTTTGTCATGTACCCGTAGATGTAAATCTATATGTAATTGGTATTCGTAAAACTCTTTTCAGAAACTATCGGAGAAGGTTCAAGATAGTTTGGCAAAAGCAAACCATGTTGCCGAGGAAGTCGTGTCCACAATACGGACGGTCCGTAGCTTTGCTAATGAGGACGGTGAACGTGATAGATACAAACTGGCCCTGGCCGATACATACAAACTCAACAAAAAACAAGCTATCGCTTTTACAGGGTACCAATGGTGTAATCAGGTGATTTTAATAGCTTTAGATGTCTTAGATTACAGTAAAATATTTAATTAAGATTAAATTTCAGATCAAGTCATTGTCATAATAATATAGTCTAAACTGCTTTAAGACCACCTGTATTGAGCGACCACCTGTCTTAAACAACCGCCTTTCTCTGTTTTTTTTTTCTATTTATTTCCTATACAAGATCGACCCGTGTTAAGAGGCCACCTACCTCAAGCGCCCATTTTTTTTTTTTGCTTTCCCTTTGGCGACCGTTTCAACAAGTTTATTTCATCTGATTCTGAGGTTTCTGAGGCATAGAGTTTTTAGACCGTCAGTTTGTCTGTCAGCTTGCCTGTCTGTGACAAAAACGAAAAAAAAAAACGAAAAGAAACAATTCTCTAAATTAATGAATTTAAAAAATTGCACATTGGTTGTTACTTGTGATTCGTAAGAGATAGGCCTTTGCTATTTCGCATGCGTATTCCTTGTGAAATTACCCGTTTTTGTTGAAACCAAAAGTGGCGATCCAGCGGCCTACATGTATAGTGTGACCTTTGACCTACTTTTCACGATCTTTAACCATGGCTGCCGTCAGTAGATATCAGTGTTTCACAAAAGATATTTTATATTATTTCATCAGGTTTTGACATTTAAATTCATTTTGCAATATCTTTGGGGAAAAATGCAGTATAACCAGTAACAGTGAACAATATTTGAATCAACTTTTACTTTTAATATCACCTTTCAGTTATTTCAAACCTGAGATTGAAATTAAATCTGGATAGGAATAACTTTCTTTCCATTTTTGGTCATCTTTGCAATTAAGATTGGGCTTTTGCTGCATACCCTTATTAATACTTTAATTATACTTTTCCAGTAAGTTTTCTTTATATGCATACAATAAATACATAGAAATAATCTATATTCTATATGTACTTGATTTTGTAATTCCAGTTTTAGGTAAGAAATTTCTAATTCTGCATAATTTTTTTTGGTCAAAAATTTAGATTTTCGAGCTGGCATTGACTGTTGGTGTTCTTTACTATGGCGGCCATCTTGTTCTTACCAAGTATATAAGTGGAGGCAGCTTAGTGTCCTTTATTCTTTATCAGCTAGAACTGGGAATGTGCATAGATGTGAGTAGTTATGACAAAACAATGATAGAAATCTTATAACGTGAAAATATAAATATAGTTCAACTTTCATCATGCTTATTTTCACATTTTGAATATTTCCAAAATTATGTTCAAAGAGAGGCGATTTGCATTATGTAGGCTGAAAGGAAAATTTGCAAAATTGAAGTGATATTGTTTATGAAAGATATATCAAACGGACGATAGTTTCTGTGGTGGAACGTCCTGATTTAATCATGATTCTGAGTGTGGGTGATAAAGTGATTAATGCACTGATGATTCTAAGTGTGGGTGATAAAATGATTAATGCACTGATTTAATCATAATTCTAGGTGTGGGTGATAAAATGATTAATGCACTAATTTAATCATAATTCTAGGTGTGGGTGATAAAATGATTAATGCACTGATTTAATCATAATTCTAGGTGTGGGTGATAAAATGATTAATGCACTGATTTAATCATGATTCTGAGTGTGGGTGATAAAATGATTAATTCACTGATTTAATCATGATTCTGAGTGTGGGTGATAAAATGATTAATGCGCTGATTTAATCATGATTCTGAGTATGCGTGATAAAATAATTAATGCACCGATTTGATGATGATTCTAATTGTGAGTGATAAAATGATTAATGCACTGATTTGATCGTGGTTTTAAGTGTGTATCATAAATGATTAATGCTCGGATTTGGTTATGATATTAGCTGCGAGTAATAAAATGATTGATGCACTTATCTGATAATGAGTTTAGTGCACGTGTGAGTGATTTAATGACTACTGTATCGATTTCATTGTGGTTTCAAGTGCAATGATAAAATGAATATATAATATTCATGGGCAGAGCTAACAATTAACACCGAATGGACTGTGAGAATTAACTGTCATGTTATATCAGTATAATTAACATACATGTTGAGGCGTTTTTTGAATAAAGAAAAAGTAACCTTGCAAATACTACCCAAAATGTTGAATCCTTCCCCAAGCCAAGAAGGCTACAGCATTAGAAGGTGGAGAGTATTGCCTAGGTTCATAACTGTTAAAACCCGAATGTATGGAAATTACAAAAATTAGTTTTTATACGCTCGTCATGAGACGGGACGTATTATGTTATGGCGCTGTCCGTCCGTCCGTGTGTCCGTGCGTCCGTCCGTCGGGGGTCATGTTTTCCGGACTTTTTTTTACCGTTTTTCAAGATATTGAGTTGAAATTTGGGATATAGCTTTATTCCAAGCGGCGTCAGTACCATTTCGAGTTTTGTTACGATTGACCCACTTTTGACGGATGTATGGCCCTTGGATATAAATTTCAAGATTTTTTCAGAAATTCATTAAAAATCTATTTTTTGTCAAAACATTATGAAATTTATCATGAAACAAGTAAAATGTACCAACTATCACATATGTTACGGGTTTTAATATCTTTTTCTTCATTTTTGAGAAATTTATAATTTCAGGGGGGGGGGGGACCATATGTCCTAGGTCATGTTTTCCAGACTTTTTTTGCCGTCTTTCAAGATCTTGAATTGAAATTTGGTATATAGCTTTGTATCAAGCGGCGTTAGTACCAGTTCGAGTTTTGTTACGATTGATCACTTTTGACAGATTTATGGCCCTTGGACTTATAAATTTCAAGATAAATTTTCAATAAAATTCATTAAAAATCTAATTTTTGTAAAAACATTATGAAATTTACCATGAAACAAGTAAAATGTACCAACTTCCACATATTTTGTAGGTATTGATATCTTTTTCTTCATTTTTGAGAAATTTATAATTCTAAAGGGGGGGGGGGGACTTATTCCTATGATAAAATGCTATGAAACGCAATTAACTTCAGTATAAGTCAGATGTTTTTCATGAAAATTATGCCAAATGCGAATTGATCCTGTCCGAATTAAGCGACGGGCGTATTATGCCACGATAGGCGTTGCTCTTGTTGATTTTGTGATTGAGGTTTACCACCTATGTCTATTTATTTACTTTTCAAAATTAGATCTTTTCGTTATACAGAGTTATTACACATATGAGCAAGTATTTGACGTCAAATCATTGTGACGTCAACCATTTCTATGGAAACTGGTGTAAAATTACTGGAAATGATATAGACATTGTATGACGTCATAATGGTATGACTTCAGATACTTGCTAATATGGGAAGTAAATCTGTATTACGAAAAAAAAAACCCCAATATTCAACAGGAGATCGGGAGTGTGTATACAGGATTGATGGAAGCTGTCGGTGCTTCTGCCAAAGTCTTTCAATACATACACAGAAAACCAGAAATAGAGAACACCGGTCAACTTGTCCCAGAAAAGTTCAATGGTGAAATCAAATTCGAGAACGTGTCATTTTCATATCCAACACGTAAAGATACATTGGTTCTTGAGGTAAGTTTCTTTTTTTTTTCTTTTCTGTCTTTATTTCATTCTTTCTTTCTTCCTTTCCATTAAATAAGTATCATTTTTGGATGTCACAGATGGTGGGAAGAGGTGACCATCTGCACCAATAACCAAGTATTATTGTCACCTTTAGGAACATTCTTCAACATTTTTTGTTAATATATTATCAAGGTTTTCAGTAGAAAATAAAGATGATTTAACTAGAGAAATTTTGTATATAGGTACAGCTGGGAAATTAATTCCGCTTCAACATAATTGGGGTTACAGTATATAGGAATCCAATATAAATGAATGAGACTGTACTGTTCTTGTAAGGGGAGGGGGGGGGAGGGGTACTCAAAGAAATAAAATTCATATTCTATATTTCATCATAATCTTATTGGTACACGATATTCTAAAGTCTCATCAAATTCTTTCTTCCAGGATGTGTCGTTAAATGTTCATCCTGGTGAAGTGGTTGCTCTTGTTGGGCCGAGCGGTGGAGGGAAATCGTCGTGTATAAATCTCATACAACATTATTATGAGAATGTAAAAGGACGAATACTTTTAGATGACGTTCCTATAAAGGACTACGACCATAGATATCTTCATAACAAGGTACATGTATTTAGTTAATAAGTAAACATCGGAAAAATAAATTGTGGTACAAAATAGCTACCAATTGTGTTGAGTTGCAGCGAACATTGTTGTAATAACAAGTTGCAACTGAATTTTTTACAACAATAATGGTATCATCTTGATTTGTTTTGTATGTTTTTTTTTCAATATTTATATATACAGTGTGTATATGTGTGTGAGGGAGGGGGAGAGAGCGAATATTCAGCCAAATCTACCAGCCAGAAACAAACTCATTGAAAAGAGAGACCACCAAAAGGAAAGTGGAAACTGGTCACTTTAGACAGGTGGTCTTTTAATACAGGTTGATTTTAAAGACAATTAGTAGAAAGGATCAGAGAAACATGGTCGTTAAAAGCAGGTGATTGCTTGATACAGGTGGTCTTTAAAGCAGGTTTGACTATATAAATAGAATAATGAGAATGTGGATATATCAGGTAATTAGATGTCAACATGGCACTACTGCACTTGACATTTCATAACAAAAGCAAATTATTCCATTTAGCAATGTATTCAGGAACAATAGTTAATAAAAATATTTGAGGAAATAAAAATCATGCAAACATTATTAGATCTACTTTATGGCTTCTTTATTCACTATTTTACAACTTATTGGTTAAAAAAAAACATTTCTTCTTTTCAGATAGCCTTAGTAGGCCAAGAGCCTGTGTTATATGCTAGATCAATTGCTGATAATATTAGATATGGATTAGATGAAAAAATATATGATCTGCAAACTGTCCAGGAAGTGGCAAAGATGGCAAATGCTCACCAATTCATAACAGAGATGAAAGACCAGTATGATACAGAATGTGGAGAAAAGGGAATACAACTCTCTGGTAAAACAGGCATAATAAATTTACAGGAGATTGTCTTTATGTTTAAAATATTTATCAAAATATGTTTGTGAATCAACCAGGCTAAATGACAGATAGAAAAACCAAAAATACTTTGAAAAAAAGTAAAACTGAAGGTCAGGATTATTAGACGAAACTTGTGTACCAATCAGAAGGTCTTATCAAAAGGAATACATATAAAAATACCAAAGCTACCTTGTATTATTCAACAGTGTGCATATAGTTTAAATACTTGAAGACAGACAGATAGAACAGAAACTGTATGTCCGAAATATCCAATCCTGGGGCTAATAATGTAAATATATTCATTTGACCTTGACCTATATATATAAATTATGTACCTTGGAATATTTAAAATGCATTCTTATTTTGTGACCCTGACCTTGCTTTTGAACTTAACTTTTCCATTTTATAATTTTACAGTATATTAATAGCTTTTCAACTTCATTATCAAAAAATATAATTGATAATTGTGCTTGTATAAAAACATACTTGCCTCTAGATGATGGACATGAGGTGCACATTTTAACCAAAAATGTCTAGCTCAAGTGAAAAATGTGGAAAAATATTTGTATAGTATTCTCAGTACAAACATTACCTAGTACATATAGAAGGAACGAATAGAATAATTCATGTACACGAAGAATGCACTTTTTTATATTTTGGTTACATCAGATATATGCACTCTTTTAAAATTTCTCATAACCATTCAGGTGGTCAAAAACAACGTGTAGCTATTGCCAGAGCGCTCATAAGAAATCCGTCCATACTATTGTTAGATGAAGCAACAAGTGCTTTGGATTCTGAATCTGAACATTTGGTAAGTGGTATAAATCAGAACATCTGGTAAGTGGTATAAATGAGAACATTCAGTATAAATCAGGATATCTGGTAAGTAGTATAAATTGGAATATGTGGTAAGTGGTATAAATCAGAATATCTGGAAAGTGGTATAAATTGAATTATTTGGTAAGTGGTATAAATCAGAATATTTTGTAAATGGTATAAATTGGAAACTCTGGTATGTGGTATAAATTAGAACATCCAGTACATGGTATAAATCAGAATATCTGGTAAGTGGTATAAATCAGAATATCTGGTAAGTGATATAAATCAGAATATCTGGTAAGTGGTATAAATTGGAACATCTGGTAAGTAATTTAAATGGGAACATCTCATGAGTGATATAAACTGGAACATCTGGTTAGTAGTACATGTACAAGTCAGGATATCTTGTAAGTGGTATAAATCGGAATAAGTAGTAAGTGGTATAAATTGGAACATCTGGTAAGTGGTATAAATCAGAACATCTGGTAAGTGGTATAAATCAGAACATCTGGTAAGCGGTATAAAATGGAACATTTGGTAAGTAGTATAGATCGGAATAAATAATGCTGGATGTAATGATGTATAAAATACGAAAGTAACTGTAGCCACATGACTATAGCACTAACAACAATGTACCACAGTGGGCATTCACGGACCCCTAAAATTCAGAGGTGAGAACAGGTGCCCGGGAGGAGTGAGCATCTCCTGTTTGGCTAACCACACCCGCCGTGAATGGCCTTACATACAGACGAAACATATAATTCAACACTGTATATATAAATGAATGAACAAACACTGTGTAGAAAGTGTCACAGCCACATAACATCAGGGAAAAGGGTATGATAACACTAAAGTCAAACCCTCCGCGGGGAAATTTTTACAAGCTCCACACTGCAAAGGGAATAAGTGTGACGTTCATGTAAAATACGAAAGTAACTGGTGTAACATGACTATGTCATTAACAACAATCTACCACAGTGGGCATTCACGGACCAAGAAACATGAAATATATAAATACCGGTATACAAAGGAGATATGATTAGCACAGACAGGTAAGAAATCTGACTTTACCATGTGACAGCATGAAAATTGTTAACCGGTTTAAGCATACATGTACGTCTTCTCAAAATGTAACTGAAAATTTGGAGTTATAAATGAATATAGTGTTAAGAGTAATGTGTAAGATACCAAATCAATAATTTTGGTCAAGTGCACACCTGATCAAAGATAGGTTCAGACACACTGGATACAAACAGTGCCCTCTGTTCAACGGTCTGTTGTCTGCCTGGCTTTGACTTTAGTGTCACTTAACGTGATGTTGTACAGCTGTGACACTTTCTATAAGCTAGTCTTAGTCTATTTTTCTTTCGTGCGTCATTGAAATGTATGTATTGACTGTACGTGCATGTTAGGGGCAGTCACGGTGAGTGTAGCTAGCTACAAATGAGACAACTCAAGAGCACCAAGTCTTGCTCCGAGTTTAAGATGCCTTATTTGTGTGATTATCTCTGTAAGTGTTTGGTTGGTTGGGGTGGGGTTTTTTCCCCCTTTTTTTCGTCGCTTTCAACATTTTTAAATCATATAGAAATCAGGACGTAACCAGCCCCTTAAGTATGGTGAACCAATCTGGCTATCGGACCTTGATCGTCTGCTTCGTAAGTTAATCACTTGCCCACTACACGTCTGCCCCCAATATCCTACACAAAATGTATCAAACAACTTGTGTCTGTGAAACACGAGTGCCCCCGGCGACAAGCAATCAGAACACGGAAAATATTGAAATGTAGGTCAAAGGTCTCCAGGCCAATGACCTTGGTTTTATTTAAAGGACTTTATTATTGGAATATGAATGCCATGCAATGAAATCTCTATCTCTCATGGTTCAAAAGTTATGGCGAAGGTTAAAGATGACAACAGACAGACATACACAGACAGGTCAAAAACAATATGCCCCTGATCTATCAATCTTGGGGCATAGAAAATAATGTTCATATATTCTGCTAAGTAATTTAATCATGCTGAATAAAACATTTATCTGTTATAGGTCCAGCAAGCGATTTATCAAAATCTCAATGGCAGGACGGTGATAATTATAGCCCATAGACTGAGCACAGTGGAAAAAGCTGATCGCATCATCGTTATAGATAAAGGTCATGTGATAGAGCATGGAACTCATTCTCAGCTCCTAGGTCAGGATGGACTTTATTCTAAATTGGTACAACGGCAACTCCTGGGATTGGATGATGCAGGGAAGGAGAATGACTGTAAACCGATCGTGCATAGAAGCTGCTCGGAAAATGTGGTTTCTAAGAGTTTTTCAATGTCTAGTCCCAAAATTGAATTCCATAGTCCAAGCTCCCATGGTAGTCCCACAGTTTATGGTTCATTAGATACATGACATTAAACAAGAAAATATTTATTATTGCCTGTGCTAGTGTTAGCGACCATCTCAGGAAGATAGCATAGTCCAGGATCCTACAACTTGTTGTTCATTCGATACATGACATTAAACGAGAAAATATTTATTATTGCCTGTGCTAGTGTAAAAGCCATGTCATTAAGATAGCATACACATATACCCCAAGCTCCCCATGGTAGTCCTATAGTTTATGGTTCATTCAATACATGACATTAAACACGAAAGTATTTATTATTGCCTATGCTAGTGTAAAAAGCCATGTCATTAAGGTAGAATAGCCCAAGCTCCCCATGGTAGTCCTATAGTTTATGGTTCATTCAATACATGACATTAAACAAGAAAAGTATTTATTAATGCCTGTGCTAGTGTAGAAAACCATGTCATTAAGGTAGCATTACCCAAGCTCCCCATGGTAGTCCTATAGTTTATGGTTCATTCAATACACGACATTAAACAAGAAAAGTATTTATTATTGCCAGTGCTAGTGTAGAAAACCATGTCATTAAGGTAGCATTACCCAAGCTCCCCAAGGTAGTCCCATAGTTAATGGTTCATTAGATACATGACATTAAACAAGAAAATATTTATTATTGCCTGTGCTAGTGTAAAAAACCATATCATTAAGGTAGCATAACCCAAGCTCCCATGGTAGTCCTAAAGTTTATGGTTCATTAGATACATGACATTAAACAAGAAAATATCTATTTTTGCTGGTGCTACATGTAGTGTAAAAGACCATCTCAGTAAGGTACATAATGTAGAGTAGTTCAAGCTTCGGCCTCGATACAAGTGAAAACCACAGAAATTCATACATAAATTAAAAAAAAGGACTGATTAATGAGGTAGAGGATGAAATATCATGTAACCGCGTGCTTTTTAGAGAAATAACACGAACACTCTTTATTTTTTATTATATCTTATTATTATATCGGGTGCTTTTAATTTTTTTAGTCCCCTACCGCCATTGCCGAAAGGACTATAGGTTTGCACTCCGTCTGTCTGTCCGTCCGTCAGTCCGTCAGTCACACACACGTTTTCAGGACTTTTTTTCTAAAAGCTTGTAGATGTTCATCAAGTTTTTTGTGTGTGAGTCTACCACCATGAGTTCCAGATCAAGTTCGAGTTCCGTGTCGGTCCACCGATTTTTGACGGAATTATGGCCCTTGGAATTAGAAAAGGTCTTTAAAATGGCAGTTTTCCGGACTTTTTTTCTAAACGCTTGTAGATATTCATCCAATTTTTGGTGTGTGAGTCTACCACCATGAGTTACAGATCAAATTCAAGTTTCGTTACGGTCCACTGATTTTTGACGGAATTACGGCCCTTGGAATTAGAAAATGTCTTTAAAATGGCAGTTTTCCGGACTTTTTTTCTAAACGCTTGTAGATATTCATCCAATTTTTGGTGTGTGAGTCTACCACCATGAGTTACAGATCGGGTTCGAGTTCCTTTTCGGTCCACTGATTTTTGACGGAATTACGGCCCTTGGAATTAGAAAATTTCGGGGGCCTTAGTTTTCTATTTGCCGGTAGGGGACTTAGTATTGCCTCAGCAATATTTTCAGAATGCTTGTTTTTTAATGTTTATACTTTTTCAGTAGGGGAGGGTAAGGGGGGATTCCAATTATGATACATTTATATTTCTTCTTGAATATATATTTTTTCTTGAGTAAACTATATTTATGAATGATATAATGCTGGTGTACATGGTCCTCAAATCATTATAGAAAGACGTTGAAATATCATTTAGCTTTATTCAAAATATAAAACTGTTTAGTGCACAAATGGTTATGTAGAGATTTAAGGTGTTTAAGATTTTTCTAATTAAACTTTAGCCATTTATGTACGGCAATTCACAAATTGTAATGAAATAAGGGGATATTGAAGGTATTATCCTCACCACATAGGTATATTGATGTCTCCGATATATATTGTACATGCTTGTTTCGATTTTTTTGAAGCAGGACAATGTTTGCATAATGATTTACACTCTTGAATTTAATTGCATGAATATGATTTTAATATAATAAATTCTTGTTATTGTTAATTGTCAATTTTCTGAAATAAAAATCTAAAAATAAAAATTATGAATGTATTATTTTTATTGCATAAAACCAGCGTAGCTTAGTAAGTGCAGTGTTTGGCTTGGAACTGAGAGGTCCCTGGTTTCCCATCTGGGCCATCTTTAGCAGTTTTGGCCCTGTTTTCAGAAGTAGGATTTAATGATTGATTGAAATGTTTTATGTCACTCCACAAGTATTTCATATATATGATGAAAGCATCCATCTGATGTATTGCATACATTTAGAAAATTATACCTTCACAACGGACCCACCCGAAGCAGTGCAGAATCTTTTATATACCACAGGACCTCAGGTTTTCCCGTCTCGTCCAAAGGACTGAACCTTGGTGTGCTCACAGCAGGAATCGTACCCAAGATCTCAGGGCCTAGCATCTCATCCATTGAGTCATACTGGCTTCCCAGGTGTAGGAATATAGTAAAATTTACCATTTATGTTCCTCTTAACTTATCAATACTTTATATAAACTTCGGTGAAATTGACAAGAAGTTAACAATGTGCAATTGTTAGCAGACAATTAACAATGCACAATGAGAGACAAAGACTTAAAGTAAAGGGTCACTTCATTTACTTACAAAGCCTTAAAAGTGAAAAAAAAATCTTGGGTGAGACATTCAACAAACGGATCAGCTCAAGCAGTGATACAGATTTTGGATCACCAAAGTTTAGAGTCTACAAGTGAAGACATTTTGGAGTACAAGTCTAATATATCTCAGCTAACCACAGTCACACTGAACATTTTCAGGATGTGTATATGTACCAAATTTCAAGTCAGTACATGTATGTGCATTCCTTCAGAGATAGAGCACAGCAACTGTTAATTATTGGTATTCTCGAGATGTATGTATATAACAAAATTTCAAGTCAATATGAATGCGCATTCCTTGCCGAAAAAGCGCACAGAAACTGTAGATTATTAGAAATATTCTAAGTCCAAGGGACATAAATCTATCAAAAATTATTTGATTGACGCAGTCACACAAGGAAAAGTGGTCTCTTGAGGCCTGGTGCTCTTTAAATACAAGTAAACTTTTTATATACAATTAGTAGCAAGGAACAGCGTAGGGGGGTTGTTACATCCAGGTGATAGCTACATAAGGTGACCTTTAAAGCAGGTTTGGCTCTAGATGTGAGCAATCCTGAGGCATACTGGAATTTGACTCGCCATCAAATCATAACAAATATGTTCTGAACAATGTTATGAACACTGATACCTGGAAATCAGTCCTAGCTACAAATGATCTCCGTTAGAAAGTCACAATACTGCAGTTACCGAGAGGTAGAAAATGTGGAGAGGCACACCGAGAGAAAATACACATTTTGTTTTCACAAACATCCAACACAGCCAAGGTAATGTACATAATTGACACTATTAAAAAGATACAGTGAAGTATTTGAGTAACTTTATTTCTAGTCGTGGAAAACAAAATCAGAGAAGCAATACATGTACTTTCAAATAATCTCAAGAAACATTCGGTAAGCGTTAAAAAAAAACTTACATAACAATACATGTTATCACAATTCAAACACAACATACACAAGTTGAACAATGAATAATTAATACCCCATCAAGATTTCCCATATTATGGATACACAGTAACAATATGTGTAGTTTCAATGAGTTAGCTTTAAATTTCAAAATAAAACATACATATAAACTATTCATCAAATCACACATGGCATTGTGTATAAATTAAATTCAATGTTCAAAAAGAGAAAAAAAAAAAAAAAAAAAAAAAATCTGGAGAACATGTTTTGCCCCTGTGGCAGCCAGTTTTTCTCTTATAACTATACTGCACATATTTGTTGTATTTTACACTCAGAAAGATTTTATAAATAAGCAAATGATATGAGATTTCAAGAACACAGATACAATGGCATTGTGGGTAAAGCATGATCAATTAAATACAAAAAGTGGCCAGACTGTAAGAGAGAAAGCGATTAAGAGAGACAACTTGGCGGCCTTCCATTTCATAATTTACAGGACATGTAATTTTTGCATTGTGCCATTTATAATTACTATCTGTACCTTTGCATGTGGCATAAGCATTCACTCAGTACAAATATAATTATCAAATAATTAATATGAGTACAAATCCAAAGGATCAAAGTCACATACAATCACATTTGAACAATTATTTGAGACCACAAAAAAAAAAAGTTTGTTTACGTTTACCTGACCGGCCCTGACAAATTGCCTGAACCTAAACTTCTTTGAAGTTTTTAAATACAATTCAGATCCAGATACACAAGGTGCATTTCCTTTCTGAAAACAGTTTCTTGAATACCTATACTAGTCATTTTAACACTTAAAATAAGGGTGATTATTTAAAACACCATTGACTATGATTGTAAACAGAGACGAGAGGTGAGACAGTCATAAAGATGTTGAACAGAAAACTTTTTTCGGTTTTTACGAATGCCATCATTAAATGTGAAATTCACTCAGAAGCATGAGAATTCAAGAAATCTCAAGGCAACACATGGTTTTGTGAATTTTATCATAAAATTTCTTTTAATTTTCTACTGTATTTTTTTCCCACTTGTAACAGTGAACAAACAATTTTTTTTTATTTAGCCTCATGAAAATAGAGTATCATTTAAAATGAATTTCATACAGCATTAATAGGACATTTACATGCCTCCTTCAATGAAAGTTTTATAAGACCCTGACTGCACATAACCAAACCAGAATAATGTTTGTAACATTTCTTTGCGATCAATTGCATCCATGAAATCAAATGGTCTGGTATACGAAATAGTAGATTTAAGCGTAGTCGTTTTGTTTTCCTCTATCATTGTTAGCTGAGTTCTACCGATGTCCAGGTAAGTGAATATGATCTGTAATGCAAGTGGGAAAATTGTAAAGGTGATTAAAATATAAACAAAACCAAGCTAGCAGTCCTCTTATACGGACTTGCACCTCAGTGGCAAAAAAATTCAAACTTGCGGCAAAACATTTCCGTTTTCACTGTATTCCTCAAAACAAACAAATGTAATTCTCAAGACCTAAAGCTTGTCGTCTATTACAGTCAAGTTTTGTGTGCGTGTCCTTGGAGATTTGTGTGATACAGCTTTGTCAGATGTCTTCTGTTTTCTTTTTTATTATCTCGATCTTTCATATCTAATTTACCCTGGCTATGGTGAAATATGCAACTTGTCCTTATTTGTGGGTTTAATAATGAATCATCTCATTTATCTCGAACTTCCAATATCTCAAATAGTATTTTATAACTTCCACTAAATCAAGATATCAAAGTTTGATTGCAGTGACATCAAAATAATTTGGTACCACTAAACCTTATGTAAGCTTGAACAATGTATCATTTAAATAAATATATTACTTTACTGTAAGCAAATACTTCTGATATTTTTATTTGCAATTTTCGTGATAATGTGAGCCAACACTATATGCTTTCAAAGAACTTCTGTTTTTGAAGGGTTAACAATACAATTTACTCAATTACTGATACCTGGAATTTTCTGGTGGTTCAAATTGTTTTCAAAAGTCCCAATTCTACTTTCTATACATATTTATGTGTATTCCTGACTCAAACTCTGCTAAATGCTAATCTTTTACATGGGCCGTTCAAGCTTTAAATGTCTATAGTTTAATTAATTTCACATTGACCATATAACGCATATACAAACACATGGAGAAAAATTTAGCCTATTCCTGTATAGACAATCTCTCTACAATTAATACATAATCAGGGCTGCATTTAAACACAACTTCAGTTCAATCTCGATATACCATAGATTAATATACTGATTTATTTCTAACTGAATAAGGAATTTTTAAATTAAGTTTTAAATACAATAAAATAAAAAATATAAAATTAGTTTTTTTCTTCTTTCATTTCATGGTTTTCTTTTTATTTCATACATATACTATCTCTATTATTGAAGGGGCCGCCATCTGATCGCGACTCTGATTGGCTAACGTGAGATTGATGCATGAAATTTTTATTTATCAATTTCAAATAAAAGATGTTATATTTCTTTGAAAAAAGTTTTATTTTGAAATACCTGTAATTAAATAATAAGAAATGACTGTAAAAAATTTTCCAATATCAATGTATAATAGACAAAAACTGATGCTCAAACTAAATATAATCTGCTTTGCAGATTATATACAAACTTGTAGTTTGTGCATCAGTTTTTATCTATACACATGTACATCGATAGACAAACAAATTTTTAAAGGTCATTTCTTAAATTAATTGTCAACATGAAACACACTAAACCACTGACACATTCATTTCAATTTAGTCTACCCCGAAGGAACACTGAGGATCATTTTAGCTGACCCTGAGGAACAACGTAATACCCAGGAGAAGAAACCCAAATTGGTAAAGAATGATGCTCCCTGACTCCTGGCTACACAAATTGATATTTATCAATGTACTGATTTACCCTTCACTACTACTAAAGAAATGCAGATGCCAGACTGAAAGAATCTAGCCCTACAAATGTACACTGTTCAGGGGCAGAGAAATCTGACCTAAGTGTCAAAGAATCACAGTCCATGACAAATTTTGCTGTACCTTGGATGTTGCAATCTTGAACAAAAAAAAGGATGTCTCTGTCCTTGAAAAAAGTGATAAATTTTTCTCTATTGTTTAGCATTTCAAATACACCTTATAATTTAACAATGAATAAAATACTATTCTGAAAAGCAATCAGCAATTCCATTTAGACGATTTTACATTAATGTTTACCCATGATTACAAAAGGTTAGGGACAAATATAGCGGGTGAAAGACTGAGTTGTTCCAGCATGTAAAAAGCATGTTGAAAATTCTGTACAAGATTATAGAACAGGTGATCCTAACTAATATTCGCCTCCTTCCTTACCTTTGTTCCTATGCAAATTATGCCTACTACACAAGGAGCAAAGAAGGAATCATGTGCTTCCACAACAAGTTCTATCCCATGCTGCCCTAGTATTTTAGTGTCAATATTGTCACTGCAGAACGTCTCCTTGCTGAAATCTCCTTGAAATCCGTCATACTGATTTCCCTTAAGAAAATGTATAAGCAAAGAACTTTAACATGTAAATGTATTATCACCATAATGTCATCAAATTGTATTAAACAAGAGGGTCACTGTAGACTTTTCATCACATATTTGAATGGTTTGAACACAAAACATAAACATGGTTCCCGGAATACCAGGACCAGCTGTCATGAGAGGACTTTATGGCTCAGTGGATGAGGTGCTCAGATCGTGATTGGGAGGTCCCAGGTTCGACTCTCACCGGTGGTGCATTGGTGTCCTGTCTTTCAGATTAAACAGTAAAAACCGAACTCCCCTGTCACAGTAAGCGTGGCATATAAAGATCCCTCAATGCTTCAGGTGGGTAAGTTACAAAGGTATAAATTTCTATGCCATGTGTCTGGCAGATGCTGTCACCAAACATGTATGTAAAGGTGAAATGATTGTGGAGTGATGTAAAACAGTAATCAACCAACAAGACTGACAGAATGGTGAAGGACTACTATAAACAAACTTTGCATATAGGTTTGCAAGAGAACTTCAATTATGTGGAAATTCACAATCATCAGTATATACCTCTGTGAAAAAATTTTCACATACATTCAGCTATATATAGAGATAATGAAATGGAAGTGGGACAGACTTATGCACATGCAGATTCGCTAGCTAAGAGTTTCCAATCCTCTCTACTCCACTTCTAGAGTTGCATAGCAGACTGGAAACCCTTGGCTAGCGAAATAAATTTAAGCACTGTTAAAAAAAATCAAGCACATCTTAATAGAAATTCAAGCACTTTTCAGGGATTTTTTTTTTATTTTTTGTAAATTTAATCACTTTTCAAGGAATATGTGAAAATTCAAGCATTTTTCATAATCTGTGCGAACCCTGAGCATTCACAAAACGAAACAAACTATTTTTATATTCATTAATACCTGTGTCACAACAATCAGCATCAGCTGCCCATCCTGAGGAAGACCGCTGAAGCGAACATCTGGTATGCTATCGACATGAACTCCTTTCACTTGTTTTGACCCTGAATAAGCCTTTCCTGTCCTATAAACTATAAGTTTCAATGTTTGTAACCATAAATAAGAAAATGAGTCCATGTATATTTCTTACAAAAGACATATGTCTCTCGTTAGCCACTTTCATAACCAATGTTAATGTGCAAATGCAAGAACTCGGTTCTTTATTCTTTATTTTAATATAAGTAATTTGCAATCTATAAGGATCTCTTAAATGTTAAAATTTGATCTTGAAGCTTAATACCCTTTTAATAGTAATTCTCTTACAGACATATTTTGGGGTTACAAGCAAGGAATTTAAACTAATAGTTTAAAGGAACACATGTGTCATCAGATCCCATTTTTTCGAAAGTATAGCTGCTACAAGACAGACAGAAAGAGAGAGAGAGACAGTCAGTCAGAAAGAGACAGTCAATCAGACAGAGAGACAAACAGTCAGACAGACAGACAGTCAGTCAGACTGAGACAGACAGTTAGTCAGACAAAGTCACCCCTATATGTTATGTTGCACTGCAGGTGACAAAAATCTGAGCATATTTGCATCATGTGACATACCAGGGAAAGAATCATTGTGAATGTGGCAAACTGTTTAAGAAACATAAAAAAACCAATCTTGCAAACAATAAACATTCTTTACTAAGAGGTTTAAATTCACAGAACAAAACAGATATCAGGGAATATTTACATTTATTCGACATGCGGTTTGCTATGGCCTTTTACTCACACTAGACTAAGTCGAAGTGAACCCAACATAAATATATCTTACTTTGCTGTAAGGAAAACGTTTTATTGATCAAATACCTAAAAAAAATTTTAAAAACAATAATGCGTGCCCCTAGAAATTTTGAGTGGTTCACTGAATTTTTAATTTTAGGGCCCCACTTCATCTTGAATCATGAGTACAAGGATATATTGGTGAGGCAAATTGAATTTCTATGCATTTCTGTAAATACATCTAACATGTGCAGAATAAAATTAACATTACATTTACAGGATGTATTGTAGAAAGAGCCCAAGTTTATATCTGTATCACTGTATCATCAATACTCTGTGTTATTAATATTATTTGAAGTACATACTCTGGATCCAGAAGACAAATCCTTGAAAACATCATGAACAGATGTGTGAAGCTTGCTTCCCTCTGACCTGGTTTTGACCACCTAGAAAAAAATCTTTTCAAGTTGGCCCAAAAATACAGCAAATTGGCTTTCCAGATCTCAAAAATTCTGAAAAGAGAATGTTGGATGTAAATATGATGTCCTGATTATTAGTAATGATGTAATTTTTCATTATGATGATGTCATCTGAGGTTAGAAAAATGCTGCATAAGCTAATTCATGAAGTCATAAATGTAATAAATGAAAATTATCTGTATGTAATGTTCTGTTACATCTGGGGATGGGTCAACTAGAGTAAACATAAAAAAAATATTAAAGTCTTTTGACACTGTCAAAGAGCAGGTATTGACAAGTATCTGATCATTTATTACTATTTAATGGTTATTTGATGATACCAATATTCAATAAGATTAAGAAGCAATACTTTATTTTATGATTATCATAATAGATGAGTAAGTCTGAAGATCTTACCAAACACCAAATATTTCACTGTTATTTGGACGGCTAATAGTGTGGTTTAAGTTAGAATGCAAATCTGTGGAAAATTATGGAATTTTCGAAATCCTCTCAAGGATCAAGGTTTTTTATTTGTTATTACAATACAGTCTGGGTGTTGTGGAAAAATTGTACAAAACATAGTGGAAGAAACACCTGAAATCACGGTGGGCTCATTCACATCTTTGTAAAATTTAATACACAGTGTACTACTGTGTAATTCTTCAATTTACACCTGGATGTGGCCCACTGTGGCAAGTGGAAAAATTACGAAACACCTAGACTGTATTATACATTTTAATCCTAGTACAATGAACATTCAACCTATATCTACAGAAAGTGATGTAATCTACAGTGCAATTCCGGTGTTATGGGTGGAAATGCACAAAATCTTGTGGAAAATTACACAAAACAATTGTATCATAAAAAATGTGACAAAACATGTAATTACTTTACTTAACTGAGACACAGGTTGTAAATTCACTTTACAAGTAATCAATTGTTATAAAATGGAGGTGAAACCCAGGCTATTCATATGATGCGAAAAATTCTGGTTTTTTTTTCAATCAGAATTGTGTTCTCAACAAAACCCCATCGCCAGCTGTCAAAGTACCGGCAAGCGTAACCTTTAAAGGTGGGGGCATTACATGTAGCATGATGTACATCAGATCTTTCGGACTGATGATGATAATGATGCAGTATTATTACATGTAATCACACTCCTATGAGCTCAGCTTGTTGAAAACTTGTGTGTATGAGCTTGATATACACATGTATGACGTTGTCCATTCCCATTCCTGGATCAATCTCCTGACAGATCAGGTTGAAAAATCATAAAACATTTTATCTCAGAATCATCTCTACCAAGCTTCTTCAAATTTCCTTCAAGAGAGGAAGTTAAAAACTATGTTTATGGACAGACTTAAGGGATACATGCAATGACTAATGCCTTTAATAAGTATAAAGTAAGAGTTAAATCTTTTATTGTCAAGTAAATTTTAAGATCCACTTATCCCAACACACCTCTTCATGATAACTACAGAGCTGTAACATTGGACGGCAAAATCACTTACTTTCCCTCCAATTCGATCAGAATGATGTCAGATTACATTATGATGAAATAAATTTGGAGGGAATCTGAATGTCAATCAATATGCCGTCCAATGTCACAGCTACGCAGTTATCAAGAAGAAGTCTACAGACCTCTTTCTGTTATATTTGTAAGTGCAGAGCTGTAACACTGGATGGCAAAATGACTAATGTTCCCTCTATATCAATCAGAATGACATAAAATTACATTATAAAATGATACAAATGTAGGTTTGGAAGGAACATTAATGAATTCGCTGTCCAGACTAATCTTACAGCTTTGCAGCAACAATATACAGTACAGTTCAGGTGGAACTTTGAATGCCCACTGTCCACAATGGGCAGTCCACCTGAAATTTCAGTGGGCATTAGGAGTGGACATTTACGTGAGCTATCAAGCTGTCCACTTACCTGTATGTTAATTCTAACTGACTCTTACAAGGATCTCCTCTGTGTCCAGTGGACATTTTTAATGCCCACTCTAAAAATGCCCACTGTGACCAGTGGGCAAATTAAGTTCCACCCGGACTGTACTGTAAGACTAATTCAACTTAATCAGTAGATTAACATTCAAGATAACCAAAAAACATAAAGTGGGTGGGAGGATCTTATTTTTAATTTTTATTTCCTGAGAAAAAATATTGATGACAAAGTGTTTTTGTCAACAGATGGGTGTCATTTAATGCCCTTATTTCAACAGAATCGGATGGCAAGCGATGCTTTTTCTCATAAATGGATTCCTGGTTAAGCTTTAATTGGTTTCTAAACCACAAACGGAATCAAAAGTATAGATACAGGACTCGGACATGAAAAATTTCTGGAAATCATAAATTTTGCTAAAATAAAAAAATCAGGGAATTGGACTGATTTTTGGCAGGCAAGCGGGGTTGACAATCTATCAGTTAATATGAATTTGCCTAACGGTAATTCAGAGCTCTATTCTCGAAGTTGGTGTGACATCACACTAACTTGACGAAGATCTAAATGAAGGTATATTCCCCAAAACATTCAGAGAATGACTTGGGGGATAAACTCTGTGTTTATCATAGACCATAGTGCAACTTTGCTGAATCATATTTTAAACACAAGAGCTTTTAAAGTGACTGTCTTAGCATTGCCAAAATTCATTGAGGAATCTTGGAAAGTCTTACCCCCTTTTCTTCTTTGAATCTGATACGACAGCTGTTTGAAACTATGAGGTTTCCAAATACATGCATCAGATTCTTCATATAAAGCAAGGATATATTCAGAGACTTATCCCTGACAAATATGGCGCATATTGATTCATGTGACCAATTCAACTTCGAAAGTATTAAGGATATCCATATTTTGCCCTGATCAAATGTCATATCAGAATATCTCAATGTGTGAGTTTAACCAAGTATGTTGATCAATTATCAACTCTTACATAAAATTTTTCACTCCGTTTCCCTGTCTGTAGGTACACTCACGTTTTCTCATTGTTGTCCTGCAACTGTTTTTCCAAAGAACTCTCATTTAACCCAAATTTGACAACAGCAGCATCAGTTTCACTGCATGCCAGATGTACATCATCGCGAGTAGCTCCACTAAGATTCACATTAAGCGACCATATTTCATTTGTAAAATAAATTAATTTGCCGCATATGATGGGTAACGGAACTGATCGGTTTTTCGCATTCGTCTGAATGCGGGTCATAAATTCCTGGAGAGTGCAGGCGGAATCCTCATAAAGCACTCCTATTTCTGATAAATTGTCTTTCTTCCAATCTGATGATTTACTTGGTATAGCGGTCTTTTTCCTTCTAGGTCTGTCTCTGCCGTTGCTAAAATCAGATGACAGAGAAGAAGATTCCGATCTAGTCTCCGTCATCCTTTGAAAAATCGTGAATTTACATTTCACAGTATTCCGCGTCTACAACGTTTCCGGTTTGACAGAGAATACTAAAATATAAACCATGTCGGTTTCAGTTTGTTCGGTACGACATCGTTTCAGTCTGTCTGTTCTACACGACAATTTTGATATGGATCAATAACATCTGAGTGGCTAATCGGGGTTTACAATCAAAACTTCTTATTTTGTATGGTTGGGAGAATGACGATTTAAACATCCGTTAGGGAGGCAGAGGGACAACGTACTGTTTAAAGTGAATGTTGACCTCACTTTATATTCTTAAGAATTCTGACCGCAAAATGGTATCTCTGATATAGCCTAGTGCATTGGGTTCGTACAACATAAGCATATTTACTGCAAAGAAAATAAAAAAAATAAATAGCTAGGACTTGTAATGATTGTAATTCTATGACTGAAATATCAAGTGCTTTTTGGCCAGATTGCAACTGAAGAGGTCAATAGACCTTTTTCCTTTAACTGCGGAGCTGTAACATTGGACGGCAAAATCATAAACGTTCCCTCCAAATCAATCGGAATGACGTCAAAATACATTATGACGTAATAAAATTGGAGGGAACGTTAATCAATTTGCCGTCCAATGTTACAGCTCCGCAGTTAAAGGAAAAAGGTCTATAGATTGGCAATGTCCATCCGTCTGTCCATCCGTCCGTATAAACCCTTTCACTGTTACTGCGGGACTAATATTTTGGTTGGCAAAATGATAACTATTCCCGCAAAATTACGTCAAAGTCAATTTATTTTATTACAAAGTCAAAAAATTTACAGGAAACATTTTTTTTGCCCACCAAAATGTTAGTCCCACAGTAACAGTGAAATGGTATATATGTGTCCGTCAATATGTTGGTAAATTTCTGATTGAAGCAGACTCAGCAACTAAGAAGAGTATAAACATACTACTTCACACTGTGGCACATTCCTTTAGAACTTTTAAAGTATGTCATGACTTTTGACCAAATGATCTTGACCTTGGACTTAGACCTACCGTTAAAATATTTAATTTGGGCTATTTCTTTTGAATCAAATTAGGGGAAGGCTTGGATACTTCACGCATAGGTTCTTTATGACCAACGTTTTCAATTAATACCATGACTTTTGACCTGACCTCGACCTTGTTTCGAATTTTCTTTGCAATCCGACCATACCTTCTTTAGCGTTTTCTTATTATGTGAATATTTAAGAATTTCAAAATGAAAGCGAAAACTCGAAATATTTAACATATCCTTCTACGTCACTCTGATGTCAATGTATGTAGCTAAAACAGAAGTTTTCAAAGGGAGGATACCCTATGGCGCCCATGTCGCCCCTGACTTGTATCCATTTTTTCGAGGATATATAGCCAACCAACAACACACTGTAAGGATCCGTGATAACTTTTACATTTCAAGAAAATTTCATTGAAATCCCTCCATGAATTTAGAAGAAACTGATGAAATTTAAAAGTTTTCAGGCGAAAGACGGACGAGTAAGTGCCTGACGCATCAGCATGACAATAATTCACTTAAAGTTTCACATCATCTAATGAAAAAATCTGGTCTGTAAGTTAATACGACAATATCATTCTCGTATCAAATTATTTTCATTTTAGATGCTGCCACCATCCTCTATATAAAATAAAATCCCCATTCAAAATTGTGAAGAGATATATGACTATTCGTCATTATACAAATATGGACTTGGGGAAGGGGGAGATATTATTTGCATTTAACAATTTATATGCTGGTTTTGCATTATATTGATTTCTCGAAACACTTGCATGTACTTATTTACAATCAGTTTTATATATCGTTTTATATCACTTCGTGCTGCACAGACGTTTTGCCGATACCGACTGCCAACGTACCCCAATGCCTCGGAAGGATAAATCAAAAGCAGTCCTTTAATGTAGTTCATTCTCAAACGCCGAGATGATTCTGACAAGTGACTTTGCATGGGTATGACCCTCATGATTAAATTCATCTTCAGTTTCTAAATACACCTTATTTTCCATCTTTTGTTTTACTATGATTATTGCCTTAACTGAGAAAATAATTAAAAATATTTCATTTATGTATGAAATACATATATTTATATTAATATTAGTTATATCTGTCTTAAAACGTACATTATCATGCACTTACAATAAACAGGGTCATACACCATTATACATTCGGAAAGTTTCGGAATTTTTCACATTAAAGAAAAAAGCATCATGTAAAACTCGATACGGAATCATGTAGCTGGTAAACCCTATTACGTATATGAAATCTAGGTGTATTCATACACTATTAACATGTAATGAGACTTCAGAGCAAAAACCAAAAATGTAAAATATGAGTCATAAATGCAATGCTAGGTAACTTACCCTTGCCAGTGAACATAAAGTTACACGGCGTGTAAACCAAACACCTGTACTTGTTGGTGAAAGCAGCAAAATACTGATAGAAAGAAAAAATGATAGTTTGCTTCAAACCTTTTATTTAAATTTGGACATCTGTAAATTTAATTACTTTTGACATCATCGAATTAACTGAAGCTGACAGCTAAACAAGGCTTCACTGGGAACCTCTGGTCCACAGTGAGCGATACCTACCATGATGTAATGATATTCAGAGTTCAGTGCATCATTAATATTCAACTAGAATTTAAGATAGGGGTCCTACCTACATGTCTCTAGTAACAAATCCTGACTAGTGATCTTAAACCAAGACAGAATGTACACCAAAAACGACAGTTTACGCATGTGAAGACAGTATGATACAGAGGCATTTGCAGCACTGTATATGTTACGATGTTATTAAGAATATACCCATCAGCCATTTTGTATGCTATATAAACCACACTTTCAATAGATATTTATTTAAAAATTGCTACATTGTTTCTGAATACAGAAACATAATACATTTTATCTGTGGACATGATATCCAAATCCATACAACCTTTCCCACCACTTTGGTTTATGATCACAATAAAATGTGACATACACTTTGAAATCTCTTTCTGTAGGGACGCCCCCTCTTCCGAATGTCCATCTCATCAATACTGCCTCTTCGTATGTTTTACCAATTATTTTCCTTTGTCCCCTAGGTCCAATCCTAATCACCCCACTACATCGACGATAAACTGCTGGATGAGAACCTTTCTGTAGGCAGTATGGTCGACACGATCTTCCACATTGATCAAATGCCGTTAAATACACCTTTGTTGAAGACCCATGATATGCCCGTTTGACGGCGATATACCCCATTGAACTATAGACTGCATGCCTGTTGTCTAAAAATACATGTTCCTTGTATATTCCATCGTAGTTAAGGCCATATGAGGTAATAGTTACTTTGAACAGTCCAGATTTATCGTTCTGACAAGTTTCATATGTATTGACATCATCAGGACTAATGTGCCTGTTCAATTTGTTCCAATACTTTGACGAGTAGATATCATATCTTTTGTCAATCTTGCCATTTTCCACTCTATGGGAGTCATAAACGATGTTAGGTATACGGGCAGACGTTACCTTGATTGGTAAATACCCCCACAAATCTGTGTGTCTTTGACAGTTCATTTTATACAAATTTTGGACAGACCTTGAAAAACATGCTTCTTTAAAAGGATCAATGATAACTTTAGCAGGAGTGAAAGTTGGAGATATTCCAGGACGACTAGACATTGTCATATTTGTGTTATTTGTGGAATCCAGGGCACGCATACTCGTTCTACCACTGTGCATGTTACCCGAAACAAAGAAACCGGATGTATCCCCTCGAATGGTGCTGTTGAAAATAGATACCGTTACGGATGTACCAGATCGTAAATTATCCAATGCATTTGTAAAATTAGAACTAAATGTTGTATGTGGAAGATTAGACACTGACATGTCAGCTGCAAAAGTTGCACTTGATGAAATGGTACCGCGACCGGAGAATTGTGGGGGAGATCGTAACACTGACACTTTCACCTCTGGGTTGATATTGGTTGAAAAAACAGCAGATGTTTGAACCTGTTCCATGACTCTAGCAGGAGCTGACCTGGATATACATCGGGGTGGCCATTGCCACCAAGCGCACTGTAAGTATGGTGACCTACAACTTGGTGCCCACCACGAACAAGTTGGTGGAGGGTCATAGGTGAAGAAATTTCTAGCAAACCTTCGTTCATACCCCTCTCGATTCCTAAGTACCGTGTTATTCCATTCCAAATTACGCATAGGATCATCTGGACGGTGACCAAACTGATTTGTATTTGGATATTCCCAGGCTGCTGGCTCCCCGATACGATTTTGAAATTCCCACCAGATGTAATCGATGTACGCATGGTGCATGTAGAATACAGGGTCCATCGCAGCAGAATTTACTCTAAGCATAGTACCACCGACCCAAACATGCACAAGATCGTGTATGCTTTCCAAAGGTTGAGCCATTTCACCATTTGACGACATTCTATAAATTCTCTGTACACTGCTTCTCGTGATGAGTCTTCCACCGTCACCAATATTGCGTACCAATGGTCCATCTGGAGTAATCCAATTTGCAAAAGGCCCAGTCTCAACAATTTCATCTCCCTCTCCGAGAAAGTCCGGAGACCATATTATAGACGTTCTTGGATCTGTCATCTCTTCGTCAAGACTGGAATCCCAGTATGGAATGGTCACTGTAGGATCCTTTTCTCTTAGAGCATTTTCATATCTAGGAGAAGAATTTTAAAATAATGTCTTTAGATGATAAATTAATATATGCATCAAACGTAACATAGTAATTAGTAAAGACCAAGAAGTACCGAAGGGTAAACCATATTTCATAATCCATGGAAAAAAGGACAATATGGTGTATAGTGTCATATTCAGAGAAATGTGAACCCCAAAGACATCGAGGTAAGACCAGGTGCCCGGGAAGAGTAAGCGTCTCCTGGTTGCATGCAACACCCGTTGCAAAAAGTCCTGTAACAACCTTCAAAGTCGAGGAGGTAAATACATAAATATACACGTACGTACACACGAAGGAGACAAGAACACGAAGTCAAATTTTCCCATTCAAGACAAGAAATGCTGCCTGAGTGAAATTAAGGTGTCGGAAGCGCACGTGAACAAATGTCTGTATATATATACACGTATTATGTCAAATCAAGTGCAGTCGAAAGAATTCACTAAATTACCGAACATTATAATATAAAATTGTATGGCTATAAAGAAATCGTGATTTGTTACCTTATCCAATATTGGGGGCTAAAAAACTTTAAAACTTCGTCACAGGCAAATTCAGTTTCAAAGAATTAATAGGAAAATAGAAAAAAAATTAATGAAATAATGCTGATTTCAATACACACGAAATTTAACGATGATGGATAAATCCAAACCACAAGTCTAAAAATCATGAAACCAGAGGGTATACAAAATCAGTGAAAATGAAAACCAAGTGGAAAATAACAAAATATGTCTACTTGAAGACCATATGTGAACCCCTATGATAGAGTGAGATCAGGTGCCCGAAGAGAGTGAACATCTCCTGCTTGCTAGCAACACCCGTCACATATACCCAGAGTCAAATCGTGTAAATTCCATATGTATTTATATATGGAGAAGTCAAAGTAGGTAACCTTCTAGTATAGAAGGTGTCAAATCTGTGTAAAATGATCGGAATCTGTCTCAGTCCAGAATATCATTTAAAAGTTTGGATAACGAGATATCATATGGAGTAATGAGAGTCTCGTAACGACCGTAGAACTTCCTCAGTGACGTTACTAGTCTAGCAGATATATAACCCTGGTTGAGCAGCTTAACTGAAAGTCGCCTAGCCCTCAGAACAAAGTCATTGTAATTTGAACATGCTCTGGAATAACGTATTAACTGAGATATGAATACGCCGTATGCGGACGATAATGGAATGTTGCTATGAAAGGTAAGTTTCTGATAGCGAAATTGAAATCATCACATTTGTCATAGAGTGAGATGTTCAATTGACCATTAATGTCGTAAGACAACATAATATCTAAATACGAAGTAAAATTACTACTTTCTGTGGTTTCTTTGACCTCCGGTTCATTTAGATAGATGACCCTAAGGTAATCCGCGAATAAAGGATTATTAATTGAAAGCAAATCATTTATATATCTGTAAGTAAAATTGAAGCCAAGAGCCAATTTTGTTCTTTCTTTGCGAAAGTAAAGACTGAATGAATTCAGCTTCGTATGAGTAAAGGAATATGTCAGCCAGAAACGGAGCACAGTTAGTGCCCATTGGAATGCCGACAATTTGTTGAAAAACCTTACCTCGAAACACCACAAAAATGTTATCGATAAGAAAGTTCAACATCTGGATGACAGCTGTTTCAGTGTATTTATTTTTGGAATCAGAATGTTCCCTATTAAAGTAAGTTTTATCATGGCCTATAACTATATATTTGAATTTGTCGCTTCCGTTTTTAGTAGTAAATGCATTTCGAATAATTTCCGCTAATCTGTCTTTTTATTTCTGATGAGGAATCGTGGTGTAAAGAGCCGAAAAGTCAAAAGACTTGATGGAGTGAATTTTAGTAAAACTTTTTGATTTTAGATGTTCTAACAACTCTTTTGAATTTCTAAGGATCCACATTAGATTAATTCCACATGGAATGGAATATATCGTTTCACAATACCTATGAAGGCCAGATTTAATTTCTGATAATATTTTTATGAGTAAAACCAATCTTTATTCCGCTTTTGTATTTGTTCCATGACCATTGCCAATAAAGATAAGGCAAAACCCCGTTTGGGGCCACGTTCTGGTGAACCCTAATGACGTTTCAGTAACCGAAACCGTTATTTTCATAGCCAATCAATGACTCGGCTAGACACATGCAAGTGACGCAATATATAACAAATACTGTTCAAAAACTACCTTGTGAAACATGCAAACGCTGGGGATGTTAATTTCATTCCTAAGAATATTTTGCCAATCCACCGATTCACCAGAACGTGACCCCTGACGGGGTTTTGTCAGATCTTTATACCCGTTACGACAAATAGAGAAGCGGAATAAACATACGGTTTTAATCAGATCGATGAAAATTATAAAATGAAATATTTCTGTCTTTCTACACAGAAAAGCGGTTAATTATGTCTAAATAGCTTTATGACAAATCCTTTACACTTTGTATAGATCGATATATATATAACTTAATATAGTGGCTAACATTACTGATTGTGATTTTGTTGTGTAAACCTTGCCAAAGGCCTGTTGATTCGATGTAAAGTTATGGCACCAAGAATGAAAAATAACTATCAAACTTTGACCTAAAACTTTGATGGACGTTGATGGATTATACTATCGTCCCATTTTAAGCTTAAGACTGGTCAATAAAGCGTTGTCTAAGCTTTGTATGCGGAGGTAAGACATCATGGAAAATATCAACAATTGGTATGGAGATGTACCCCTGGTTTGTCTAGAGGTAGGGTATTACTTGGATTTCCATTTAGTATTGTTCCAAGAGGTTAAATTATTGTTTACTTTTTGTATTTTACACATGCATAATGGATTCTTTGCAATTCAATGCAACGTCTTAAACATCGGATAATATAGTCTACTTTTTCATTGTATTTGTAATATTGACAGATAGTGGACTGAAAGTCCCCTAGTGATATATACTTTAAATTTTCAGTCATCAAATTAAGTAAATTGCTATAAAACTAAGGAGTATCTCCCTCATGCATAGCTCTGTCCTTAGATGGATGCTTTGGTTCACTTTTCGGTCATTTTAGTTTTAACAATGCTCTTCAAATATTTATAGATTATGAGAATTCCAATCATTCGGCCACGAGCATCACTGAAGAGCGCCAGTATATGTACATTAGAATTATTTACGGATCATGCTATCCGTTTTTCTTTCTCTTTTCTACTGTTCTCTCTTCATGCCGTGTGTTGCTGTTGAATAAATAATCAACACGGAAAGCTATCTAGACTTGTTGGAGCTGTTTGTAAGTGTGTGATCTGTACCAACTGATGGAGACATAAGTTGTCGAAATGCGCATCTATCTGGTGCACAAAATTAAAAGGTATATATGTTCTATATTTATTTAAACTATTTATTCGATTATTTCGGCATCCATGGCAACCCGAATAGGGTATGCTTACTCCTGTGATTTCCATTGGTTTATATATGTGCATAGACCATGGTTCCACGACACAGTCTTCTGTTTATTCGTTTTTTACCTATAAATTTTTAAATGTGTGTCTTTTGATTGTCCTGGGATGAGTGGGAAGATGGGCCCGTAAACCGATTAACCACATCAATTGAGTACCGCTTGTTTCTCAAATGACCGTCCAAAGTCGGTTTCGCATCTGTCGTATGATCAATATCTTTGTAACGTGATAACATATATTCTATTACTAGTTACCAAGTTTTTTTTTTCCTTGGTGACTTCTGTCCTACAGCTAAGTCAGATGTCTTTCCCTTTCCCTATTAAAGGTATGAAATATGTTTGAACATTTTATTGAGACAAATCAATTACAGACTATATGGACTTACACATTACAAATTATGATTTTTTTTTATTCAAGTCAAGTTTTCTTACTACTTACATTAGAAGATAAATACGATGCCAACCCAGAAAAGCTACTCCTCCATGCGCTGTTGTTCCGACGATACCTTGATGAAACAAAGCAATTGCGTCATATCTGTTTGGAAACACTGACTAAAAACAAAGAAAGAAAAATACATGCATAATATATTTTTGAACATATGTTTTTTGCAATTACATATTTGCACATATGGCGAATACATGTACAAGCGAAAATAAACTGCATGTGGCTTCGTTGCGAAAATAAAGTGTGGATGTACGGTTTTTTGCGATAAGCGCAAAAATGCATGTGATTTCTAGTGAAATCTTTCATTATTTTCAAAAGGAGAGAAAACATATGAACATACATATTTATATTGTGTATAAAGATATACATATCAATGATCTGTTTTCGGAGATGTAGTCATAAATGCAACGGTTGGGGTGCCTTAATTAACGTAGGAGTGCACCCTCTTCTATTTTTCAAAAATTACAAATATTTGAATGGAGTAAAGTAAGTTAAGATTGAAATTCTTACAGTCAGATCCTACCTTTTTATATACTCTTATACACTGCATTCATCAAGAAACTATTTAATTCGTTACATTTTATAACAATTACGAAAGAGAAAGTACATGAAAAGGAGCTGAATGAGGTCTGCCTTTTCTAAAATTTAAATGCCACTTTAATATCAAATCCCTGATCTAACCATGATAAGAATCGATTAATCTTTTAGTTTTACATGTAACACGCATTTTGATTGGTTTAAAAATTAGTGATATATCATCATTGTATAAAACCAACAATGATGTAAAACTTACACATAATGCGTTACTCGAATTGATGCAGTTCTTCGTCTTTTACTTTTATTTCTATTTTTATTATTATTTTTTTTTTCTTGGTATACCTGCATCTAACGAAAAAGATTAGATTTATTCCTTAACTCATTAGTAATTATTAGCTTCTGTTGCACAAAATTTAAAGGTATATATTTTCTATATTTATTATGAACACTAGGCCGGTGTCACTGCTGGTGGACCGATAGGTCCCGAGGGCATCATAAGTTTAGTTTTCGGTGCTTTTGTACTGACTTGAAATATATACTTAAATTTTCTGTCATGAAATTATGTAAATCTCTCTTAAAGTAAGGATTATCTCCCTCATGCATATCTTTGTCCGTAGATTGATTCTTTGGTTCACCTTTTCGGTCATGTTGGTTTCAATACTGCTCTTCAAATATTTATGTATGAGAATTCCAACCATTCGGCCACGAGTATCACTGAAGAGACATAAGTTGTCGAAATGCGCATATGGTGCACAAAATTAAAGATATATATTTTCTATATTTATAATAACCTTTAGGCCGGTGTCACTGCTGGTGGACCGATAGTTCCCGAGGGCATCATGTCTAGTTTTCAGTGCTTTTGTACTGACATGAAATATTTTTGTAACCTTTAGATAATAAATATAAGAACATATATACGTGCAATTTTCTGTACCATATGTGCATTTCGACAACTTGTGTCTCTTCAGTTCTACACTATAACAGAACTATGCATGAAGAAGATGCTCTTTAGCCTAGGAATTGTTTACAAATGTTTGTAACAGTTAATTAAGAGTATATATTTCGGATCAGTTTAGAGGCAATGAAAACTGGAATGAGGACGCCCTCGGGAACTTACAGTTCCATCACTAGCATCGATATTAATAATGATTTCCAGAACACACATACGTGTACATGTATTAATTTTGTGCACCATATGCGCATTTCGACAATTTGTGTCTCTTCAGTGATACAAATCATAAACTATGTAAATCTAAAGAATAAATATTGGAAGAACAAACTCCTCGCATGAACCAAAGAACCAATCAAATTATAACCTTATTTGATTGGTTCATGCGACTCGGGAAATTACTGAACAATAAACCACGGCTAGATAGTTATTTCTTAAATATAACTAACCTTTGATAAAATCAACATTTTGATGCGTGTTATACAAAGATCGTATCATATCGATGATTTGGGGGGGGGGGGGGGGTTGTTGTTTTTTTATTTTCTATTTGGTTGCTAACTATTGCTTTTTCCTATATTTTCTTTTAAAAAACCCACAGCTTTTTCCAAACATTTCAAGCATACATTAATGCATTCGAAGGTCTCAATCGATTAGAATTAAATAAAATTACAAACATATTTTAACATAATGAAGCATAGATAGAAAACCGACCATCTGAGGACTTATCCGAGATCCTATTGATGGAATTCAATAATCCAATGGATAATACTTTTTAAGCATTTCCTGCTCGATTGGCCATGTATGCTGAACAAATATTGACGATACAAAATCTTGCTCGAATAATATCTCAACGATGGAACTTCAATAAGGATTTGATAAATGAAATTATCCAAATTTAATACATCAATTATCAGAATATCTTGCTACTTTACTCTTTGAACCGTTTCAGATTATTATTTGTAGTATTATACTATTACCGTATCCTGCTTCAGTGAATTAATTGCTCTGTGGTAAGCATTTCGCTCTGTGTCTGTCAACATTCTATACTCCCGTCTAACTCGTAACCTCCCCATTTCGCGTTTCTGACGTCTTTCAAAAAGCGGAGCAATACGGTAGCCAATGTACGACATTATAGCTGGTGAAATTTGTTGTGTACATGGCAAGCCCACGTTATTCCAAAGGTACGTCTGTAAGCAGGAAGTTGCAATTTCTTCCGCAGTCTGATAGCTTGTTAACGGATTCGTTGCTCTGTCGGAATAACATTTATTTAACGACGGCGGAAGCTGTGCGTAATAAATTCGATCTGTTATGACGTGGACGGTCAATGATGAGAAGACAGTGATGATTACCGTTATCTGAACCATTCTGTAAGATAAGATGATCATATCAAATTATAAATCAAGCCACGAATAAAACCCAAATTTTGGTAATAATTGTCATATTTAACGAAATGAAATTACATTGTACATTGGTATCTTATTTATCAGCACGCAGTTATAAGACTTCATTTTGTTGGTAGGTGTTTAGAATTGGAGGAATCAGAATATAAAATATGAAGATAATACGTCACTGTTGCATTTACAATAAAATACTACAAATGACAATCATCTGATCTACATACTCAGCCCTGACAAAATTTCCTTGTCTTATCTTGATTCGAATACAGAAAATGGTAGGTGATTATGTGTTAAATTATTGCAGATGTAACATCGAAAAGTAAAAATGTTGTTGCAAAGCATTAGAATTTTAATAAAACACAAAAAATATAAAGTAACATAAATGTTAAACCGTTTGCAGGTGCATTTTTCGAAACCCACAAATCAAAAGAATTTAGTGTAAACATAACGTGAAATTATCTGATGTATTACTGTGGTCGTTCAACATTGCTCCACTATGGACATTCCCCATCACTTCAAAGTAGATTTTGGAGTAAGCGTCTCCTGTAATGCTAACAACATCCTCCTTGAATGTCCTACGAATATTGCTAACACAAAACCATTTCAACTCTTTTTGTAATCAATAGTATGATACTATGATACTTACCTTATGTGTCTAGACGTCCTGAGCCCAGCGTATGAAATTTGCTGTAGTAAACAGTGTTAAGAAAATCGACTTAAATATGATAAGAATGTTTCCTGTATTATTTGTTATATGCTTTTTGTAGTGTCTGCTAAAAGTGATTGGCTATAAGGGAAGTAATTATTCTATTACGATGTGTAACAGCTGTAGTTAAGATCTACATACAGGATTTATTTGATATATATACGGTTTATTATTTTAGGGTGAAATGTCTTAATATATTTTATTTACATTTCCTGTTTCAGGGATTTGTAAGAAAATCTCACTGATATACAAAGGCTTCGTAATTCAGTAGCAATAATATTTACATTCCACGCACTGTAGTTAGGTATTGTTGTACATATTAAGACTGTCTAAGTCGCTTTGCTTCAGTTATTTATTTCAATATGTTGCAATATTTTTCAGCCTTTATATCATGATACCTGATCACTGATGTTGAAATCTGATGTTTTTAACCTATATTTGGATGAACAATAGAGATGCAACGATACAGCTCCTCACGATACTTGAACAGTGATACGATACGTATCGTGATACATTTTCTTATCATGAAATTAGGGTTAAAATGTACCTGTTCGATTTCACGAAGATCCTATGTATAAAAGAGCTTTGAGACAAAAAAAGACAAAAACTACACTTTACAATTCATACTAGAAATCAGATACAAATTGATACAATATAAAAATATAAAGAATATACTAAAAAAATATCTATTTGGTCTTTTTCTTAAAATTTTTTTAAAATATGAAACATCTCTATTTATCATGGAAATTGCAACATAATTTTATAATGAGTAACATTGGCGTATGGTTGCGTATCGTTTGAGTTACCTATCATAGGGTGTATCGTATCGTGATCCATGTATCGCGATATATCGTATCACGGTATATCGTTGCATCTCTAATGAACAAACAAGTATTTTATGATAAAAAATCCCCATTTATTTCCAAAAAATTTCGGCCAACTGGCCTTCATTTAGTGAATCAAAGAAAATTACTATATTTTACGTATAATACATTCCTTCTGTTATAAAGGTAATCATATACACATATAACCATTTTGACCATAAATATTTTTTCTATGAACCAATAGATAAAGTTCCGGTTGCAGAAAATTTGTGAAAAGGAGTGTTTTGTTATTATCATGTAATAAAATAATCAAACGTCTTGTAAAATAGACAATATGAAATTGAGATCATCAAAAAGACTATAGGTTTTGTATTTGGCCCCTCTACAGCCTTATGCAGAATTTTACTTGAACGTTGCACGCTGACTAACAGGGCGGTGGGGACTATATGACGGGCCTTGTCCAAACCTCTTTCAGAGGAGACATGGTCCTGAACTTCGTCCCCTCTGACTGTTAGTCGGGACTCCTACAGATCTAGGGTCTTAGCTCGCTTTCAGACTGGCAGAGCACGGTTTATCATGTTGATGTCGCATATATTTTTATACCATTATGTATTTTACAATACCTTACGTGTTTATATTTTTATGACCTCTCAATATGCGATACCTGTTGACCCTTGTTCTTTACATGGAGGATTATTTATAAATTTTTAAATGTACGTCCTTTGATTGTTCCGCTGTTACGGTGAGTGGGAAGGTGGGCCCGTAAACCGGTTAACCACACCATTTGTTTGGCTTTTGTCAAATTAAATGACTGTCCTAAGTCGGTATCGTAATTGCACTACAATCAAATATTTTTGTAATGTGATATATGTTCTAGTATATTATTTATATTCATGTATTGTATAGCTCTATGGTGACTTCTGCCACATAACTGAGCCGGTAACTCCTCTTTTTTTCTTTTCTTATGTAATATCGACATTACATTAGAGGATTTTCTGTGATAGAATCATTTTACATCCCATTGGAACCATGTTTTCTTAAACGCTTTTTGACATTTTGGAAGACTCCAACTAGTCCCGAATAATTTTTGGTCAGGTTTTTCCAGGAATAATATGTTTCTTATCAGTATAACTTTCATCGTTGGAGATAGTAAATCAGATTTGTTGTTTGGTGCATTTGACTACGGAGCCAAAAATGGGTTAAAATGAATGGTTTAAAATGCTAAATCCTTAAAGGTCTTTTTCCGAATGTGGAATCTGAAAGTCATAAATATTCTACGTTGGGCAGTAATGGGCACATGAAAAACAAAATTACTATAATAAAATCCATTGAAATAATAACAACATCAAAATAATATTATCAAAAATTAAGTTGACTGTAAATCTGACGTCAAATCATATAGCACACGAACATTTCTTTCATTCCTTACACTGCTTTTGCAGCATGTTTAAAGGTGGGTTCAGTAACATTTTGATAACGACATATTGCCAATTCTACCTTGACCCATTACACCTGTCAATAAACATGTTGATTTCAGAACAGGCAGTGCAATGGTATATACATGTTTTTATAGTCAACTATATGTTTATCGTAAGGAATAAGTATTTTTTTACTTGTAGGCACATCTAATTTCTTTTCGCATTTTATTTTACTGATCAATACAAATCGAGAAATAATGTCATTATACGATAAATATTGTATTGGGGCTATAGGAGAATTTTCTTCAATGTTTTTGTATGAAATATTGCGATGCAAGTTTAAATTCATTATCTCAGCGTTTCATAACTTACACGTAAAGCAAAAGAACCTTAATGAAGTTAAGATATGGTTAAAATATGGTTAACTTACATTTTTTTGGAGAATAAAATACTTGCTGAGTCTTCGAGCATCATTTCATAATTTAACAGTGTTGCCCATAGAAGGAAAATTTCAGTTTTTCAGATATACGAATCAATTTTTCTATTTATGATATAACCTATTTTCGGACGTACAGGACAGTTTTTGATGTCTCCCTTTTATTATCAAAAAGATAATTTGATAAAATAAATTACGAGAACTGCATAGTTCTCATTTCTTTCTTAATTTTTGTACTTCATCACTTATCATGTTCAGCATCCTCTAAAGTGTATTATTTTTTACGTATAAACCAACTATTACCTTCATAATGGACACACATGACATACTAAAGTAACTTTTGCCACATAACTATGACACTAACAACAATTTAAACGGGACATTCACAGACCCCTGCCCTGGGAAAGTGAGCATCTCCTGTTTGACTAATATACACCCGCCGTGAATGCCCTACAAATAGATTCAGAAAATTCAATTCAGCACTGTATATATACATGAATGTGAACAAACACTGAGTAACCACGTAACATCACAAAAAAGGAATAATAACACTTAAATCAAACCGTCCGCGAGGAACTTGCTGTTTAGATTTACAGCCTTGATAATATGACAGTTTATTGTAGAAACATCTGAATGCTATGGATACATTTATGAGGACGAAATTTTCACTTAAAATGAGGATATCCCTGTTTAATATACACCAGGCAATTACTGATGTTTATCACATCTTGTTCTGAACAATGCATACGGAATCAGTTAATCCTGGTTTAGGAGTCGGAAGTTCCAACTCACACAAGCTCCGATCGATTATCAGCGCGTATTATTTATTTAATCTTAGGATTCAAGTTATTTGCAAGCTGATTATAGCTTTCTTATTCATGTGTGGTAAAACATAAATGTGAACAACATGTGGCAAACTCTCCGTGTAGCTTTATTAAATATTCTGCCTCTTATCAATAGCCCTTTAAGTAAAGGTTCTTATTTAGCTAAAGAAAGAAAATATTATATTATATTATATTATATTATATTATATTATATTATATTAGCAAGCATACCAGTAATTTATAGAAACTATAGATAGTGTCTATTGGTATCGATAACTCCCATCCATCCCACCCCCACTCGAGAGTCTATCTAATGTAGTTATGACAGATATACCTGTCTTTAGCAGATATTTGCGACTGATTATTTTTCTTGCAATTCCCTTTCAGTAATTTATTTGAGCCAGTTCCTCTAGCTTTGAGCTTGACCAACAGAAGGAGATGTTGAAGGCCGACCCGGCAATGCCCATTTCTATGTCATTTACAAAAGGAATACTGTGTGTGTCCTGTCAGCCAACCTGCTCAATCATAAAAAGCCGAATGAAACTTAACCTTGTAACACTATGGTAACACATTGCGAAACAACATTTTCGAGCAGGTAAATTGTAGCGAAGAAGTACAGGGTTTGATTTTCACCGCCAGTTCGTCGATGTTCTTATGTCTATACTGTCCATATGAAAGCTTTAAAATAGAGTTCTGTGTCTCAGTATAGAAATAATTATTTTTAATATATACTAAGGTGTTGTTCTACATTATCTGGAGCAGAGAGACATGATTTTGTTTAAAATTTATCAGGTGTATCGAATTTGTAGCATGAAAACAATTGAATATTCAGAGAATATAAGTATAATTCACAAAATTTGAAAACGAGTGCATTTTACTAACTCTCGATAGAAATATCGTTAAACATCTTGCATATTTAAGAGAATATGAGAATAAAATTTTATTCGGTTAATATGAATGATGTCATTTTAAAAAATGATAAATTCAGTAAAGAATGGTATCAATTAATATAAAAACTTAGTTATTTAGTAATATAAATTATTAAAAATATTAAATTTAAATTTGAATTTCCACTGCAAATGCTCTTTCAAATGCAGGTATAATCATAGAGACCTATCAGGATATTGAACCTCAAAGGATCAAAGGAATATCCACGAATTGTGACAATTAAAGCTCATCGAATATTAACAAATACACTATGACTACAATTGATATGACATAAAAATAAAACAATGTAAAGATTACTACAAAGTCAGTAATATTGATGGGCGACATAGGGTCACAAAATTTTTTACAGAAATATAAAAACTTATCTTACATCGATTTAGTTTGAGTAACATACGAAAGTTAATGGTGTCACGTGACTATGGCACTAACAATAATGTACCACAGTGGACATTCACGGAACCCTGAAATTCAGAGGTGAGACCAGATGCTGGGGAGGAGTGAGAAGAACAAGTAACATACTTTAAAAATTAAATTGCAAGTACACTAATACTACGTCAACTCGGAAGCGTTTGATTCCGGTCAAGTTTTGAGGATGAACGGTTTTTCTAGATTAACGGATTACGGAATCTCACTACACGAAGATCATGTGTTTATAACGTACTCAAAAGCGAATCCATTTTCGTATGCACAAAATCTTTCTTATATATACGTTTAATTATTTTTTTAATTTTATGTACATTTTTATGATATTCAGACATGTTTTTGAATGACAGGAATCTTCAAGTTTAGATGCCAATAAAACAGTTATTAGCGATTCTTATGCAATATTCATTAATGATCATCTTTGACATACTAACTAGCTGTATAAATTATAAGAAAAGCATGGATTTTGATTTATGATTTAAGCATATCATGACACTGTCCATTTCATGGAGTGTCATTTTCATGAATCGCCTTTATTTTGGCCTATTATTTAGGCCAGAGTTTTAAAACTTTTGATCACGAACATAATTTATTATGAATGTAGTCTTGGTATTGTTACCTTGATTATATAATATACCACACAGCAGAGAGAAAATCATCACCCTTACCATTTTGTTAACAGTTCACTCTTTGTACTTTTTATCCATCTGTTTTATTCCCCACATTATTTGATCTTGATATATAATTCGAAACAAGTCGTTAATTCTTTTAAAAATATCAATGTTGAAAATTTTGTCAATATTATAAAAGAAATAAATATTATTTTATAACACGTGACTTTACTTGCAATACATTTAAACAGTTTCAAAACAGCAATATTTCCAAGACATCATTTTCTTCTGTAAACTTGTACTTTTCTTTCTATAATCGAATAATAAATCCTGATGTGGTGACAAAATATCTGGCATATCTGTGTAATTTATAACATTTTATTGCGTTTTATTCATTATTCTTTTACTTGCTTATCAATTTCCCCTGAATTCCTAATTCTTTTTTTTTTTGTAAATGTATTTCTATTTTCATCATGCAGAAGATAGTATATTACATTTCTGTTTCTATCAAAAGAGAATAATGCAAGTAAAATGTAAGTGAAATGAATTTTCTTTTTTCTCATTTTTTCAGTTTCTGTATTGTATAAGAAAGTGAAAACTCACAAAAGCCTTATTAGTTTGACATGAAAAGGTACTTAATACGCATGTGTAGCATCTTGATGTAAAGTGCAAAACACATAGCGGTTTCATATCTATCACTTTTCTTTAAGAATGATACTGTCTTCAACCAATTGATGATAAAAATATACTATAATGACTCAGGTAAGCAACACATGTGCATAATGTGTGGGTTGGCGCATTTTGATATAGACCAAAAAAAAAAAAAACAACTTCTCCTGACCATAGAAATCATATTTTATATCAACAGTAATGTACCATTGGGGATTGATTTTTAACATGATGTAATTTATTTTATTTTTTTTTTTTGTGAAACTGCGTACGTGCACGACTGCAATTTTGTCTCAAACTCAATCTTTCAGTCATTCAAAATCAAGAGGGAAGTATGTAATGTATGCTACTCTAACTGCTATTAAACTGTTGTTGTCATTAGGTGATTGAAAACAAATTACCAACAAAGCACACTTTTTAATGTATTGCAAAAGACATAGGTATTTTACTGTAAAATTGCATAGAATATCAGTCTAGACATTTCAATAGCTATATACATTCTTTGAAACTTCGAAATAATTTAATCCGTAAACGACCAAGACCGATAACAATTTGGAAAATTGTATATTTTGTAAACTTCAAATTTGAAATTTAGAATAGAGAGAAAACATAGTGTTGTTGAACATGAAATTCATGAACATGAACTTGTCAAAATTTGAAAAAGGGGACTCTTTTCTCCGATGAGTATGTCATTAATAATATATGCAGGGACATAAGTGTACATTTGTAAGCTAAAATAAATTTCATGGTGTTGGCCATATTACCACATAAGAAATTATTAATTTGTACACGTATGGCGACATATCAACTTCCTGATTCACTGAAATAAAGATTTTGATGTCATGTATACATAGTGTACACGTTTGAATTTTGTATTCTTGATCAAAGTTAGTAACTTGTTGTTTACGTGAGCATTCACTATACTGAATCAAACCCTAAGAAGGCGGCTTACGCCTGAAGAGATTAAAGGGGAGTTTGTATGTTGCAAGCTGCTGTGCCCCAAAGGTAGGTTGGTCGCACCTGGTATGTGTCACAAAAAGTTGATCACGCTGAATCGTTTCCAAATCGACGGAAATGTAGAATATCATGGTGGTAGCCATTCTAGGTGTACAAGACATGCACAAGTCCGATATATGATCGTTCAGACCCCAAGCAATCGTTTTCATAACGTTACTTTCTTACAAATCAGCTAGCAGAATGCAACAAATGTACCTGTATAGACCAAAACAATAAGGAATAGATTGCATGACGCTTGTATCATTGCCAGCACTCCGGCCATTTCTGTTCCTTTAACGAATACCCTGTTAGAGTACGCTTATATTGGGCCAGAGACCATGTGCAATGATGACTGCAATTTGACCCAAGTTTTGTGTACTGATGAACTTTTTTGTTCTATTTCGATAGACGTACCAGAATGTGGAGAGGAAAAAATTAACGTTCTCTACTTGCTTGTAATCTCGGAACGTGTCCGTTATTTTAAAGGGTCTGGTATGGGTTTGTAGCCTTAAGCAGCTGGCCACTCTAAAAGAATTTCGTGTGAAGGAGAGGAACAGAATTTCACAATTTAGGATCAATAGGCTAATTTTCAACATGCCCCGGCTATCAGAATGCAATTAATGCGCATGAACGCCATACAAGAGTGAAATGAATGAGAGAAGGTCAAACCCAAAATACAAGAAAAATAAACACATTCGACGACACAGAATAATTGGTAACATCGCAAGAGTGATGTCAACAAATGACGACCTATAGACAGTTAAATGATGTTAATGAGTAGTGATAAAGTAGTACATTTAGTGTATACGCATTAAATCTATAATTACTTTTAAAATACGCTGAGTGGTCATGGAGATATGACCTTGCTCAAGGTCATGATACATCTGCGTATTATGGGTATCCATAATGGCATAGTATTTGTGAATTATCATTAGATTAGTATAAAGAATTATCAATGAATTACAGTCTTGAAAGGATTTAAATAAAACCAAGCCTTTTTTTCAAAGTAATGAACAAAGTTTAGACACAGTATATATTTGGAATCAGTAAGGATGCACTGACATTGGGATTGGCGATACCATCGAGAAATTCGTACACAAGAGACTGTATGAATTAAGTGTTAAAAACTATAATACATGGTATATAACAGTTAAATGTATTGTAAAATTAATGACACGTCAATGATGCGCAAGACAGCGGCGCCCTATTTTGCAGTCTAAACTCGATTTTTAATAAAATCCACGACTATTTTTAAATCGTGAAACGCGTAATGGAATCAACATGATTATGTTTCTATAAAAGTGAGGGTTTTTTTTTTCGTCATTTATCTAGTGATTATAAAATACACTACAATGACTTGTATATAATGTGTGGTTTGGCACATGCTTATTTAGCCCAAAGCATAAAACATGGCTCATCTGCAATTGCATTATAATTATAGTGCATGCTTTATAAGTTTGCGGAATACATGCATATGAAACAGTACGGAATGCCCATTTAGGACCTATCAAAAAATATTTTGGAATTTGATATAACGAATTCTTGAATTTGTTAAAACGGATTAAATTCGTTTCAACAAATTTGAGGAATTCGTTATAATGTATTAAATCTGTTATAACAAATTTGAGGAATTCTTTATAATGAATAGGGACCTATCAAAAAATATTTTTTCATTTGATATAACGAATTCTTGAATTTGTTAAAACGGATTGAATTCATTTTAAAGAATTCTTGAATTTGTTTAAACCGATTAAATTTGTTTTAACAAATTTGAGGAATTCGTTACAACGGATTAACTCTGTTATAACAAATTTGAGGAATATATGAATTTAAGAATTCGTTATTTCTAATTTAATTTGTTAAAACGAAATTTCAAAATAACGAATTCAACAAATTTGTTATAACAGATTTAATTCGTTATAACGAATTCCTCAAATTTGTTATTACAGATTTAATTCGTAATAAAGAATTCCTCAAATTTCCGTTTTAATATATTCAAGAATTCATTAAAACGAATTTAATCCATTTTAACCAATTCAAGAAGCCGTTAGGCTTCCGCAAAACAGCCTATGTGTATCATCATCTCTTTTCCATATTCTTGGGTCATTTAAGGAATCAAGAGGAGGTCGGCCATGATGTTTAAACTACAGGTAAGCTCCAGTTGTTACTTGTGTTGAATCTTTTTCTTTACCATTTCTGTATATGGTTTGAGTTCAGTTCGCGGTAAAGTATACATGTATAAATAATATTATGTTTTCCAAATGTGTGGCCTGTTGTGGAGTATTGGAATTTGGTTCTTGTAATTTGGAAAAAGGATAGTATTACCTGAATATCGTAAGTTTTCAAATTACCTATATCTTATTGGCCTTTTTACACTTGCACAGAGAGGGTGGGTTCGTTACAAGTACAACTAAACACACGATACTCTTTGTAATATAATATTATAATATATGTCATACCTGGTCATATTATAATATCTAAATAACTAGAACATGTAATATAATTTGTTCGTTCAACTTTAAAATTTGTTTATTTACGTTACGCACGGTTGGGAGGGTGGCCTTTTCATGGCAAATGCATAAAACATTCCAGTATCATGTGATCTTTTGTAACTAACTTTGTATTATTTATGTATGTTACTTCAAAAAATGAAGGGGAAAAAAGGAAATATATAGAGATAATTACATGTACTTCTGTTTGTGACGCCATGTTGCCTTTGTCGTGTCTTCGATGAAATGTCACGGTTGCATAACTCCGCCTGTTTCTTTTATACCGTGGGAGAACGCTCTGTTCGAGCATTTAGGTCAGACGTTCATTTAATATTCATAAAACATACGGGAGTGAGGTTGACCTAGGTCAACTTAGCTCCCGTAAATTTTTTTTCGAAACACCTCGGCTTTTTATGGTGAGAGGCCAGCTTTAAGTAACGGAATCAACCACATGTACATCGCGAACGAAAGGTATAAGCAAGCTGTAACAATTGATAAATAAATTTGATATCGTGCGGTCAATGTGCGACTTTGGTATTGCAATATCATAAGCCTACGTAGCTCAGTCGGTAGAGCATCAGACTTTTAATCTGAGGGTCTAGGGTTCGAGTCCCTACGTGGGCTAAATGTTTTACAACTCGGAAGTTAGACGTCTTTTTGAAACAATATTGCAAAGTTTCGACACGTTACAACACTGTGTGATTTTTTTTTTCGAAAAGGGGGGGGGGGGCATCAGCCATATCGTAGGGTGTTTATCTTACCACAAAAGTATCACATCAGACGCGGATACAGCGTTTTTGTCAAAGTCATTTATTTGACAGTGTTTAACGTATTTCACTTTATTTCAGTCTAATGTTGATATAATTGTTGTGTATTACGGTATAAAATCAGAGTAACTGTCAAAAATGAGGAAATCGGAGTGACCAAAGGAACTCTCTTTTCTGTTAGTGGACTAACAGAGTTAATATCAAAGTACTTACAGTACTGGTAGCCGGGCTTTTATTAAATGGGCAAGTAGCAAAAGATTAAATTTGAGTTAAAAAAAAACAGTTGATAACAAATTCAGAATTTACACTTTTCATTATGAAAGAACAGAAAATGTAATAGTGAAATGAAGTTTATTATATTGGTTAACTTTGATAAAATATCTCGTGGGGCATGGCATCCTACCCTTGATCATGATGAAAAGTATTGATTCATTAATGCTTTAAAAGTTACACTGTCCTTCTCAGGCTTTATTCTTTTGAACATAAAAGATATATCAGTCATCTCCTATCGAGAGCAGAATTATGACCTTTCTTCCACATTGGTGTATAGTCAAAACGGCCTAAAAATAAAACGGCCCACACGGAAATAGGAATAATTTTATGCTGAAGGCAATTTATTAAAATGTCAAATTATTTGCCCCCTTACTATCTGTATCAAGTATAATCTAAACACTAGGTGAAAAAAATGTATTTTGAAATCAAAGTCGGTATCCATTGTCAAAATATTAAAAATTTCGGCCGGTGCGGTAAAAAAGGGACATTTTAAGTTTTGCCGTTCTGGTGTGGACCGTATCTCTTGGGCCGTTTTGACTATAACTCTCTGGAATAATTGTTTTAGTACAATTTCACTTGCACTGATAATCCGTGGTCATTAAACTTGCTCTTTTTAGCAGGATATTATATTTATCCCTGAAAAGTATTAAACCTACTCTGTTTAGCAGGATATTCTATTTATCCTTGAAAAGTTCAACAGATCTAAATTCAGCATTCGGTTCGAAGAGTAATGCCTGAAAAAATACAATTATTGCCTTTTTATGGTCAAAATTGCAAAAACAATTAGATGTTCAGTGGTGGATTTAGAGAGGGCCTCTTTTCGCCACATATTTACATGTAAAAATGCAGATTTGGCACCAAAAATATGTAGTTTGGCTAATACACATGTGTCTCCCCTTTCAAAACTTCTAGAACCGCCACTGGTTAAGTAACAAATCCTAGAGAAAACCTGAAATGATATTTGGTTTATTTGTCTCCATTCATGAACCGGCGACATTAGAATAAACTACATCTTGATTACTACTTTGTTGGAAATGACGTCGATCTGAGAATAATGTCAGACATTCTAATCAGCACAGGAAACAATACATGAACCCGTTTCCTTTCTGCCAAGCGAATAGTCAATGGACAATACACAACGCTATACCAATGTATATGTATATGACGCTTGAATTATAAACATGCTTCAATCGGCGAAAATAGACATAGGGAAACCCCGCACATACACATGTTCACAGGACTGTGACTACGGTATTACCTTTACCACCTTATATGACTACCAGTTATACTAGCTCAAATAATATTACGGCATCGCGGCGGGTGTGACCGGTCGGCAGTGGATGCTTTCTCCTCCTTGGTACCTGATCCCAACCCTTGTTCATCCAGGGGTCCTTGATAGTATATATCTCTAATTAAAAAAAAAAAAAAGGAAAACGTTCTTGCACATTTGGTTAGTCTGTCAATGCCGTTTCTGTGTTAATGTTATGTAAGGTACGATACTCTAGCTAGCTCATCCTTGGATGATTATTTAATACTGCCAATTCTAAACTGACTCATTACACATGTCAAACAACCTGGCTATTTCAGCACAGCCGGTGCAATGATACATCAATGTTTTTATAGTCAACTATATGTTTATCCTTTGGAATACGTATTTTTACATGTAGTAACCTGTATTACCTTTTCGCATATCTTCGTACTGATTGACTAATATCAAGAATTAATGTCATTATACGATAAATATTGTATTGGTGCTATAGAAGAATTTCTTCAGTGCCTTTCTATGAAATATTTAGATGCAAATTTCATTCATTATCTCAGCGTTTCATAACTAAAACGTAAAGCGAAAGAACCTTAATGAAGCTATGATATGGTTAAAATATGGTTAACTTACATTTTTTGAGAATAAAATAGCTGTTGAGCCTCAGACCCTCATTTCATAATATAACAGTGTTGCCCATGGAAAGAAAATTTCACAATTTTTCAGATATAAGAATCAAGTTTTCTGCTCACGATATAACCTTTTAAGGTTTATGATGTACCCCATTTATTACCACAAAGAATTACCTATTATAATTTCGTTTAATGTAATTTAAAATGTGTCCGGGAGAAGTGAGGATCTCCTGTTTGATTAGACACACCCACCGTGAATGCCCTTAGAACACAGGAAGCAAATATAACAATGCAAAAAAGAACACTTTGTCACTCTGTCATTTTGTAATTTAAAATGAGTCCGGGAGAAGTAAGGATCTCCTGTTTGATTAGACACACCCACCGTGAATGCCCTTAGAACACAGGAAGCAAATATAACAATGCAAATCAGAACACTTTGTCGCTCTGTCATTTTTACTTTTGTTATAGCCATCGCGCTTCCTCTTGGAAGTATAAGAGCGATTTTTGAAGCAAATATAATTCAGCACTGTATATATTTACATGAATGTGAACAGACACTGTGTAGGAAGTGCCACATAACATCAGGAAAAAGTGTATAATAACACTTAAGGCAAACCCTCCGCGGGAGCTTGCTGTATAGATTTACAGCCCTGATAATATGACATCGTAGTTTATTATAGAAACATTTGAATGCTATGAGTACATTTGTGGGGACGATCTTAATAAAAATGTGGGGGCAATTCTGACACTCACTTTTATTTGCTTCTTTCAGTGACTTGTTCAAAATATCCATTAGTTCTAATTCAGGTAAGAGCCGGCTGTGTACACTTGTGAAAGCACCTCAATCATATTTAGATTCGCCGTTTCTTCTCATTGACAATTTATGTGTGGCATTATCACTTGGCTCTACTCTCACGAGATTATACACATGCTGCAACAAACGATAAGGAAACGCATGCTTATTTTCAAGATATGTCTTTTCATATTTTAATTTTTCTGAAAATACAATCCATTGCAATGTGATGTCCTCTAAGACAGATTTCAAGCTAGTATGGTAATATCTACAAAGTAATATTTTAATTCATTTTATTTATGAAACATTTCTATTGAATTATGAGTGAACAAAATAATCAGGAAGAGCATTTACAAGAACAGTGCGGTTTTTTTTCTACGCAATGAAGCTTTTACATGATGATCAAATGCATATCAAAGAATAGTAAGATATTTTCATTATTTTACCCTTAATTGAGGATATCCCTGTTTAATTACTGCTTGGTGACTTAATGTTTAACATACAATAAGCAATTTCTGATGTGTATCCTTGGAAACACATATTGTTCTGAATAATGCATACAATTCGGTTAATCCTGGATTAGATGTCATAAGTTCCAACTCATAAAAGCTCTGATCGATTGCAAGCTGATCAAGCTGCAAGCTTTCTTATCCATGTGTGGTAAAACATAAATAAGTGTGAAGATCAGCATGTAGAAAACTATGAAAAAAATGACTCATACATTAGCGAAGGGTAAAAAAGTTAATCCCTTAAACAGGAAGTGTGATTTGCATGACCAATACGATTACCGTAGGACGCACATATAGTCAAAGGTGCGTAGGTACGGCATATGACAGAAGCAGTAAAAAACTTGGTGAAAGCGCTGCAATAGAGCATTTTGTTACAATGCAAATATCTGAGAAAAAATAGGAGGGTGAGTCGGAAAAGAAAGGGGAGGAATGAAGAATGTATGCAATTCATAGCAAACGTCCCAACAGTATTTTACTACCATTATTTCTTATGTATTACTAAAACTGCACACCAAAAAACTCGAAATGAAGCCACAGTTTGGGGGAATGATTGTTTTGCACATTAATTACAAATATCACTAAAGGGACAAGTTAATCCATTGGTATCCCACTGGACATCAACTCTGATTGCCCGGCTTCATTTCCAGCTGAGGCATGAAACTGTTGGCAAGTATTTGCAAGTGCGTTACAATTTCTATGACTATTTAATGTTTATTTTGCTTGGAACGAACAACTTACCCCAAACGGCAAATCGTTTCAACTATAAGGCAGGTTATCTATCATTTAATGTAGTCTCCTGTTATTTTAACCTCTAATAATGAAAATTACACAAGAATGTCATCAAGAATTACATATGTAGATAGCGTGTAGGACGGCGCAGTCACCTTTCAGATATACCAAAAATATGCCGGTGGCAGATCCAGGATTTCCGAAACCGGTGGCGGCCACATGTGTATTAGCCAACTTACTGAGCCATATTTGGTGCCAAATCTGTATTTTTACTAGTAAATATGTGACAAATATGGGGGAGGCTCCCCCCCCCCGCTTCTAAATTTAACTTAATTTCATTATAAATGTAGTATATCAGAATAAAACCTAACCTTGCGGAATATTTTGGTAATTTGAAACACATTTTGTATGTGACAGGTTTTGTGCCTAATTCCTTTTTGTCTGTAATTCAAATCGCTTATTCCTACCGGATGCCAGTACGAAACTCTCCGTGTAGTTTTATCAAATATTCTGCTTCTTTTCAATAGCAAGGGTCTTGGATAGCTTAGCAAAGAAATTATATTGTATTATATTATATTATATTATGTTATATTATATTATGTTAGCAAGCACACCAGTGATTTACAGAAACTATAGTTAGTGTCTAATGGGAATAGACAACTACCACCCACCACCCACTCCAGTGTCTATTTAATGGAGATTTAGCACATATATCCGTCTTTAGGAGATCTCAGCGACTAATTATTTTTCTTGCAATTCTCTGTCTGTAATTAATTTGGGCCAGTTTCTCTCGCTTTGAACTTGTCCAACAGAAAGAGTTGTAGAAAGCCGGCAATGCCCATTTCTATGCCATTTCCAGAACGATTGCTTCGTGAGTCTTATCAGACCCCCTCCTTAATTATAAAATGACGATTGAAACTTTCTCCTTGCAACACTATGGAAACAAATCGTTATTGAGAAATATCAATTTGAAACAGGCGTATGTGGCGAAGAAAATCCGGGTTTGATTTCCACCTCCAGTTTGTCGGTGTTCTAATGTCCATAATGTCCAGATGAGACCTTTAAAATAGAGTTCCGTGCCTCAGTAAAGAGATAATCATTTTACCATATACTTAGGTGTTATTCAACATTATCTGGAGCGGACAGGATTTATCAAGTGTAACGAATGTGTAGCATGTCAACAATTTGTGGTACAAACTGCAGGCACTATTGAATGTTCAGAGAATACAATTGTTATCCACAAAATTGAAATAGAGTGCATTTTACTAATTCGAAATAGAAATATCGTTAAAATTTGATCATATTGAAGAGAATTTGAGAGTAAAATAGTGCTGGGTTACTTTGAATGATATCAGTTCATAATGATGAATTCAGTAAAGGATGGTATAAATGAATATAAAAACTTAGTTATTTAGTAACATTCTTTAAATATAAATTTGAATTTCCACTGCAAATGCTCTTTCAAATGTAGGTTTAATCATAGAGACCTATAAGGATATTGAACCTCAACGAAATATCCACGAATTGTGACAATTAAAGCTCACCGAATATTAACAAATACACTATGACTACAAATAATATGACATAAAAATAAAACAATGTAAAGATTACTACAACGTCAGTAATATTGATGGGCGACATTTAACGCCTGGGACGTCATAGGGTCAGAGCACCACCCCCCCCCCCCCTCCCCCCGCCAAATAGAAATATTTTACATAAATATTTTCTCCACATTCTTATTAAATGGAGTCCGCTCTGTATACCCTGGGGTACAATAATATATACTCCACTGAATACTCAACTAGATACTAGAGACTAAGTGATATTGTTATACATACCTAGTCACCTGTATATTCATTGATTATCACCGGCTGGACGGGCATCTAACCAATTCGCATACAATAATATTAAAAAACAAAACTCAAAATAATATGCATTTCAAGAGTGCAAGATCAACTATGTGCCCTTAACTTCAACTTTGATATAATGTTTGCTGCATGGTGATGTGGGTTCAAAGTGCTATCTGAATTCACGATGAAATTAAAATAAACAACATAGGTTATGGATACATGCACATCATTTGTAATTTAAGATGAATAAATTGTGTATTATCAAAATATAACCTGGATATATTATACACAATCAAGCTGTGACCTAAATGCGTTTCATAATGCTCTACATCAGGTTGGGTAGCAAGGACAATGAAATAATTGGTCGCACCCTTTCCATACGAGAACATGTATATCATGTACATTTCGGTTGTAGATGTCATCTAAATTAGGCACTCGATCTGAAGTTGATCTAACAATTTGAATACTTCAAATACCGATATACACTTTTTCTTATACTTACATTTAACTTGATACCTATCTCAAACACTGGAATTTCCCCAGGGTATATTCTACTGCATGATTTACTCTATTTTATAATCTAAACCATACAACTGTGACTCAGTGGGCGTTCCATGCCGCATTATATGGCATTCAACCGGCGGTTCTCAAATAATTAGGTCCCTGCGGCTACAACTCGGTGGGTGTGCCGTGCTGTGGTACACTTTAACCACTCCCACACCGATTATATCTTCCTGCAATTAACTACCCTGTGGAAACTAATGCTATAGTTTCATAATCATTCTAATTAAAACAAGTATTTGGCAACTATAATATGAACTTTGAACAGCTTTGATATTCTTGAGTGGACGGGCATTATTATTAACCCTTACACTTTCCCCTCCGTACACACATTCTGAATTCTTCTTCTTTGATCTATTTCCCTTCAGGTATTAAAAGTTTTTTACTTATATGCAATATGTAACTTAATAACAACAAGACATTTAACAATGGTAAAATGATTTTTAACATCTCTGATGTTCTTAGCGTGGACGGGCATTATTATTAACCCATTACACTGTCCACCCCAGTGGCACATCCAGAATACACAACATTTCTTCTTTGATCTCGTTTTTACTCGGATCTGGGTTGCGATTACTTTCATTGATTCCAAATTGAGATAAAGTATCAAGGTTTCTTCTTCCATATATATATTATTATTAGTGTTCATCTTGTTGATTTTTCTGCTATATCTTCTACGCACTTAAGGGGATGGACTGAAAATCAGTTCTAACTTCAGTTTATTCAGGTCTGGATAGACCGATGCTGGATTGAATACTGCCGGTGTCTCTGTATTAGACCGCATCTGTGGTGAATTCATAGTAACGACCTCCACTAGGTGACCGTGGTCAACCGGTCTGATTGACACCACTTACTTTTCTGAAGTTAGTGTTTGAGTACCCTGACAATTTTGGGTATTCTGGCTTCTCATAGAATCCCATATTTTATTCTTGGCGTAGTAGTGGCATGGGGGTATTTGCAAGTTTTGACTTAAAGTATTTCTCACATTGATTGGATGCCGTTAACTGCCTCGAATATCAGTGCTTTGGCTGGGATACTACGGGTCATCGATTTAGTCCGAATTTCTACATTGCCTTTCTATCCGTCCTTCACGAAGGTTACCATCCAGTTCCACGAGACACCAAAAGAGATTATGTAGTCCTTTTCTCTTGGTCTGTGTTCGTATTTCTATAGTGACAAGTCTTGCATTCTGTTTTCAAATGTTTATTTTTATTACAATCTTTGACGGTGATAAAGTCAAATACACAAACTAAGATAATATATCATAAAGGAAACAGTTCTGAATAAAGACTATATAAGTTCCATATCATACATGTTATACACATTCTGAATTTTATCTAATTACAAAGCAATATTAATACTATTTTCTATGTAGTACGCCCGACCCGTATGTGCACAATATTTATCTAACGTGTCAACATTATCAATACCTTTATGGATGTCACTACAAATGTTCTTTCAAATGCAGGCTTAATCCTAAAGACCTACCATGATATTGGACTTCAAAGGAATATCCAAGAATTGTGATAATTACAGCTCATCGAATATTAACAAATACACTATAACTATAATACACCGATACACTTTCGTCTAATGTTAAGCACTTTTGCGCAAAATACGATTATAATGACGTCACGTAAGGTTGGACAAGTCGGACATTTGATTATGGCGTCATAGGCATAACAATCAAAAGTCCGCTAAACATCGCTTTCTATGCTGAAAAGTGGATCGGTGTCTTAATATGACATGAAAATAAAACAATGAAAAATTACTACAAAGTCAGTAATATTGCTGGACGACATATAACGTCTGGGAGGTCATAGGGTCACGCATGCTCTTGTTAATCGGAGTCTCACTACTTGAGGATCGTGTGTTTATAACATACTCAGAAACGTATGCATTTTCGTAATCATAGAAATTTTTCTTATATACATGTTTAATTATTTGTTAAATCTTATGTACATTTTATGATATTTACTCATCTATTTGAATGACAGGAATCTTCATTTTTCGGTGCCATTGAACAGATATTAGAATTCAATCAAGTGAATTGATTACTGATTGGATATGAAAAGCAGGAGTTCTTATTTATGATTTCAGCATATTTTGAGACTGTCCTTTTCATGGGGTGTCTTTTTAATGAATTTCCTTACTTTTGCCAATTAGTATTATGGATGTAATCTTGGTATTGTTAACATGGTTATATCATAAATAAATATAAAACACAGCAAACAGGAAACGATCACGCATACCATTTTGTTAACAGTTCACTCTTTATGCTCTTTGTTCATCTGTTTTATTCCTCTTATTATTATAATAATGCAAATAATTTGCAAAGAACTATTTTTTTCCTTTAAACAAATCAATGCTAAGAGATTTTGTCAATATTATAAAAGAAATAAATATTATTTTATACCATGTGACTTTATTTGCAATACATTCACACAATTTGAAAACAGTAATATTTCCAAGTATCCATATTCTCCAGTAAACTTGTATTTTTCTTTCTATAAAAGAATAATAATCCTGTCATGGTGACAAAATATCCGGCATATCGGTGAAATTTCTAACATTTTATTGTGTTTATTTAAGATTCTTTTATTTGCTTATTAATTTCCCCTAGATTTCTAATTTTTTCTCGTGAATACATTTGTATTTTTATCATGCAGAAGATAGTATAATGCATTTCTGTTTTCATCAAGAAAAGAATAATGAAAGTAAAAGATAAATGAAAATAATTTTCTTTCTTCTCAGTTTTTTGTCAGTTTCTCTATTGTATAAAAGAGTGAAAACTCACAGGAGCTTCTTTAGTTTGACTCTTTCATGGAAACGTGCTTTCTACGATTGGATAACAGCATACTGTAAAGTGCAAAACACAAAGTGGTTTTACATCTATCACTTCAAAATTATACTGTTATCAAAGACTTGATGATAAAAGTACACTTAATGACCCCGGTAAGCAACAGATGTAACCATGTGTTAATTTTAATATAGGCCAAAACATAAACACCTTCAGGTAAATCATATAAATTTTTGAGAAGTTTAACATAATGTAAAAGTTTTATGTGAAACACCAATGTGCATGACTAAAATTGTCTAAAACTGAATCTTTCAACCATTCAAAATCAATATGGAAGTACGTACGTTCCTCGAGCTATACATTCTTTTAAACCAAGTAATAAGTTAATGTCAACGACCGAAGCTGAAGCCTGTTTTTCGATGTTCTATTGTCCATAATGTCCAGATGGGACCTTTAAAATAGAGTTCCCTGTCTCAATATAGAGATAATTATTTTACCATATACTTAGATGTTATTCAACATTATCTAAAGCGGACAGGATTTATCAGGTCTATCGAATTTGTAGCATGAAAATAATTTGTGGTATAAAACTGCAGACATAATTGAATGTTCAGAGAATACAAGTGTAATCCACAAAAATTGAAATAGAGTGCATTTTACTAATTCTAAATAGAAATATGATGAAACATCTTAAGTGTTGAAGAGAATTTGAGAATAATTATGGATTCAGTAAAGTATGATATAAATGAAAATAAAAACTGATTGTACGTTGTGTTTTCAAATGTTTATTTTTATAAGTGCAACAACTATCTTTGACAGTGATCAGGTCAGTTACTGAAACAAAGATAATATCTCATAATTGAAACAGTTCTGAATAAAAGACTATTTAGCGCTATATACCTAGGGTACAGTAATATATACACCACTGTATACCCAACTAGATACTAGAGATTAAGTGACATTGTTATACATACCTACTCACCTGTACATTCATTGATTCTCACCGGCTGGACGGGCATTTAATCAATTCGCATAAAAATTGAAACAAAACAAATTTGCCCTGAAGTTTAACTTTATTATAATGTCAGTTTAGTGGTGATGTGGGTTTAAAGGGCTATTTCAATTCACGATGAAATTAAAATAAACAACATGGGTAATGGATAAATGCACGTTATTTGTGATTAAACATGGATAAATTGTGTATTATCAAAATATAACCTGGATATATTATACACAATCAAGCTGTGACCTAACTGCGTCTCATAAAGTTCAACCTCAGGTTGGAAAATGAAATATTTGGTGGCACCCCTTCCAGACGACAACATGTATATCATGTACTTGCTATTGCGGCTGCAGATGTCATCTAGATTAAGCCCTTGAACTGAAGTTGATGTAACAATTTGATTACTTCAAATACCCATATATACATTTTCTTATACATGTATTTACGTTTAATTTGAAACCTATCTCAAATTCGGGACTTCCTCTATGCATGTTCTTATTTACATGTTTAATGTTATGTACATTTTCATCATATTTAGATATTTATTTGAATGACATAATTCTTCAGTTTTAAATGCTATTGAAACAGATATTGGAATTCAATTAATTGAGTTGATTATTGATTAGATATGAAAAACATGGATTTTGATTTATGGTTTCAGCATATATGTTACTGTCCTCTTCATGAAGAGTCCTTTTTATGAATTATCTGTTTCTGCCTATTAGTTAGGCTAAAGTTTTAAGACTTCTGATCATGAACATAATTTATCTTGAATGTAGTCGTGGTGTTGTTACCATGGTTTTATCTTCAATAGATATAAAACACAGCAAACAGAAAACCATCACACATGCCATTTGGTTAACAGTTTACTCTTTCTGCTCTTCATTGGCTTTATTCATAACATTCTTTTCATCTTGGCAGATAATTTGCAAACAATTATTTAATTCTTTTAAAAACATCAATGTTGAAAGATTTTGTCAATATTATAAAAGCAATAAATATCATTTTATACCATGTGACTTTATTTGCATTACATTCAAACAATTTCAAAACAGTAATATTTCCAAATATTCATATTCTCTTGTTAACTTTTATTTTTCTTTCTATTAAAGAAAAAAGAGCAGTTACTGGCTCAGTTATGTGGCAGAAGTCACCATGGAGCTATACAATACATGAATATAAATAATAAAGAATAATAAATCCTGTCATGGTGACAAAATATCTGGCATATCTGTGTAATTTCTAAAATTTTATTGCGTTTATGTTAGATTCATTTCTTTGCTTATTAATTTCCCCTGGATTTCTAATTCTTTTCTCGTGAATACATTTGTATTTTCATCATACAGAAGATAGTATAATACATTTCTTTTTTTTTTTATCAAGAAAAGAATACTGAAAGTAAAATATATTTCTGTATTGTAAAAAAAAAAAAAAATAAAATAAAAGCTCACAGAAGCCTTATTAGTTTGACTCTTTTATGGAAAGGTGCTTAATAGGCCTGGGTAACAGCATACTGTAAAGTGCAGACCGCAAAGTGGTTTTAGATGTATCACTTAAGACTCAAAGACTTGATGATAAAGTACACTTAATGACTCCGGTAAGCAACAGATGTAACCATGTGCTCATTTTAATATAGGCCAAAATATAAATACCTCACCTAAATCGTATAAATGTATTGAAAAGTATAACATTATGCAATTTTTTATGTGAAACAGCATATGTGCATGACTTAAATATTTCAAACATTTAAAATCAATAGGAAAGTACGTATGTTCCTGCAGCTATACATTCTTTTAAACTTAGTGGTAATTTACTCTGTCAACGAAACAGATATGATTTTGGAAATCGGTATACTTGTAAACTTCAAATTTCAAATCTACAATTGACAGACATTATACATTTGGTTGTAAACAATAAATAGAAGCCTATCAATAATATATATAGCTGTGCCCAACTTACAATTGTGTATAAATACTGGGATTCAATTGCTAAATGATGTAATTTTACAAGAAATGGCCTAATTGAATTGAAACTTTATTGGTATTATGAAATTAGAACTAAGGCTCAGCAAGAGGCATTCCAAATAGATATAGAACAATCTTTATATAAAATTACACAACAAATGTTGTTGAGAGAAAGGTTGCACTAAACCTTTTTTCTTCGCATGTTGATTGTTTATCCCGCTTCATAAAGTACATTGGGCCATAAAGACCTTGCTCAATGTCATGACACACCTTCCAGTTATGGGTATCCATTATAACATAGTATTTGTGAAGTACCATTAGATTAGGATAAATAATTACCATTGATTTACATACTGGAAGGGGTATTGATAAAACTAGGCCCTTTTGTTTTTAAAAAAATAATTAATAAAGTTTAAGCATATAATATATTTGGAAACAGTGCCGATGCACTGGCAATGCGACTGGTGCCCTATTTGCAGTCTGAACTCGATTGTCAATAAAATCAACGGCTAATTTTAAATTGTGAAACGTGTAATAGGACCAACATGAACTTTTGTCCAAAAAAGTAGGCTGATTATCAAAATATTCTACATTGACCTGTCGTAGTAACAGATGAAAATAACGTGTAAGTTTGCACTTGCTTATTTAGCCCAAAGCATAAAACATTGCTCATCCAATTGCATTGTAATTATAGTGCATGTAGAAGAATTTCTTTATAAATATGCAGAACACTTGCATTTGAAACAACCTAGGTGCATCAACACCTCTTTCGCCTAATCTTAGTCATTTTAGGAATCAAGAGGAGGTCGGCCATGATGTTCAAACTACAGGTAAGCTCTAGTTGTTACTTGTGTTGAATCTTTTTCTTTACCAGTTCTGTATATGGTTTGAGCTTCTATTTTGAAAAGAGGCACTACAATATGTCTCTAACGTGTTTGAAATCTACGTATCGCATGTTTTATGGTAGCTTTGCACTAATAAAAAATCATTTGCTGAGATGTTGATTTCTTTTTTTAAATGTACAGATGAGTGCAGCCCTAACATAAGTCAAAGCATACACGTTAACGTAAAAAGTGGTCACGATCATTGCTTTAGGACAAGCGCTTGGACCACTTGACCAGACGAAACAAATTCGCGGTATTATTATTTATTCCGATGTACATGTGCGCTAGGTCCAGTCGCGTGTTCCCTTGTTTGATGTCGTAGTACTAATGAAGAAAATAAAACGGATTAAATTACATGTAAATTAACGAGAAAGTGCCCATATATACGTGAATACATGAATTTATAATTAATTATATTTTTTTTTTATAACAAAACTTAGAACAGATAATAAAACAATTGAAATCACCATGTCGATATGCAGTAAGGTATTACTGTTTAACTTCTTTTTTCATTTTATACTATCGTGTGATCATTCTTTAAAGTTTGTTTTATTTATATATTAATTTATTAATGAATATATGTATTTATTTATGTATTATCTATTTATAACTTTCTTTTTTAATTCTTATATTATTATTATCATTATCATCCTCATCATTATTTTCATTATTATTAGCTCATTTATACATGTACGTTCATGTATTTAGATACACAATATATAGCAATCTTCCTTCAAGTTCTTCTTTATGTAAATGTAAATATTAGTTCAAGCTGTAAGCCAACGAACGTGGCTGTCAAGAGCGTCCGTGCGACAGACAAACCTGTTATTTTTGCTTATCATGGCTATTTACCGATGGATACTTAGGGGATAAACCTACGTATTTGATTCTTTCCGACAGGTATACCGTGAGAACAGAGACAGTAAAACAGCGGTTTTTAACAGTATAACCACGGTATTACAATCAAACACAATACCTTTATCCATATTCTAATTCATTGTAACAAAAAATCGGTTTTCTTTCTTTCTTTGAAATTGTCCCAGAATTCCTCGTTGCCAGGGACGGATAGTGCAATGTTTAAAATTCTTCCAAAAAACGAATTGATATATAGTGCTCTGACATAAGAAGTTTTTCGTTTTCATATTCTTAAATTTTATGATTAAATTATAAATCGCAAATTGATTCATACATGAGTGATTTGACGTTGCATTGTAAACAGCTGAACACGCAATTTTGCTGCGGCGCGGCGAGATGAAAGGACATGCTCATGATGCTGGAAAGCATGTTGCATGTTGGTACATCATGCACGTTGTCAGTTTTGTTGGTACGACTTGATTGTAATAAATATGCACGCGAATGGTAGAACTTGCAAGTCGTCCTTGATACGAGACTTAAGATGGACGTAAAGAACACTGAACGAAGTTGTAACAGACACTATTTCTGATAGTTGGAGTTAGAGGTAATGTGGACAAAGACTATGTACAATGTAGTTATACATTTGAGGACGGTATATTGTGGTTATACATGTCTGAACGCTAACGTGTGGACCAATCAGAATCATGAAAACAAAACAAGTGAATTAGAATATGGTATTACCCTTACCACCTCATATGACTACGAGTTATACTAGCTAGATAATATCATAGCATCACGGCAGGTGTGACCAGGCAGCATGAGATGCTTCCTCCTCCATTGCGTCTGATCCTACCTGTCCGTGATAGTCTATATCTCTACTTCGTCTAGTAGATTTGACGTTTCTTATTGTCTTATTCACTACTGCTCGGTATATTATCACATACCCTGCCATTATGAGCAAGATACACAATATTTTAAAACGCTCGAACTTAAACACAGACACTCCTATCCGCAAATGTGGATGATTGTTTTACAATTTAGTTCACTTTACCCATCCAGAGTGACACTAGACACTTTTATCTCTGTATTACATATACGAGATGGTCAGAATAACTCACTATTCCTTAATAATGCTGGAGCCGAGGTGATTAGACACCTGAATACTTTTATATCGACAGCGCATAAATGTTTTAAAATATCGATGTTTTAATAAGAATGAAATAAACATGTCCTTTGAACTATTGGTTAAAATTCTTTCAGTTGTGATTAATGTTGGAAACATATTCGTCACGTTTTGAATTCGCCCTCCAATCAGAGGGCGAAAAGGGCGAAAATGAAACGGGGGAAAAATTTTCCCTGTAGACAGTATCGCTGTCATGATTACTCATTCAAGAAATTAAGGAGAGATTAGTTTAAAATAATGTAATCGGATTCGTTGTTTTTTATGGTTTAAAAGCTTGAAAAATTTTAATAGATCAACTACAAAATTTGTTGAAAATGAAAGGCTACGAAATAGTAATTGAAAATAAACTTTTATACACAAGAAAAAAAAAAAAAAAAAAAAAAAAAAAAAAAACCGTTATTCTTTACCGAACGCAGAATATCCAGGATTTGAGAAGCTGATTTAGACTGCTGGTGGTGCTATTATAAAAATTATACTACTTAACTGAATTATTGTCCATCTGACAACTGTAATGCTTACTTCTCCCAATATTGTCGACTATTCAAAATAATTTATATTTGACAAGTCTATGTACATGTATTACATGGTAAATTGTCGAAATGACTCTTACATTAAAGTTAAGACTTTGCTCTGCATATATTTATCGTCTCGATTTCCACCCTTAAGGCTTTGAGCTTAACCGATGAGACATAATTTGTCGAAATGCGCATACATGTATGGTGCACCATATTAAAAACAAAAGTATTTACGGTACTATTTATATTATACTACTATCCATAACCTGCATAATGTGGTCAGTAAAATAGCATATTTATTCGTTTAGTAAGTGTGACCATGATATAACATGACAAAAGTACCAATCATAAAATGATTTTGTTCTGTTTATTCTAGACGACGCTTGCATTTCTGATTTTGGTTTTACCCTTCGCTGTGTCGGGGGAGAGCAGTTGTGCTGAATTATCTGCATTCAGGAGACAATTGCAAGAAATGAGTAACAATATGCATACAGTGCAAAATGACATTGCAACGTTGAAGACCCAGAGTGTACAAGGTATTATAAATCAGATTAATGGGATATCATATTCATATTTCTGACGACAGTATTCAAAGTATAGTTGTCATTACCAAATTAAAAGACCCGCAGCATTAAATGGATCTTTTTTCTACTAATCTTATATTTCATATCATGCCTGATATAGTATAATCTGGCGTAAACATTTTTCATTTTATTCTGACATCCCTATGCAAGCATTAACGTCATACTGAAAAACCCGATAAAGAGTAGCATGTCTGGCATTTAGTCCCTTATATCATGTTTCATTCAAATAAATCCATCCAATGCAATTAACAGCACAATTGTTACACACAGTATACGTGCATAATACCTATTGGAATTACAAACCATGTATGAATGCAGAAAGAACACAATGATATTTTTGGACTTTGATTACATCTTATGTTAATCGTCTATCATGTGGTGGTCCTGATACCGTTCCTCATTTTAGTCGGATCAAAAAGGATAGTCCAGGTTTGAAATTACCACTTGTACTAAGTGAAAATAAGAACTGATGGTCAGTTCCAGTCTTATGATATTTTTAACAGTATAGCAGTCTTTATAGTATACAAAGCTTGAGAGTGGTATATTATCAAGGTTCTTTTTGATTAAAGTTTATAAGATAGTTTTATATAATCAATACCAGTGTTCAGTGTTTATGACCCGAAAAAAGATTTTTAATCTATTGTGAATTATTCAGAAAATAATTATTAACGTCCTCGTGCATATTTCTGTCTTTAACTGGGTTTTTGGTCTCTTGCTTGGTGTGCTTTTCAAAAATATATACTTATGATTTTCATCGTAACTGCCTTGAGAACTACTGACGAAACGCACGCTGTTGAAATACGCATAAAGTGCATTTAATTAATACATCTATATATATTCTTGTACTCATTTGTACTGACATGTGAACGGATATTAATATAAAACATTCTGCAGGAAGCAGTGTCATATATACAAGATGGGGAAGAAAAACATGTCCCAGTAGTGCTGAACTGGTATATTCAGGTAATATATGTTACATTATATTGAATTTGGAATATAACAGGCTCCGAAATTGAACAGATATTAGATAATAAGATAAAAGAAATTAATCATAAATATGGTAAAAAAAATGAAATATAAGTTTCGATTAAAGAAATTTATTTAATACATCATATTAATCCATCATTTTGTATGACTTTGTAATTTTATAGTTTCGATTTTTCCATCATCCAATTTTTCATTATATGTTTATGACCAATCTACTATGGTCACTTGTCAATCCCTGTTTCTCCTTAAGGAGGATTATTTTAATAATTTTTAGACGGGACCATTTTATTTGTGCCGTCTCAAGCGATCGGTCGGTCCGATGTTGACATGATAGTATCTCTAACCTCAAATCTACGCCAAGATATAGTACGGAGAAGACACCTTATTTTTCGCGCAATGCCAACATAAAAGTAGAAATTGATATTACGAAAATTCAAATAGTAATTACGTATTTACGAAGGCATGTACTATTATGTAATGATGTACTCAAAACGATATAGAAAGGAAAACACAAGATTACAGTTCGGTGTAAGAATACTTATTATGTATCCGTTACAGAAATGGACGAGTAGGTACGATTCAGCAATCTTAGCCAGATAGCGCTGCGCATCTTTTACCTTATGTGATGTCATTGCTATTTTTAGATTGGGCCATCGTTATTTAACCGTCTATGATGTGATTGCTATTTTAGATTGGGTCAGCTACAAATAATGAAATTCTGATAGATAGCGTATGCTCATTTGAATACTTCAGGATATGACTTAGTTTTATCAGTTTATTGTCAAGTTGCGCAATAATAGTTTATTTGCAGACTTAAGATGTCTAAGGGACATCTCTGTCTGACAATGTGGTCAAAAATTAATCACTACGAGATCCGGATTTTCTACTATAGATATGATACTATGTGTTACAATAAAGGTTTAAAACATTTATTATTTTCAAACTTAGACGAATATAAGTGAAAGTCCCCGTCTATCTGTACCATGAGTATTTTGATTAAATGTATGTTCTTCGGATGTACCGCTTTGGTGGTGATTGTGAAAAACTTGGTAATTAAAATGGTCAACATCGGCGATTGAGTGACGATTGTCTCTTCAATTGATTGTTTTATGTTGTTACCGCAACTCTTTTTAAACAGAAATAGCTTTCTGATATTGATGTTTATGCTTATTGAGTTGGTCATACATCTGAGTCAGATGTATTTTCTCCTTTCTTTTAAAACACTAAAATACAGGTTTCAATATATTTTTATCAGATTGAAAAATGTCAATGCATTTACATTTAAATCGAACGTCATAACCCCCTATACATTATTTTGGCAGAATTACCACAAGTCAATATTTCCACCTTAAACCCAACCTAATCTACATGTATCTGTACCCATAGTCTTCCCTATTATTATAAACTCTGTGCTACAAATTTATATGATGTATGAAATTAAGGTACTAGCGATATTGATAACATGCCAGTTAGTGTGTTCAAAGTGCAAACAATTACCATCAAAAAATTAAAATGTAAGCCAGACACTTGTGCCACATTTTCCCTTTTAAAATGTTTTAATTCTACCCAAATTCGCTAGTCACAATCTTTTGAGAACAGTAGATTTCAATCATGGATAACTTTGTCTTAGGCGATTTATGAGTCTTTTATTAGATTTTTGGACTTCTTGATATCTATTGAAATTGTAGAAATTCGCATCAGGTGCTCACAATTCATTTTGGTATATTTATATCAATATTTCTCTTGTACGTACAGGCTATACCGGCGGTTCGCATTACCGCCATATCGGTGGCGCAGCTGAATTTGTATGTCTACCTAGGGAACCACAATGGGGCACTCCTGTCGACGGGAGAAACGACGGATTCGCTTTTATGTATGGAACGGAATATCAGTGGCACAAAAACCTCTATAACCATGATGTCCCTTGTGCTGTATGCTGGAGTAAGGGGCCCTCAGTCATCAAAATGATACCAGGTAATAACAAATATGGTAAATGGTATAAAATGTCTCACAGAAAACTTCAAATTACAAATGTACTGGATTAAACTGAAATCATTCGACGTACCGTAGAAATGTTATTGATGTTTCACAAAATAATTCTGAACAATGTCCTGTTCTGATGGTGTGTGAGTATGGCACTGCAAAATACTTGCAGTGTATGTCTACATCCATCAGGCGGTGTTGAACTATTGTTGTGTCATCTGTGATTGTGGGTATTCATCTCGAACAGGAGATCCTCATTCCTCCAGGGCATCTGATTTCACCTCTGACAGGAGACAGTTACTGTTCCGAGCACCTTATTTCACCTCTGACAGGCAATACTTATACTTCACAGGCATCTCATTTAACTTATGACAGGAAACGCTTGCTTCTCTCGAACCTATGGTCCTACCTCTAAAGAGAGACGTTTACTCCTCTCGGGCACCTGGTCCTATCTCTGACAGGAGACGTTTGCTCCTCCGGGGCACCTGGTCTTACCTCTAACAGGAAACGTTTACTCCTACCTGGCACCTGGTTCTACCTCTGACAGGAGACGGTTTCTGCTCCAGGGCACCTGGTCTCAACTCTGACAGGAGATAATTACTCCTCCCGGGTACCTAGCCCTACCTCTGACAGGAGACAATTACTCCTCCTGGGCACCTGGTCCTACCCCTGACAAGATACTTTTACTCATCCCGGGCACCCAGTCATACGTGACAGGAGACGTGTACTCCTCCTGGGCACCTGACCTTTCCTCTGACAGAAAACAATTACTCCTGCCGGGCACCTGGTCCTACCTCTGACAGATGCTTATTCCTCACGGGCACCTGCTCCTACCTCTGACAGGAGACTCTCACTCCTCTCTGGCACTTGGTTTCACATCTAGTTTTCAGAGATCTATGAATGTTCAGCATGATATTTTTACTACTACGAATGCATTGATAAAATATCAGTTTCTATCGTATTTTACATTCAGCACGCACTCAATGTTACAAAGGATGGACAGTCCAGTACCAAGGTAATCTAGTAGCTGGATATCATGGTCATGCATCTGCTACACAATACGTGTGTCTGGACAGCAACCCAGAAAGTCTGCATTCCTCCATCTCGAATCACGATGGTCGCTTGATGTATGGCGTAAAAGCCAAATGTGGGTCACTTAAATGCCCGCCATATGAAGATGGGAAAACGCTTACATGTGTTGTTTGCACACGATAAATGTCTAACAGATTTACCGTAATAAAAAATCTGTATGATGCCAGCTTTCATTTTTATTTTTTCTAATGTTAATTTTTTGACATTATTTTTTGATTAATTTATATTTAATTATCATTATTTGTATGGCGTTAAATTCTACTGAGAAAAAATATATGAGTAAATTCTAAACTGATAAGAATGTATGCTTTATGATGGCGATGGGGTCATATGTGTTGATGACAACATATAAATCTCACAGACCTCATGCGCGACAGAATCGCAACATCAATGTTATATGTGACATTCGTAATAATAAGTAATAAATGCAGTTAAACGATTCTGTAAATGGAAACATCATCGATCTAAAATAACCCCAGGTAGAGGTTTCTTTTTATTTATTTATTTATTTATCTATTTATTTATTATTATTTTTTTTTTCTTTTTTCGGTTTTTTTTTTATTGGTGATTGCTTTCCTTGATTTACTGTGCGTATGAATAACTATTTGTGAGTCAATGGTTATGAAAAATGGCATGTAGCTCATATGTGATTGACATTCGGCCTATACCACTTTGGCTTATGGAAGGGAATTGAAATCCAACCACACAATGAACATCAAATATTTGATAACAGTGTGGATAAGCGTAGCTATATAGTAAGTCTTGTCCATGGAAATCTACCAATATAGCAAATCTCCCCTCAAAGCGATTTGATTTGAGATGTTATTGAAAAGAAGTTCGAAATATATATTACATCAATATATCAGTCTGTCGCATTTCGACAACGTAATACTTTACAAACATGAAAACTTAAGATAGTAAGAGTGAATTTGAATTTCTTATATAATTTATTTCTACGAAGATATAAGTCTTCATGTACAGTATAGTCGAATAAGGCTCTTTCGTCCAAAACCTCTCCCGTGACTTCTTTTCTTGATTCCGAAAACAAATGAACATGGAATTATATAGGAGGCGCGGATCCATATTTCTTTTTGGGAGTAGGTCCATCCCCATATCTTTGATGTTCTATTTTTTCGCGAGAGTGAAAAATATGTATCTGTTTTCTAGAAATAAGTTCTGATTTTGAGTGTTCTGAAGTAGGGAACACTATCATTAAGATGGGTAATATTCCAAGTTATAGCAACAAAAATCAAGACCATAGTATTTAAGAAAATTGTAAAAAAAAAAAAAAAAAATTCAGTTATTCCATGTGGCTGCATCTGGTACAATAAATATTATTGAGATGACTTAGAATAAGATAGGTTTTTTGGAGGGGAAAATACACAGAATCTTTATACGCCCGTCTTTGAAAAAGTGGTGTATTACGGTGTGGCATTGTCCATCTGTCCGAACTTTTACGCAGGAAACATACCAAGCCATTGGGACTAAGACTGTCAAACTTGGTACTTGGAGTTGCATAACAGTTTGGTAAAATTTTGATCTGATTTTGGGTTTAAACGATCATTCTCCGTTGCATTCACATATTTCTTAAAACCCATTGTTAAGCAATATTTTCAACTAGGATTATAATATCTTACCTATGTTTGGACCTGGCGGGATTGATCATCCCTGGAGGATTTGATCCAGATTACTGGAGGAGAGACAAAGGATTCCTGCAGCTCGTCAGACAAAGGCACGAATCTGGTAAATACTGATCATGTATTTGACTCCATGCTGTATAGCACCTGTTTTTTGGGGGTTTTTTTTAGTTCTCAGGTTAGCTATTACCATAGCGTGCTGTCTATCTGTCCGTCGTCCTCCTTCGTAATCTTTTCACGTTTTTACTTCTCAAGAGCCGTTAAATAAAATTTCTTTTACACTTGATAGGAATAAAGTACTCATAGTCCCCTACAAGTGTTGTTGCTTTTATCCCAATCTGTCAACAGCAGACGCCACCACAGGCAAAAGTAGGTCACAGAGGGTATCCTCCTTCGATTTTTTGATTGAATATTGTTTTACGTCACACCACGATTATTTAACGAATATGGTGACGGCATCTGCTGATGCATTGCATACAAATTTAGACCTTTGCAACGGACCCACCCGAAGCAGTGAGGGATCTTTTACGTGCCATGCCTACCTTGACACGGGACCTCGGTTGAGTGGATACAGAGACACACCGAATGCATAGGAATGATCTAGAGAGATGTGAGAAGAAGTGTTGTCCTTTTTGGTTCTGTTCCGAAATCAAATTTCTGACGTTTTTGCAACATTTTGTGGTCTTAGTAAGGTCAATGCAGAAAAGTGTCATGTTGTTCATTTAATTGATAATGCTTTTCTATGGGCTATTTTGATTATAATTATGGTGAGGAATATAATTCTGAAAGAATTTTGTCAATATCTCAAGGAAAGGACGTACATTTAACAATTTATAAATAATCTTCCATGTAAAGAACAAGGGTCAACAGGTATCGCATATTGAGAGGTCATAAAAATATAAACACGTAAGGTATTGTAAAACACATAATGGTATAAAAATATATGCGACATCAACATGATAAACCGTGCTCTGCCAGTTGAAGACACAATATATGCAGGTTTGACGGCGATATACCCCAGTGAACTGTGGACTGCATGGCTGTTGTCTAGAAACAAATGATCCTTGAAGATTCCATCTTAGTTAAGGCCATTTAAGGTAACAGTCCACATTTATCGTTCTAACATGTTTTATATGTATTGACATCATCAGCACAAATGTACCTGTTCAACTTGTTCCAATTCTTTGATAGGTAAATATGATATCTTTTGTCAATTTTGCCATTTTCCACTCTATGGGAGTCATAAACGATGACAGACGTTACCTTGATTGGTAAATACCTCCACAAATCTCTGTGTCTTTGACAGTTTATTTTATATAAATTTTGGACAGACCTTAAAAACATGCATCTTTAAAAGCATTAATGATAATCTTAGCTGGAGTGAAAGCTGGATATGTTCCAGAACTAGACACTGTCATATTTGTATTATTTGTGGCATCCATGGCACTCATACTCATTCTACCAGTGTGCATGTTACCCGAAACAAAGAAACCAGATATATCCCCTCGACTAGTGCTGTTGAAAATAGATACTGTTACTGTACCGGATCGTAAATTATCCAATGCGTTTGTAAAGTTAAAAGTAAATGTTGTATGTGGAAGATAAGACACTGGCATGTCAGCTGTAAAAGTTGCACTTAATGCAAAGTTATTGCGACCGGAGATTTGTGAAGGAGATGTTGAGAGGTCAGCACCGAGACTTTCACCTCCGGGTTGATATTGGTTGGAAAACAGCAGATGTTTGAATCAATATCGAAGAAGTACCAAACCGTTAATCATTCTCAAAGTCCCAAGACAGATACAAAATCGTGTAAGTTTCAAAAAGGAACTGTTGTGAACCCCGAAATACTGAAAAATTCCGAGGTGAGACCAGGTACCCGGTGAGAGTAAGCGTCTCCTGTTTGCATGCATCACACGTCACAGCAGTGCTTAAGAAACATGTCAAAATCAAGAGTTTTGGTTTCCTAATTGTACATATGAAAGTACAAACTGGTATACAAACATGTCCTACGACTGTATCAGGAGCTGACCTGGAGATACATTGCGGTGGCCATCGCCACGAAGCGCACTGTAAGTAAGGTGACCTACAACTTGGTGCCCACCACGAACAAGTTGGTCGAGGATCTTCGGTGAAGAAATTTCTAGAAAACCTTCGTTCATACCCCTCTCGATTCCTACGTACCGTGCTATTCCATACCAAATTATGCATAGGATCATCTGGACGGTGACCAAACTGATTTGTATTTGGATATTCCCAGGCTGCTGTCTCATCGATACGATTTTGAAATTCCTACCAAATGTAATCGATGTAATATGATGCATGTAGAATACAGGGTCCATCGTAGCGGAATTTACTTTAAATATAATACCACCCGCCCAAACGTAAACCAGCTCGTGTATGCTTTCCAAAGGTTGAGTCATTTCACCATTTGACGACATTCTATATTTCCCGCATGCTTATTTTTAAGATATCTGTTTTCATATGGGCATTTTAATTTTTTTCAAAATAAAATCCATTCAGTTGAGATGTCCTCTAATACATATTTCAAGCTAGTATGTTTTCAAGCTAGATTTTCAAGCTAGCTATTTCAAGCTAGATCTCATATCTGAAAAGTAATATTCTAATTCAGTTTATTTATGAAACATTTGAATTTTATTATTAATGAGCAAAAAGAATCATGATGAGCATTTACAAAAACAGTTTTTAGTGAGGGGTGTTGTGGTGTTACGTTTTGTGTTTTTGTAATTTTCTTCTTTTTGGGGGGGGGGGGGGTTATTTGGGGGGGGGGGGTGTTGTGTTATGTTTTGTTTTTTGGGGTTTTTGGGGGGGGGGGTGTTTTTGTTTTGTTTTTGTTTTTTGTTGGTTTTTTTTTTTGTGCTTTTTTTTTTGTTTTTTGGAGGGGCGGGTTGCGTTTACACAATGAAGCTTTACAAGATGATTAAATGCATATCAAAGAATAGTAAGATATTTTCACTATTTTCCCCGTAATTGAGGATATTCTTCTTTATTTACTGCTTGGTGACGTAATGCTTAACATACAATAATTTCTGTTGTATACACATTTCTGTATATCCTGTATTTCTGATGTGTATCCTTGAAAACACATCTTGTTCTAAGTATTGCTTACAAATTCGGTTATTCCTGGTTTAGATGTCAAACGTGCCAACTCATACAAGCTCTGATCGACTAGCACCGCATGTTATTTACTTAATCTTAGAAATCCAGATATTTGCAACCTGACCATTCCTTTCTTAGCCATGCGTGCTAAAACATAAATAAGTGAAGAACAACGTGTAGGAAAGTATGAAAAAGAAATGACTCACACTGGACATCAATTCTGAAGGACCGGCTTCATTTCCGGCTGAGGCATGGAACTGTTGCCAAGTATTTGCAAGTGCGCTACAGTTTCTATGACTATTTAATGTTTATTTTGCTTGGGACGAGCAACTTACTCCAAACGGCAAATCGTATAAACAATAAGGCAGGTTATCTATCATTTAATTAAGTCTCCTGTTATTTTAACCTCTAATAATGAAAATTACCCAAGAATGTCATCAAGAATTACAGATGTAGATAGCGTGTATGATGGCGCAGTCACCTTTCAGCTATACCAAAATATGCCAGTGGCAGATCCAGTATTTCCGTAAAAAAAAGGGGGGGGGGGGGCACATGTGTATTAGCCAAACTAATCAACCATACTTGGTGCGAAATCAGTAATTTTACTAGTAACTATGTGACGGAAGTGGACGGATGGGTGGGGTGGGGGGACGGTCCCACTCCTCCACTGCATGCATCAATCATTAACTTAATTTCATTATAATTGTAGTATATAATAATAAAACATAACCATGGGGAATATTTTAGTAATTTGTAACACATGTGACAGGTTCTGTGCCTAATTCAATTTTTTGTCTATAATTCCAATTGCTTATTCATTCCGGATGTCAGAACCAAACCCTCCGGGTAGTTTTATCAAATATTTTGCTTCTCATCAGCAGCCTTTTAAGTAGAAGGTCTTTGTTAGCTTAGCAGAGAAAATACATTATTATTATATTATATATTATATTATATTATATATTATATTATATTATATTATATTATATTATATCAGCAATCATACCAGTAATTTACAAAAACTATAGTTAGTGTCTATAAGGGATAGGCAACTCCCACCCATCCCCAACTAGAATGTCTTTTTATCAGATAAATCAGGCGTATTGTGGCGAAGAATAACCGCGTTTGATTTCCATCGCCTGTTTTTCAATGTTCTATTGTCCATAATTTCCAGAAAAAATAAACTTTGAAATGAAGGTCCCTCCCTCATTATAGAGAATATTATTTTATCATATACTTACAGGTGTTAATCAACATTATCTGGAGAAGCCAGGATTTATCAGGACTATCGAATAATAAATCCTGTTATGGTGACAAAATATCCAGCATATCTATGTAATTTTTAACATTTTATTGCGTTTATTTAAGATTCTTTTATTTTCTTATTAATTTCCCCTGGATTCCTAATTTTTTTTCTGGTGAATACATTTGTATTTTCATCATGCAGAAGATGGTATAATACATTTCTTTTTTTTCAAGAGAAGAATAATGAAAGTAAACTACAAGTGACGATATTTTTTTTTCTCAGTTTTTTTTTTCAGTTTCTGTATTGTATAAAGAGTGAAAATTCACAAGAGATTTATTTATTTGACTCTTTCATGGAAAAGTGCTTAATACGCTTGGGAAATACTGTAAAGTTCAAAACACAAAGTAGTATTAGATCTATCTTTTCAAAATTATACGGTTATCAAAGATTTGATGATAAAAGTACACGTGATGATTCCGGTAAGCAACAGGTGTAACCATGTGCTCATTTTCATATAGACCAAAACATAAACACCTTCAGCTACATTATATAAATGTATTTCGAAGTTTAACATAATGTAAAATTTTTATGTGAAACAGCATATGTTCATGACTAAAATATTTTCTGAAACTGAATCTTTCAAACATTCAAAATCAATAGGAAAGTATGTATGTTCCTCCAGCTATACATTCTTTTACACTTAGTAATAATTTCATCTGTCAACGACCGAAGCCAATATGATTTTGGAAACCTTTATATTTGTAAACTTCAAATTTTAAATTTAAAATTGACAGACAACAAAGCGTTGCTGAACATGAAAAACAAAACTTTCGTAAATTTTGTTGTAAACAATAAATAGAAGCCCATCAATAATGGTACATTGGGCCATAGTGACGTCACAATGACGTCATGTTCTGTTTTGGCGAGTTTTCTGCTACATTAGATAATTGTGTATTGCGCTAACACATGATATAGTAGTGCAATATGTGTACAAGCATCAAATCTAAAATTACTTTTGAAATACGCTTAGTGGCCATGGAGATATGACTTTGCTCAAGGTCATGTCACACTTTCCAATTATGGGTATCCATTATGACATAGTATCTATGAAGTACCATTATATTAGGATAAAAAAAAAATATTTGTAGTCTGGAAAAGATTTTGATAAAACTAAGCCTTAGATTTATGGTGATTTTTAAAGTTTAATCAGGGAATATATTTAGAATCAGTACCGATGTGTATTATCACATGAGTAATAGCCAAACTACTCAGTCATATTTGGTGTTTAATCTGCATTTTTTTACCAGTAAATATGTGACAAAAATGGGGGGAAAGGGGGGGGGGGCGTTCTAAGTTCGCCACTGCATGCATTAATCTTTAATTCAATTTAATTATACTTGTAGTATTTAAGAATAAAACATAACCTTGGGGAATATTTTAGTAATATGTAACACATTTTACGTGTGACAGGTTTTGTGACTAATTCCGTTTTTGTCTATGATTCAATTCGCTTATTCCTTCCGGAAGTGGGTACGAAACTCTCCTTGTAATTTTATCAAATTATCTGCTTCTGATCAAAAGCTTTTTAAATAGAAGATCTTGGTTAGATAAGCAAAGAAATTATATCATATTATAATATATATTATACTAACAATCATAACAGTATTTTACAGAAACAGTAGTTAGTGTCTAATGGGGACAGACAACTTCAACTCTCCCCCCACTGGAATGTCTATTTAACAGATATATCTGTCTTTAACAGATCCCAGCGTCTGATTATTTTTCGTACAATTCTCTTTCTGTAATTAATTTGGGTCAGTTTCTCTCGCTTTGAGCTTGTCCAACATGAGGAGATGTTTAAAACCGGAAACGCCAATTTCTATGCCATTTCCAGAACGATTGCTGCGTGTGTCCAATCAGATCCTTCTCCTTAATTATAAAATGACGATTGAAACTTACTCCTAGCAACACTATGGTAACAAATCATTATTGCAAAATATGAATCTGGGACAGGCGTACTGTTGCAAAAATCACCGGGTTTGATTTCCACCTCCTGTTTTTCGATGTTCTATTGTCCATAATGTCCAGATGAGACCTTTAAAATAGAGTTCCCTGCCTCAATATAGCGATGATTATTTTACCATATACTTAGGTGTTAAGCAACGTTCTGTTTTCAAATGTTTATTTTTATAAGTGCAACAACCTTCTTTGACAGTGATCAAGTCAGTTGCGGAAACTAAGATAATATCTCAAATCGAATGAGTTCTGAATAAAAGACTATTTAGCGCTAAGTTCAATATCATATATATTAAAACATATTCTGCATTTTATCTAATTACAAAGCAGTATTAATACTATTTTCTGTGTAGTACGCCGGACCCGTATGTACACAATATCTATCTAACGTGTCAACATTATCATTAATTTTAGGGATGCTTTGCAGATTCTCTTTAAAATGCAGGTTTAATCATAAAGACCCATCAGGATATTGAACCTCCACTAGATAATAGAGACTAAGTGATATTGTTATACATACCTAGTCACCTGTATATTCATTGATTACCACCGGCTCCACAGGCCTCTAATCAATTCGCATAAAAATTGAAACAAAACGAAAAACAATATGCATTTCAACAGTGTATGATAAACTACATGCCCTGAACTTTAACTTTATTATAATGTCAGTTTTGTGGTGATGTGGTTTAAAGGGCTATCTAATTCACGATGAAATAAAAAGTAACAACATGGGTTATGGATAAATGTACATCATTTGTGATTTAACATAAATAAACTGTGTATTATCAGAATATAACCTGGATATATTATACACAAGCAAGCTATGACCTAAATGTGTCTCATAATGTTGTAATGTTGTACATCAGGTTGGACAATGAAATATTTGGTCGCACCCCATCCAGACGACAACATGTACATCATGTACTTGCTATTGCGGCTGTAGATGTCATCTAGATTAGGCCCTTGAACTGAAGTTGATCTAACAATTTGAATACTTCAAATACCCATATATACATTTTCTTATACATGTATTTACGTTTAATTTGAAACCTATCTCAAATTCGTGACTTCCTCTATGCATGTTCTTATTTACATGTTTAATTTTATGTACATTTTCATCATATACATTTTTATTATATTTAGATATTTATTTGAATGACAAGATACTTCAGTTTTAAATGCTATTGAAACAGATATTGGAATTCAATTAATTGAGTTGATTATTGATTAGATATGAAAAATATGGATTTTGATTTATGGTTTCAGCTTATATGTTACTGTCCTCTTCATGAAGAGTCCTTTTTATGAATTTTCTGTTTCTGCCTATTAGTTAGGCTAAAGTTTTAAGACTTCTGATCATGAACATAATTTATCTTGAATGTAGTCGTGGTGTTGTTACCATGGTTTTATCTTCAATAGATATAAAACACAGCAAACAGAAAACCATCACACATGCCATTTGGTTAACAGTTCACTCTTTCTGCTCTTCATTGGCTTTATTCATAACATTCTTTTAATCTTGGCAGATAATTTGCAAACAATTAGTTAATTCTTTTAAAAACATCAATGTTGAAAGATTTTGTCAATATTATAAAAGCAATAAATATCATTTTATACCATGTGACTTTATTTGCATTACATTCAAACAATTTCAAAACAGTAATATTTCCAAATATTCATATTCTCTTGTTAACTTTTATTTTTCTTTCTATTAAAGAAAAAAGAGCAGTTACTGGCTCAGTTATGTGGCAGAAGTCACCATGGAGCTATACAATACATGAATATAAATAATAAAGAATAATAAATCCTGTCATGGTGACAAAATATCCGGCATATCTGTGTAATTTCTAAAATTTTATTGCGTTTATGTAAGATTCATTTCTTTGCTTATTAATTTCCCCTGGATTTCTAATTCTTTTCTCGTGAATACATTTGTATTTTCATCATACAGAAGATAGTATAATACATTTCTTTTTTTTTTTTATCAAGAAAAGAATACTGAAAGTAAAATATATTTCTGTATTGTAAAAAAAAAAATAAAATAAAAAAAAAATAAAAGCTCACAGAAGCCTTATTAGTTTGACTCTTTTATGGAAAGGTGCTTAATAGGCCTGGGTAACAGCATACTGTAAAGTGCAGACCGCAAAGTGGTTTTAGATGTATCACTTAAGACTCAAAGACTTGATGATAAAGTACACTTAATGACTCCGGTAAGCAACAGATGTAACCATGTGCTCATTTTAATATAGGCCAAAATATAAATACCTGACCTAAATCGTATAAATGTATTGAAAAGTATAACATTATGCAATTTTTTATGTGAAACAGCATATGTGCATGACTTAAATATTTCAAACATTTAAAATCAATAGGAAAGTACGTATGTTCCTGCAGCTATACATTCTTTTAAACTTAGTGGTAATTTACTCTGTCAACGAAACAGATATGATTTTGGAAATCGGTATACTTGTAAACTTCAAATTTCAAATCTACAATTGACAGACATTATACATTTGGTTGTAAACAATAAATAGAAGCCTATCAATAATATATATAGCTGTGCCCAACTTACAATTGTGTAGAAATACTGGGATTCAATTGCTAAATGATGTAATTTTACAAGAAATGGCCTAATTGAATTGAAACTTTATTGGTATTATGAAATTAGAACTAAGGCTCAGCAAGAGGCATTCCAAATAGATATAGAACAATCTTTATATAAAATTACACAACAAATGTTGTTGAGAGAAAGGTTGCACTAAACCTTTTTTCATCGCATGTTGATTGTTTATCCCGCTTCATAAAGTACATTGGGCCATAAAGACCTTGCTCAATGTCATGACACACCTTCCAGTTATGGGTATCCATTATGACACAGTATTTGTGAAGTACCATTAGATTAGGATAAATAATTACCATTGATTTACATACTGGAAGGGGTATTGATAAAACTAGGCCCTTTTGTTTTTAAAAAAATAATTAATAAAGTTTAAGCATATAATATATTTGGAAACAGTGCCTATGCACTGGCAATGCGACTGGTGCCCTATTTGCAGTCTGAACTCGATTGTCAATAAAATCAACGGCTAATTTTAAATTGTGAAACGTGTAATAGAACCAACATGAACTTTTGTCCAAAAAAGTAGGCTGATTATCAAAATATTCTACATTGACCTGTCGTAGTAACAGATGAAAATAACGTGTAAGTTTGCACTTGCTTATTTAGCCCAAAGCATAAAACATTGCTCATCCAATTGCATTGTAATTATAGTGCATGTAGAAGAATTTCTTTATAAATATGCAGAACACTTGCATTTAAAACAACCTAGGTGCATCAACACCTCTTTCGCCTAATCTTAGTCATTTTAGGAATCAAGAGGAGGTCGGCCATGATGTTCAAACTACAGGTAAGCTCTAGTTGTTACTTGTGTTGAATCTTTTTCTTTACCAGTTCTGTATATGGTTTGAGCTTCTATTTTGAAAAGAGGCACTACAATATGTCTCTAACGTGTTTGAAATCTACGTATCGCATGTTTTATGGTAGCTTTGCACTAATAAAAAATCATTTGCTGAGATGTTGATTTCTTTTTTTAAATGTACAGATGAGTGCAGCCCTAACATAAGTCAAAGCATACACGTTAACGTAAAAAGTGGTCACGATCATTGCTTTAGGACAAGCGCTTGGACCACTTGACCAGACGAAAAAAATTCGCGGTATTATTATTTATTCCGATGTACATGTGCGCTAGGTCCAGTCGCGTGTTCCCGTGTTTGATGTCGTAGTACTAATGAAGAAAATAAAACGGATTAAATTACATGTAAATTAACGAGAAAGTGCCCATATATACGTGAATACATGAATTTATAATTAATTATAGGTTTTTTTTATAACAAAACTTAGAACAGATAATAAAACAATTGAAATCACCATGTCGATATGCAGTAAGGTATTACTGTTTAACTTCTTTTTTCATTTGATACTATCGTGTGATCATTCTTTAAAGTTTGTTTTATTCATATATTAATTTATTAATGAATATATGTATTTATTTATGTATTATCTATTTATAACTTTATTTTTTAATTCTTATATTATTATTATCATTATCATCGTCATCATTATTTTCATTATTATTAGCTCATTTATACATGTACGTTCATGTATTTAGATACACAATATATAGCAATCTTCCTTCAAGTTCTTCTTTATGTAAATGTAAATATTAGTTCAAGCTGTAAGCAAACGAACGTGGCTGTCAAGAGCGTCCGTGCGACAGACAAACCTGTTATTTTTGCTTATCATGGCTATTTACTGATGGATACTTAGGGGATAAACCTACGTATTTGATTCTTTCCGACAGGTATACCGTGGAAACAGAGACAGTAAAACAGCGGTTTTTAACAGTATAACCACGGTATTACAATCAAACACAATACCTTTATCCATATTCTAATTCATTGTAACAAAAAATCGGTTTTCTTTCTTTCTTTGAAATTGTCCCAGAATTCCTCGTTGCCAGGGACGGATAGTGCAATGTTTAAAATTCTTCCAAAAAACGAATTGATATATAGTGCTCTGACATAAGAAGTTTTTCGTTTTCATATTCTTAAATTTTTATGATTAAATTATAAATCGCAAATTGATTCATACATGAGTGATTTGACGTTGCATTGTAAACAGCTGAACACGCAATTTTGCTGCGGCGCGGCGAGATGAAAGGACATGCTCATGATGCTGGAAAGCATGTTGCATGTTGGTACATCATGCACGTTGTCAGTTTTGTTGGTACGACTTGATTGTAATAAATATGCACGCGAATGGTAGAACTTGCAAGTCGTCCTTGATACGAGACTTAAGATGGACGTAAAGAACACTGAACGAAGTTGTAACAGACACTATTTCTGATAGTTGGAGTTAGAGGTAATGTGGACAAAGACTATGTACAATGTAGTTATACATTTGAGGACGGTATATTGTGGTTATACATGTCTGAACGCTAACGTGTGTACCAATCAGAATTGTGAAAACAAAACAAGTGAATTAGAATATGGTATTACCCTTACCATCTCATATGACTACGAGTTATACTAGCTAGATAATATCATAGCATCACGGCAGGTGTGACCAGGCAGCATGAGATGCTTCCTCCTCCATGGCGTCTGATCCTACCTGTCCGTGATAGTCTATATCTCTACTTTGTCTAGTAGATTTGACGTGTCTTATTGTCTTATTCACTATTGCTCGGTATATTATCACATACCCTGCCATTATGAGCAAGATACACAATATTTTATTTCGAACTTAAACACAGACACTCCTATCCGCAAATGTGGATGATTGTTTTACAATTTAGTTCACTTTACCCATTCAGAGTGACACTAGACACTTTTATCTCTGTATTACATATACGAGATGGTCAGAATAACTCACTATTCCTTAATAATGCTGGAGCCGAGGTGATTAGACACCTGAATACTTTTATATCGACAGCGCATAAATGTTTTAAAATATCGATGTTTTAATAAGAATGAAATAAACATGTCCTTTGAACTATTGGTTAAAATTCTTTCAGTTGTGATTAATGTTGGAAACATATTCGTCACGTTTTGAATTCGCCCTCCAATCAGAGGGCGAAAAGGGCGAAAATGAAACGGGGGAAAAATTTTCCCTGTAGACAGTATCGCTGTCATGATTACTCATTCAAGAAATTAAGGAGAGATTAGTTTAAAATAATGTAATCGGATTCGTTGTTTTTTATGGTTTAAAAGCTTGAAAAATTTTAATAGATCAACTACAAAATTTGTTGAAAATGAAAGGCTACGAAATAGTTATTGAAAATAAACTTTTATACACAAGAAAAAAAAAAAAACAAAAAAAAACAAAAAAAAAACCGTTATTCTTTACCGAACGCAGAATATCCAGGATTTGAGAAGCTGATTTAGACTGCTGGTGGTGCTATTATAAAAATTATACTACTTAACTGAATTATTGTCCATCTGACAACTGTAATGCTTACTTCTCCCAATATTGTCGACTATTCAAAATAATTTATATTTGACAAGTCTATGTACATGTATTACATGGTAAATTGTCGAAATGACTCTTACATTAAAGTTAAGACTTTGCTCTGCATATATTTATCGTCTCGATTTCCACCCTTAAGGCTTTGAGCTTAACCGATGAGACATAATTTGTCGAAATGCGCATACATGTATGGTGCACCATATTAAAAACAAAAGTATTTACGGTACTATTTATATTATACTACTATCCATAACCTGCATAATGTGGTCAGTAAAATAGCATATTTATTCGTTTAGTAAGTGTGACCATGATATAACATGACAAAAGTACCAATCATAAAATGATTTTGTTCTGTTTATTCTAGACGACGCTTGCATTTCTGATTTTGGTTTTACCCTTCGCTGTGTCGGGGGAGAGCAGTTGTGCTGAATTATCTGCATTCAGGAGACAATTGCAAGAAATGAGTAACAATATGCATTCAGTGCAAAATGACATTGCAACGTTGAAGACCCAGAGTGTACAAGGTATTATAAATCAGATTAATGGGATATCATATTCATATTTCTGACGACAGTATTCAAAGTATAGTTGTCATTACCAAATTAAAAGACCCGCAGCATTAAATGGATCTTTTTTCTACTAATCTTATATTTCATATCATGCCTGATATAGTATAATCTGGCGTAAACATTTTTCATTTTATTCTGACATCCCTATGCAAGCATTAACGTCATACTGAAAAACCCGATAAAGCATGTCTGGCATTTAGTCCATCCAATGCAATTAACAGCACAATTGTTACACACAGTATACGTGCATAATACCTATTGGAATTACAAACCATGTATGAATGCAGAAAGAACACAATAATATTTTTGGACTTTGATTACATCTTATGTTAATCGTTTAATACCTTGTCTATCATGTGGTGGTCCTGATACCGTTCCTCATTTTAGTCGGATCAAAAAGGATAGTCCAGGTTTGAAATTACCACTTGTACTAAGTGAAAATAAGAACTGATGGTCAGTTCCAGTCTTATGATATTTTTAACAGTATAGCAGTCTTTATAGTATACAAAGCTTGAGAGTGGTATATTATCAAGGTTCTTTTTGATTAAAGTTTATAAGATAGTTTTATATAATCAATACCAGTGTTCAGTGTTTATGACCCGAAAAAAGATTTTTAATCTATTGTGAATTATTCAGAATATAATTATTAACGTCCTCGTGCATATTTCTGTCTTTAACTGGGTTTTTGGTCTCTTGCTTGGTGTGCTTTTCAAAAATATATACTTATGATTTTCATCGTAACTGCCTTGAGAACTACTGACGAAACGCACGCTGTTGAAATACGCATAAAGTGCATTTAATTAATACATCTATATATATTCTTGTACTCATTTGTACTGACATGTGAACGGATATTAATATAAAACATTCTGCAGGAAGCAGTGTCATATATACAAGATGGGGAAGAAAAACATGTCCCAGTAGTGCTGAACTGGTATATTCAGGTAATATATGTTACATTATATTGAATTTGGAATATAACAGGCTCCGAAATTGAACAGATATTAGATAATAAGATAAAAGAAATTAATCATAAATATGGTAAAAAAAAATGAAATATAAGTTTCGATTAAAGAAATTCATTTAATACATCATATTAATCCATCATTTTTGTAATTTGATAAGCAATCATCATCAAATTTGAATGTTGCACGGCTGACTCATATTGTTGTCACTTTGTAATTTTATAGTTTCGATTTTTCCATCATCCAATTTTTCATTATATGTTTATGACCAATCTACTATGGTCACTTGTCGATCCCTGTTTCTCCTTAAGGAGGATTATTTTAATAATTTTTTAGAACGAGATCTTTTTATTTGTGCCGTCTCAAGCGATCGGTCGGTCCGATGTTGACATGATAGTATCTCTAACCTCAAATCTACGCCAAGATATAGTACGGAGAAGACACCTTATTTTTCGCGCAATGCCAACATAAAAGTAGAAATTGATATTACGAAAATTCAAATAGTAATTACGTATTTACGAAGGCATGTACTATTATGTAATGATGTACTCAAAACGATATAGAAAGGAAAACACAAGATTACAGTTCGGTGTAAGAATACTTATTATGTATCCGTTACAGAAATGGACGAGTAGGTACGATTCAGCAATCTTAGCCAGATAGCGCTGCGCATCTTTTACCTTATGTGATGTCATTGCTATTTTTAGATTGGGCCATCGTTATTTAACCGTCTATGATGTGATTGCTATTTTAGATTGGGTCAGCTACAAATAATGAAATTCTGATAGATAGCGTATGCTCATTTGAATACTTCAGGATATGACTTAGTTTTATCAGTTTATTGTCAAGTTGCGCAATAATAGTTTATTTGCAGACTTAAGATGTCTGAGGGACATTTCTGTCTGACAATGTGGTCAAAAATTAATCACTACGAGATCCGGATTTTCTACTATAGATATGATACTATGTGTTACAATAAAGGTTTAAAACATTTATTATTTTCAAACTTAGACGAATATAAGTGAAAGTCCCCGTCTATCTGTACCATGAGTATTTTGATTAAATGTATGTTCTTCGGATGTACCGCTTTGGTGGTGATTGTGAAAAACTTGGTAATTAAAATGGTCAACATCGGCGATTGAGTGACGATTGTCTCTTCAATTGATTGTTTTATGTTGTTACCGCAACTCTTTTTAAACAGAAATAGCTTTCTGATATTGATGTTTATGCTTATTGAGTTGGTCATACATCTGAGTCAGATGTATTTTCTCCTTTCTTTTAAAACACTAAAATACAGGTTTCAATATATTTTTATCAGATTGAAAAATGTCAATGCATTTACATTTAAATCGAACGTCATAACCCCCTATACATTATTTTGGCAGAATTACCACAAGTCAATATTTCCACCTTAAACCCAACCTAATCTACATGTATCTGTACCCATAGTCTTCCCTATTATTATAAACTCTGTGCTACAAATTTATATGATGTATGAAATTAAGGTACTAGCGATATTGATAACATGCCAGTTAGTGTGTTCAAAGTGCAAACAATTACCATCAAAAAATTAAAATGTAAGCCAGACACTTGTGCCACATTTTCCCTTTTAAAATGTTTTAATTCTACCCAAATTCGCTAGTCACAATCTTTTGAGAACAGTAGATTTCAATCATGCATAACTTTGTCTTAGGCGATTTATGAGTCTTTTATTAGATTTTTGGACTTCTTGATATCTATTGAAATTGTAGAAATTCGCATCAGGTGCTCACAATTCATTTTGGTATATTTATATCAATATTTCTCTTGTACGTACAGGCTATACCGGCGGTTCGCATTACCGCCATATCGGTGGTGCAGCTGAATTTGTATGTCTACCTAGGGAACCACAATGGGGCACTCCTGTCGACGGGAGAAACGACGGATTCGCTTTTATGTATGGAACGGAATATCAGTGGCACAAAAAGCTCTATAACCATGATGTCCCTTGTGCTGTATGCTGGAGTAAGGGGCCCTCAGCCATCAAAATGATACCAGGTAATAACAAATATGGTAAATGGTATAAAATGTCTCACAGAAAACTTCAAATTACAAATGTACTGGATTAAACTGAAATCATTCGACGTACCGTAGAAATGTGATTGATGTTTCACAAAATAATTCTGAACAATGTCCTGTTCTGATGGTGTGTGAGTATGGCACTGCAAAATACTTGCAGTGTATGTCTACATCCATCAGGCGGTGTTGAACTATTGTTGTGTCATCTGTGATTGTGGGTATTCATCTCGAACAGGAGATCCTCATTCCTCCAGGGCATCTGATTTCACCTCTGACAGGAGACAGTTACTGTTCCGAGCACCTTATTTCACCTCTGACAGGCAATACTTATACTTCACAGGCATCTCATTTAACTTATGACAGGAAACGCTTGCTTCTCCCGAACCTATGGTCCTACCTCTAAAGAGAGACGTTTACTCCTCTCGGGCACCTGGTCCTATCTCTGACAGGAGACGTTTGCTCCTCCGGGGCACCTGGTCTTACCTCTAACAGGAAACGTTTACTCCTACCTGGCACCTGGTTCTACCTCTGACAGGAGACGGTTTCTGCTCCAGGGCACCTGGTCTCAACTCTGACAGGAGATAATTACTCCTCCCGGGTACCTAGCCCTACCTCTGACAGGAGACAATTACTCCTCCTGGGCACCTAGTCCTACCCCTGACAAGATACTTTTACTCATCCCGGGCACCCAGTCATACGTGACAGGAGACGTGTACTCCTCCTGGGCACCTGACCTTTCCTCTGACAGAAAACAATTACTCCTGCCGGGCACCTGGTCCTACCTCTGACAGATGCTTATTCCTCACGGGCACCTGGTCCTACCTCTGACAGGAGACTCTCACTCCTCTCTGGCACTTGGTTTCACATCTAGTTTTCAGAGATCTATGAATGTTCAGCATGATATTTTTACTACTACGAATGCATTGATAAAATATCAGTTTCTATCGTATTTTACATTCAGCACGCACTCAATGTTACAAAGGATGGACAGTCCAGTACCAAGGTAATCTAGTAGCTGGATATCATGGTCATGCATCTGCTACACAATACGTGTGTCTGGACAGCAACCCAGAAAGTCTGCATTCCTCCATCTCGAATCACGATGGTCGCTTGATGTATGGCGTAAAAGCCAAATGTGGGTCACTTAAATGCCCGCCATATGAAGATGGGAAAACGCTTACATGTGTTGTTTGCACACGATAAATGTCTAACAGATTTACCGTAATAAAAAATCTGTATGATGCCAGCTTTCATTTTTATTTTTTCTAATGTTAATTTTTTGACATTATTTTTTGATTAATTTATATTTAATTATCATTATTTGTATGGCGTTAAATTCTACTGAGAAAAAATATATGAGTAAATTCTAAACTGATAAGAATGTATGCTTTATGATGGCGATGGGGTCATATGTGTTGATGACAACATATAAATCTCACAGACCTCATGCGCGACAGAATCGCAACATCAATGTTATATGTGACATTCGTAATAATAAGTAATAAATGCAGTAAAACGATTCTGTAAATGGAAACATCATCGATCTAAAATAACCCCAGGTAGAGGTTTCTTTTTATTTATGTATTTATTTATCTATTTATTTATTATTAATATTTTTTTCTTTTTTCGGTTTTTTTTTTTTATTGGTGATTGCTTTCCTTGATTTACTGTGCGTATGAATAACTATTTGTGAGTCAATGGTTATGAAAAATGGCATGTAGCTCATATGTGATTGACAGTCGGCCTATACCACTTTGGCTTATGGAAGGGAATTGAAATCCAACCACACAATGAACATCAAATATTTGATAACAGTGTGGATAAGCGTAGCTATATAGTAAGTCTTGTCCATGGAAATCTACCAATATAGCAAATCTCCCCTCAAAGCGATTTGATTTGAGATGTTATTGAAAAGAAGTTCGAAATATATATTACATCAATATATCAGTCTGTCGCATTTCGACAACGTAATACTTTACAAACATGAAAACTTAAGATAGTAAGAGTGAATTTGAATTTCTTATATAATTTATTTCTACGAAGATATAAGTCTTCATGTACAGTATAGTCGAATAAGGCTCTTTCGTCCAAAACCTCTCCCGTGACTTCTTTTCTTGATTCCGAAAACAAATGAACATGGAATTATATAGGAGGCGCGGATCCATATTTCTTTTTGGGAGTAGGTCCATCCCCATATCTTTGATGTTCTATTTTTTCGCGAGAGTGAAAAATATGTATCTGTTTTCTAGAAATAAGTTCTGATTTTGAGTGTTCTGAAGTAGGGAACACTATCATTAAGATGGGTAATATTCCAAGTTATAGCAACAAAAATCAAGACCATAGTATTTAAGAAAATTGTAAAAAAAAAAAAAAAAAAATTCAGTTATTCCATGTGGCTGCATCTGGTACAATAAATATTATTGAGATGACTTAGAATAAGATAGGTTTTTTGGAGGGGAAAATACACAGAATCTTTATACGCCCGTCTTTGAAAAAGTGGTGTATTACGGTGTGGCATTGTCCATCTGTCCGAACTTTTACGCAGGAAACATACCAAGCCATTGGGACTAAGACTGTCAAACTTGGTACTTGGAGTTGCATAACAGTTTGGTAAAATTTTGATCTGATTTTGGGTTTAAACGATCATTCTCCGTTGCATTCACATATTTCTTAAAACCCATTGTTAAGCAATATTTTCAACTAGGATTATAATATCTTACCCATGTTTGGACCTGGCGGGATTGATCATCCCTGGAGGATTTGATCCAGATTACTGGAGGAGAGACAAAGGATTCCTGCAGCTCGTCAGACAAAGGCACGAATCTGGTAAATACTGATCATGTATTTGACTCCATGCTGTATAGCACCTGTTTTTTGGGGGTTTTTTTTAGTTCTCAGGTTAGCTATTACCATAGCGTGCTGTCTATCTGTCCGTCGTCCTCCTTCGTAATCTTTTCACGTTTTTACTTCTCAAGAGCCGTTAAATAAAATTTCTTTTACACTTGATAGGAATAAAGTACTCATAGTCCCCTACAAGTGTTGTTGCTTTTATCCCAATCTGTCAACAGCAGACGCCACCACAGGCAAAAGTAGGTCACAGAGGGTATCCTCCTTCGATTTTTTGATTGAATATTGTTTTACGTCACACCACGATTATTTAACGAATATGGTGACGGCATCTGCTGATGCATTGCATACAAATTTAGACCTTTGCAACGGACCCACCCGAAGCAGTGAGGGATCTTTTACGTGCCATGCCTACCTTGACACGGGACCTCGGTTGAGTGGATACAGAGACACACCGAATGCATAGGAATGATCTAGAGAGATGTGAGAAGAAGTGTTGTCCTTTTTGGTTCTGTTCCGAAATCAAATTTCTGACGTTTTTGCAACATTTTGTGGTCTTAGTAAGGTCAATGCAGAAAAGTGTCATGTTGTTCATTTAATTGATAATGCTTTTCTATGGGCTATTTTGATTATAATTATGGTGAGGAATATAATTCTGAAAGAATTTTGTCAATATCTCAAGCAAAGGACGTACATTTAACAATTTATAAATAATCTTCCATGTAAAGAACAAGGGTCAACAGGTATCGCATATTGAGAGGTCATAAAAATATAAACACGTAAGGTATTGTAAAACACATAATGGTATAAAAATATATGCGACATCAACATGATAAACCGTGCTCTGCCAGTTGAAGACACAATATATGCAGGTTTGACGGCGATATACCCCAGTGAACTGTGGACTGCATGGCTGTTGTCTAGAAACAAATGATCCTTGAAGATTCCATCTTAGTTAAGGCCATTTAAGGTAACAGTCCACATTTATCGTTCTAACATGTTTTATATGTATTGACATCATCAGCACAAATGTACCTGTTCAACTTGTTCCAATTCTTTGATAGGTAAATATGATATCTTTTGTCAATTTTGCCATTTTCCACTCTATGGGAGTCATAAACGATGACAGACGTTACCTTGATTGGTAAATACCTCCACAAATCTCTGTGTCTTTGACAGTTTATTTTATATAAATTTTGGACAGACCTTAAAAACATGCATCTTTAAAAGCATTAATGATAATCTTAGCTGGAGTGAAAGCTGGATATGTTCCAGAACTAGACACTGTCATATTTGTATTATTTGTGGCATCCATGGCACTCATACTCATTCTACCAGTGTGCATGTTACCCGAAACAAAGAAACCAGATATATCCCCTCGACTAGTGCTGTTGAAAATAGATACTGTTACTGTACCGGATCGTAAATTATCCAATGCGTTCGTAAAGTTAAAAGTAAATGTTGTATGTGGAAGATAAGACACTGGCATGTCAGCTGTTAAAGTTTCAATTAATGCAAATTTATGGCGACCGGAGATTTGTGAAGGAGATGTTGAGAGGTCAGCACCAAGACTTTCACCTCCGGGTTGATATTGGTTGGAAAACAGCAGATGTTTGAATCAATATCGAAGAAGTACCAAACCGTTAATCATTCTCAAAGTCCCAAGACAGATACAAAAATCGTGTAAGTTTCAAAAAGGAACTGTTGTGAACCCCGAAATACTGAAAAATTCCGAGGTGAGACCAGGTACCCGGTGAGAGTAAGCGTCTCCTGTTTGCATGCATCACACGTCACAGCAGTGCTTAAGAAACATGTCAAAATCAAGAGTTTTGGTTTCCTAATTGTACATATGAAAGTACAAACTGGTATACAAACATGTCCTACGACTGTATCAGGAGCTGACCTGGAGATACATTGCGGTGGCCATCGCCACGAAGCGCACTGTAAGTAAGGTGACCTACAACTTGGTGCCCACCACGAACAAGTTGGTCGAGGATCTTCGGTGAAGAAATTTCTAGAAAACCTTCGTTCATACCCCTCTCGATTCCTACGTACCGTGCTATTCCATACCAAATTATGCATAGGATCATCTGGACGGTGACCAAACTGATTTGTATTTGGATATTCCCAGGCTGCTGTCTCATCGATACGATTTTGAAATTCCTACCAAATGTAATCGATGTAATATGATGCATGTAGAATACAGGGTCCATCGTAGCGGAATTTACTTTAAATATAATACCACCCGCCCAAACGTAAACCAGCTCGTGTATGCTTTCCAAAGGTTGAGTCATTTCACCATTTGACGACATTCTATATTTCCCGCATGCTTATTTTTAAGATATCTGTTTTCATATGGGCATTTTAATTTTTCTCAAAATAAAATCCATTCAGTTGAGATGTCCTCTAATACATATTTCAAGCTAGTATGTTTTCAAGCTAGATTTTCAAGCTAGCTATTTCAAGCTAGATCTCATATCTGAAAAGTAATATTCTAATTCAGTTTATTTATGAAACATTTGAATTTTATTATTAATGAGCAAAAAGAATCATGATGAGCATTTACAAAAACAGTTTTTAGTGAGGGGTGTTGTGGTGTTACATTTTGTGTTTTTGTAATTTTCTTCTTTTCGGGGGGGGGGGGGGGTGTTATTTGGGGGGGGGGGTGTTATGTTTTTTTTTTTTTTGTTTTTTTTTTTTTTTTTTTTTTTTTTTTTTTTTTTTTTTTTTTTTTTTTTTTTTTTTTTTTTTTTTGTTTTTTGGAGGGGCGGGTTGCGTTTACACAATGAAGCTTTACAAGATGATTAAATGCATATCAAAGAATAGTAAGATATTTTCACTATTTTCCCCGTAATTGAGGATATTCTTCTTTATTTACTGCTTGGTGACGTAATGCTTAACATACAATAATTTCTGTTGTATACACATTTCTGTATATCCTGTATTTCTGATGTGTATCCTTGAAAACACATCTTGTTCTAAGTATTGCTTACAAATTCGGTTATTCCTGGTTTAGATGTCAAACGTGCCAACTCATACAAGCTCTGATCGACTAGCACCGCATGTTATTTACTTAATCTTAGAAATCCAGATATTTGCAACCTGACCATTCCTTTCTTAGCCATGCGTGCTAAAACATAAATAAGTGAAGAACAACGTGTAGGAAAGTATGAAAAAGAAATGACTCACACTGGACATCAATTCTGAAGGACCGGCTTCATTTCCGGCTGAGGCATGGAACTGTTGCCAAGTATTTGCAAGTGCGCTACAGTTTCTATGACTATTTAATGTTTATTTTGCTTGGAACGAGCAACTTACTCCAAACGGCAAATCGTATAAACAATAAGGCAGGTTATCTATCATTTAATTTAGTCTCCTGTTATTTTAACCTCTAATAATGAAAATTACCCAAGAATGTCATCAAGAATTACAGATGTAGATAGCGTGTATGATGGCGCAGTCACCTTTCAGCTATACCAAAATATGCCAGTGGCAGATCCAGTATTTCCGTAAAAAAAAAGGAGGGGGGGCACATGTGTATTAGCCAAACTAATCAACCATATTTGGTGCGAAATCGGTAATTTTACTAGTAACTATGTGACGGAAGTGGACGGAGGGGTGGGGTGGGGGGGACGGTCCCACTCCTCCACTGCATGCATCAATCATTAACTTAATTTCATTATAATTGTAGTGTATAATAATAAAACATAACCATGGGGAATATTTTAGTAATTTGTAACACATGTGACAGGTTCTGTGCCTAATTCAATTTTTTGTCTATAATTCCAATTGCTTATTCATTCCGGATGTCAGAACCAAACCCTCCGGGTAGTTTTATCAAATATTTTGCTTCTCATCAGCAGCCTTTTAAGTAGAAGGTCTTTGTTAGCTTAGCAGAGAAAATACATTGTTATATTATATTATATTATATTATATTATATTATATTATATTATATTATATCAGCAATCATACCAGTAATTTACAAAAACTATAGTTAGTGTCTATAAGGGATAGGCAACTCCCACCCATCCCCAACTAGAATGTCTTTTTATCAGATAAATCAGGCGTATTGTGGCGAAGAATAACCGCGTTTGATTTCCATCGCCTGTTTTTCAATGTTCTATTGTCCATAATTTCCAGAAAAAAAAACTTTGAAATGAAGGTCCCTCCCTCATTATAGAGAATATTATTTTATCATATACTTACAGGTGTTAATCAACATTATCTGGAGAAGCCAGGATTTATCAGGACTATCGAATAATAAATCCTGTTATGGTGACAAAATATCCAGCATATCTATGTAATTTTTAACATTTTATTGCGTTTATTTAAGATTCTTTTATTTTCTTATTAATTTCCCCTGGATTCCTAATTTTTTTTCTGGTGAATACATTTGTATTTTCATCATGCAGAAGATGGTATAATACATTTCTTTTTTTTTTCAAGAGAAAAATAATGAAAGTAAACTACAAGTGAAGATATTTTTTTTCTCAGTTTTTTTTTTTTCAGTTTCTGTATTGTATAAAGAGTGAAAATTCACAAGAGATTTATTTATTTGACTCTTTCATGGAAAAGTGCTTAATACGCTTGGGAAATACTGTAAAGTGCAAAACACAAAGTGGTATTAGATCTATCTTTTCAAAATTATACGGTTATCAAAGATTTGATGATAAAAGTACACGTGATGATTCCGGTAAGCAACAGGTGTAACCATGTGCTCATTTTCATATAGACCAAAACATAAACACCTTCAGCTACATTATATAAATGTATTTCGAAGTTTAACATAATGTAAAATTTTTATGTGAAACAGCATATGTTCATGACTAAAATATTTTCTGAAACTGAATCTTTCAAACATTCAAAATCAATAGGAAAGTATGTATGTTCCTCCAGCTATACATTCTTTTACACTTAGTAATAATTTCATCTGTCAACGACCGAAGCCAATATGATTTTGGAAACCTTTATATTTGTAAACTTCAAATTTTAAATTTAAAATTGACAGACAACAAAGCGTTGCTGAACATGAAAAACAAAACTTTCGTAAATTTTGTTGTAAACAATAAATAGAAGCCCATCAATAATGGTACATTGGGCCATAGTGACGTCACAATGACGTCATGTTCTGTTTTGGCGAGTTTTCTGCTACATTAGATAATTGTGTATTGCGCTAACACATGATATAGTAGTGCAATATGTGTACAAGCATCAAATCTAAAATTACTTTTGAAATACGCTTAGTGGCCATGGAGATATGACTTTGCTCAAGGTCATGTCACACTTTCCAATTATGGGTATCCATTATGACATAGTATCTATGAAGTACCATTACATTAGGATAAAAAAAAAATATTTGTAGTCTGGAAAAGATTTTGATAAAACTAAGCCTTAGATTTATGGTGATTTTTAAAGTTTAATCAGGGAATATATTTAGAATCAGTACCGATGTGTATTATCACATGAGTAATAGCCAAACTACTCAGTCATATTTGGTGTTTAATCTGCATTTTTTTACCAGTAAATATGTGACAAAAATGGGGGGAAAGGGGGGGGGGGGCGTTCTAAGTTCGCCACTGCATGCATTAATCTTTAATTCAATTTAATTATACTTGTAGTATTTAAGAATAAAACATAACCTTGGGGAATATTTTAGTAATATGTAACACATTTTACGTGTGACAGGTTTTGTGACTAATTCCGTTTTTGTCTATGATTCAATTCGCTTATTCCTTCCGGAAGTGGGTACGAAAACTCTCCTTGTAATTTTATCAAATTATCTGCTTCTGATCAAAAGCTTTTTAAATAGAAGATCTTGGTTAGATAAGCAAAGAAATTATATCATATTATAATATATATTATACTAACAATCATACCAGTATTTTACAGAAACTGTAGTTAGTGTCTAATGGGGACAGACAACTTCAACTCTCCCCCCACTGGAATGTCTATTTAACAGATATATCTGTCTTTAACAGATCCCAGCGTCTGATTATTTTTCGTACAATTCTCTTTCTGTAATTAATTTGGGTCAGTTTCTCTCGCTTTGAGCTTGTCCAACATGAGGAGATGTTTAAAACCGGAAACGCCAATTTCTATGCCATTTCCAGAACGATTGCTGCGTGTGTCCAATCAGATCCCCCTCCTTAATTATAAAATGACGATTGAAACTTACTCCTAGCAACACTATGGTAACAAATCATTATTGCAAAATATGAATCTGGGACAGGCGTACTGTTGCAAAAATCACCGGGTTTGATTTCCACCTCCTGTTTTTCGATGTTCTATTGTCCATAATGTCCAGATGAGACCTTTAGAATAGATTTCCCTGCCTCAATATAGCGATGATTATTTTACCATATACTTAGGTGTTAAGCAACGTTCTGTTTTCAAATGTTTATTTTTATAAGTGCAACAACCTTCTTTGACAGTGATCAAGTCAGTTGCGGAAACTAAGATAATATCTCAAATCGAATGAGTTCTGAATAAAAGACTATTTAGCGCTAAGTTCAATATCATATATATTAAAACATATTCTGCATTTTATCTAATTACAAAGCAGTATTAATACTATTTTCTGTGTAGTAGTACGCCGGACCCGTATGTACACAATATCTATCTAACGTATCAACATTATCATTAATTTTAGGGATGCTTTGCAGATTCTCTTTAAAATGCAGGTTTAATCATAAAGACCCATCAGGATATTGAACCTCCACTAGATAATAGAGACTAAGTGATATTGTTATACATACCTAGTCACCTGTATATTCATTGATTACCACCGGCTCCACAGGCCTCTAATCAATTCGCATAAAAAATTGAAACAAAACGAAAAAACAATATGCATTTCAACAGTGTATGATAAACTACATGCCCTGAACTTTAACTTTATTATAATGTCAGTTTAGTGGTGATGTGGTTTAAAGGGCTATCTAATTCACGATGAAATAAAAAGTAACAACATGGGTTATGGATAAATGTACATCATTTGTGATTTAACATAAATAAACTGTGTATTATCAGAATATAACCTGGATATATTATACACAAGCAAGCTATGACCTAAATGTGTCTCATAATGTTGTAATGTTGTACATCAGGTTGGACAATGAAATATTTGGTCGCACCCCATCCAGACGACAACATGTACATCATGTACTTGCTATTGCGGCTGTAGATGTCATCTAGATTAGGCCCTTGAACTGAAGTTGATCTAACAATTTGAATACTTCAAATACCCATATATACATTTTCTTATACATGTATTTACGTTTAATTTGAAACCTATCTCAAATTCGGGACTTCCGCTATGCATGTTCTTATTTACATGTTTAATTTTATGTACATTTTCATCATATTTAGATATTTATTTGAATGACAAGATTCTTCAGTTTTAAATGCTATTGAAACAGATATTGGAATTCAATTAATTGAGTTGATTATTGATTAGATATGAAAAACATGGATTTTGATTTATGGTTTCAGCATATATGTTACTGTCCTCTTCGTGAAGAGTCCTTTTTATGAATTTTCTTGTTTCTGCCTATTAGGTAGGGTAAAGTTTTAAGACTTCTGATCATGAACATAATTTATCTTGAATGTAGTCGTGGTGTTGTTACCATGGTTTTATCTTCAATAGATATAAAACACAGCAAACAGAAAACCATCACACATGCCATTTGGTTAACAGTTCACTCTTTCTGCTCTTCATTGGCTTTATTCATAACATTCTTTTCATCTTGGCAGATAATTTGCAAACAATTATTTAATTCTTTTAAAAACATCAATGTTGAAAGATTTTGTCAATATTATAAAAGCAATAAATGTCATTTTATACCACGTGACTTTATTTGCATTACATTCAAACAATTTCAAAACAGTAATATTTCCAAATATTCATATTCTCTTGTTAACTTTTATTTTTCTTTCTATTAAAGAAAAAAGAGCAGTTACTGGCTCAGTTATGTGGCAGAAGTCACCATGGAGCTATACAATACATGAATATAAATAATAAAGAATAATAAATCCTGTCATGGTGACAAAATATCCGGCATATCTGTGTAATTTCTAAAATTTTATTGCGTTTATGTAAGATTCATTTCTTTGCTTATTAATTTCCCCTGGATTTCTAATTCTTTTCTCGTGAATACATTTGTATTTTCATCATACAGAAGATAGTATAATACATTTCTTTTTTTTTTATCAAGAAAAGAATACTGAAAGTAAAATATATTTCTGTATTGTAAAAAAAAAATAAAAAAAAAAAAAAAAAAGCTCACAGAAGCCTTATTAGTTTGACTCTTTTATGGAAAGGTGCTTAATAGGCCTGGGTAACAGCATACTGTAAAGTGCAGACCGCAAAGTGGTTTTAGATCTATCACTTAAGACTCAAAGACTTGATGATAAAGTACACTTAATGACTCCGGTAAGCAACAGATGTAACCATGTGCTCATTTTAATATAGGCCAAAATATAAATACCTCACCTAAATCGTATAAATGTATTGAAAAGTTTAACATTATGCAATTTTTTATGTGAAACAGCATATGTGCATGACTTAAATATTTCAAACATTTAAAATCAATAGGAAAGTACGTATGTTCCTGCAGCTATACATTCTTTTAAACTTAGTGGTAATTTACTCTGTCAACGAAACAGATATGATTTTGGAAATCGGTATACTTGTAAACTTCAAATTTCAAATCTACAATTGACAGACATTATACATTTGGTTGTAAACAATAAATAGAAGCCTATCAATAATATATATAGCTGTGCCCAACTTACAATTGTGTAGAAATACTGGGATTCAATTGCTAAATGATGTAATTTTACAAGAAATGGCCTAATTGAATTGAAACTTTATTGGTATTATGAAATTAGAACTAAGGCTCAGCAAGAGGCATTCCAAATATATATAGAACAATCTTTATATAAAATTACACAACAAATGTTGTTGAGAGAAAGGTTGCACTAAACCTTTTTTCTTCGCATGTTGATTGTTTATCCCGCTTCATAAAGTACATTGGGCCATAAAGACCTTGCTCAATGTCATGACACACCTTCCAGTTATGGGTATCCATTATGACACAGTATTTGTGAAGTACCATTAGATTAGGATAAATAATTACCATTGATTTACATACTGGAAGGGGGTATTGATAAAAACTAGGCCCTTTTGTTTTTAAAAAAATAATTAATAAAGTTTAAGCATATAATATATTTGGAAACAGTGCCGATGCACTGGCAATGCGACTGGTGCCCTATTTGCAGTCTGAACTCGATTGTCAATAAAATCAACGGCTAATTTTAAATTGTGAAACGTGTAATAGAACCAACATGAACTTTTGTCCAAAAAAGTAGGCTGATTATCAAAATATTCTACATTGACCTGTCGTAGTAACAGATGAAAATAACGTGTAAGTTTGCACTTGCTTATTTAGCCCAAAGCATAAAACATTGCTCATCCAATTGCATTGTAATTATAGTGCATGTAGAAGAATTTCTTTATAAATATGCAGAACACTTGCATTTGAAACAACCTAGGTGCATCAACACCTCTTTCGCCTAATCTTAGTCATTTTAGGAATCAAGAGGAGGTCGGCCATGATGTTCAAACTACAGGTAAGCTCTAGTTGTTACTTGTGTTGAATCTTTTTCTTTACCAGTTCTGTATATGGTTTGAGCTTCTATTTTGAAAAGAGGCACTACAATATGTCTCTAACGTGTTTGAAATCTACGTATCGCATGTTTTATGGTAGCTTTGCACTAATAAGAAATCATTTGCTGAGATGTTGATTTCTTTTTTTAAATGTACAGATGAGTGCAGCCCTAACATAAGTCAAAGCATACACGTTAACGTAAAAAGTGGTCACGATCATTGCTTTAGGACAAGCGCTTGGACCACTTGACCAGACGAAAAAAATTCGCGGTATTATTATTTATTCCGATGTACATGTGCGCTAGGTCCAGTCGCGTGTTCCCGTGTTTGATGTCGTAGTACTAATGAAGAAAATAAAACGGATTAAATTACATGTAAATTAACGAGAAAGTGCCCATATATACGTGAATACATGAATTTATAATTAAATATAGGTTTTTTTATAACAAAACTTAGAACAGATAATAAAACAATTGAAATCACCATGTCGATATGCAGTAAAGTATTACTGTTCAACTTCTTTTTTCAGTTTATACTATCGCGTGATCATTCTTTAAAGTTTGTAAAGTTTCATTTATTAATGAATATATGTATTTATTTATTTATTATCTATTTATAACTTTATTTTTAATTCTTATATTATTATTATCATTATCATTATTTTCATTATTGTTAGCTCATTTATACGTTCATGTATTTAGATATACAATATATATAGCAATTTTCCTTCAAATTCTGCTATATGTAAATGTAAATATTAGTTCAAGCTGTAAGCAAACGAACGTGGCTGTCAAGAGCGTCCGTGCGATAGACAAACCTGTTATTTTTGCTTATCATGACTATTTACCGATGGATACTTAGGGGATAAACGTACGTATTTGATTCTTTCCGACCGGTATACCGTGGAAACACAGCCAGGAAAACAGTGCTTTTAACGGTATAACCACGGTATACCTGTCGAAAACAATCAAACACAGTACGTTTATAATTTATTGTAACAAAAAATCGGTTTTTTTTCCCTCTTTGAAATTGTCCCAAAATTCCTCGTTGCTAGGGGCGGATAGCGCAATGTTTAAAATTCTTCCAAGAAACGAATTGATATATAGTGCACTGACATAAGAAGTTCTTTCATTTTCATATTCTTAAATTTTTATGATTAAATTATCAATCACAAATTAATTCATACATGAGTGACTTGACGTCGCACTGTAAACAGCTGAACACGCAGTTTTGCTGCGGTGCGGCAAGATGAAAGGACACGCACTTGATGCTTGGAAACATGTTGAATGGTGGTACGTTATGCACGTTGTCAGTTTTGTTGGTTCGACTTGATTGTAATAATAATGTGCACGTGAATGGTAGAACTTGCAAATCGTCCTTGATACGAGACTTAAGATGGACGTTAAGAACACTGAACGAACTTGTAAAAGGCTCTATTTTTATAGTAGGAGTTAGAGGCAATGTTGACAAAGACGTACAATGTAGTTATACATTTGAGGACGATATATTGTGGTTAGACATGTCTGAACGCTAACGTGTGGACCAATCAGAATTGCCAAAACAAAACAAGTGAATTAGAAAATGGTATTACCCTTACCATCCCTTTTGACTACGAATTATACTAGCTAGATAATATCATAGCATCACGGCAGGTGTAACCAGGCAGCATGAGATGCTTCCTCCTCCATGGCGTCTGATCCTACCTGTCCTCACGGACATCTCTATATATCTCGTCTAGTAGATTTGATGTTTCTTATTGACTACCGCTCGGTATATTATCACATTCCTTTCCATTATGAGCAAGATATACAATATTTTAAAACGCTAGAACGTAAATACAGACACTCCAATGCGCAAATGTGGATGATTAATAAATATGTCCATTGAACTATTGGTTAAAATTCTTTAATGTTAGAAATATATCCGCCCCGTTTTGAATTCGCCCTCCAATCAGAGGGCGAAAAGGCTGAAAATAAATCGAGGGCAAAATTTTCCCTGTAGACAGTATCGCTGTCATGATTACTCATTCAAGAAATTAAGGAGAGATCAGTTTAAAATAATGTAATCGGATTCGTTGTTTCTTATGGTTTTAAAAGCTTGAAAAATTTTAATAGATCAACTACAAAATTTGTTGAAAATTAAAGGCTACAAAATAGTTACCGAAAATAAACTTTTATACACAAGAGAAAGAAACGTTATTCTTTGCCGGACGCAGAATATCCAGGATTTGAGAAGCTGATTTTAGACTGCTAGTGGTGCTATTATCTATTTCTGTCAGCTAGTCAAAATTCTTCCAGTTCTTAGAAAAATATATTACTTGACTGAATTATTGTCCATCTGGCAACTGTAATGTTAACTTCTACAAAAATTGTCGACTATTCAAAATAATTTATCTTTGACAAGTCTATGTATGGTAGATTGTCGAAATGACTCTTACATTAAAGTTAAGACTATGCTCTGCATATATTTATCGTCTAGATTTCCACCCTTAAGGCTTTGAGCTTAACCGATGAGACATAATTTGTCGAACTGCGCATATGGTGCACCAAATTAAAAACAAAAGTATTTATGGTACTATATATATTATACTACTATCCATAACCTGCATAATGTGGTCAGTAAAATAGCATGTTTATTCGTTTAGTAAGTGTGACCATGATATAACATGACAAAAAGTACCAATCATAAAATGATTTTGTTCTGTTTATTCTAGACGACGCTTGCATTTCTGATTTTGGTTTTACCCTTCGCTGTGTCGGGGGATAGCAGTTGTGCTGAATTATCTGCATTCAGGAGACAATTGCAAGAGATGCGTAACAATATGCATACAGTGCAAAATGACATTGCAACGTTGAAGACCCAGAGTGTACAAGGTATTATAAATCAGTTTAATGGGATATCATATTGATATTTCTGACGACAGTATTCAAAGTATAGTCGTCATTACCAAATTAAATGACCCGCAGCATTAAATGGATTAATCTTATATTTCATATCATGCTTGATATAGGATAATTTTGCAGTTAAAAGTTTTGGTCATTTTATTGTGACATCACTATGCAAGCATTAACGTCATAACGAAAAACCCGATAAAGAGTAGCATGTCTGGCATTTAGTCCCTTATATCATGTTTCATTGAAATAAATTCATCCAATGCAATTATCAGCACAATTGTTACACACAGTATACGTGCATAATACCAATTAGAATTACAAACCACGTATGAATGTAAAAAGAAGACTTTGATTACATCTTATGTTAATCGTTTAATACATTGTCTATCATGTGGTGGTCCTGATACCGTTCCTCATTTTAGTCGGATCAAAAAGAATAGTCCAGGTTTCAAATTACCACTAGTACTTAGTCAAAATAAGAACTGATGTTCAGTTCCAGTCTTATGATATTTTTAACAGTATAGCAGTCTTTATAGTATACAAAGCTTGAAAGTGGTATATTATCAAGGTTCTTTTTGATTAAAGTATATAAGATAGTTTTATATAATCAATACCAGTTTTCAGTGTTTATGACCCGAAAAAAGATTTTTAATCTATTGTGAATTATTCAGAAAATAAGGATTAACGTCCTCATGCATAGCTCTGTCTTTAACTGGGTTTTTGGTCTCTTGCTTGGTGTGCTTTTCAAAAATATATACTTATGATTTTCATCGTAACTGCCTTGAGAACTACTGACGAAACGCACGCTGTTGAAATACGCATAAAGTGCATTTAATTAATACATCTATATATATTCTTGTACTCATTTGTACTGACATGTGAACGGATATAAATATAAAAACATTCTGCAGGAAGCAGTGTCATATATACAAGATTGGGAAGAAAAACAAGACCCAGTAGTGCTTAACTGGTATATTCAGGTAATATATGTTACATTATATTGAATTTGGTATATAACAGGCTCCGAAATTGAACAGATATTAGATAATAAGATAAAAGAAATTAATCATAAATATGGTAAAAAAATCAAATATACGTTTCGATTAAAGATATTTATTTAATACATCATATTAATCCATCATTTTTGTAATTTGATAAGCAATCATCATCAAATTTGAGTGTTGCACGGCTGACTCATATTGTTGTTACTTTGTAATTTTATAGTTTCGATTTTTCCATTATCCAATTTTTCGTTATATGTTTATGACCAGTCTACTATGGTAACTTGTCGATCCCTGTTTCTCCTTAATGAGGATTATTTTAATAATTTTTAGAATGAGATCATTTTATTTGTGCCGTCTCAAGCGATCATCAAATTTTAGTGTTGTACGGCTGACTCATGCTATTGTCACTTTATAATTTTATAGTTTCGATTTTGCCATTATGCAATTTTTCATTATATGTTTATGACCTATCTACTATGGCAACTTGTCGATCCCTGTTTTTCCTTAACGAGGATTATTTTAATAATTTTTAATCGGTCGGTTCGATGTTGACATGATAGTATCTCTAACCTCAAATCTACGCCATGCTATAGTACGGAGAAGACATCTTATATTTCGCGCAATGCCAACATAAAAGTAGAAATTGACATTACGAAAATTCAAATAGTAATTACTTATTTACGAACGCATGTACTATTATGTAATGATGTACTCAAAACGATATAGAAATGAAAATACACAAGATTACAGTTCGGTGTAAGAATACACAGTATGTATCCGTTACGGAAATGGCTGAGTAGGTACGATTCAGAAATCTTAGCCAGATAGCGCTGCGCATCTTTTACCGTCTGTGATGTTATTGCTATTTTTAGATTGTGTCAGCGTTATTTAATTGTTTGTGATGTGATTGCTATTTTAGATTGGGTCAGCTACAAATAATGAAATTCAGATAGATAGCGTATGCTCATTTCAATACTTCAGGATATGGCTTAGTTTTATCATTTTATTGTCAAGTTGCACAATAATGTTTTGTTTGCAGACTTAAAGTGTCTGAGGAACATTTCTGTCTGACAATGTGGTCAACAATTAATCACTAAGAGATCCGGATTTTCTACTATAGATATGATAATATGTGTTACAATAAAGGTTTAAAACATTTATTATTTTCAAACTTAGACGAATATAAGTGAAAGTCCCCGTCTATCTGTACCATGAGTACTTTAATAAAATGTATGTTCTTCGGGATGTACCGCTTTTGTGATGATTGTGAAAAAACTTGGCAATTAAATTGGTCAACATCGGCGATTGAGTGACGATTGCCTCTTCAATTGATTGTTCTATGTTGTTACCGCAACTCTTTTTAAATCGAAATGGCTTTCTGATATCGATGTTTATGCTTATTGCTGTTTGCTATTTATGTCCATGGTGAGTTTGTCATACATCTGAGTCAGACGTATTTTATCCTTTCATTTAAAAAACTCAAATACAGGTTTCAATATATTTTTATGAGACTGAAAAATGTCAATACATTTACATTTAAATCGAAAGTCATAACCCCCTATACATTATTTCAGCAGAACTACCACAATTCAATATTTCCACCGTAAACCCAACCTAATCTACATGTATTTGTACCCATATTCTTCCCTATTATTATAAACCCTGTGCTACAGAAATAATATGATGTATGAAATTAAGGTGCTAGCGATATTGATAACATGCCAGTTAGTGTGTTTCAAATTGCAAACAATTACCATCAAACAATTAAAATGTAAGCGAGACACTTGTACTACGTTTTCCCTATTAAAATGTTTTTATTCTACCAAATTAGCTAGTTACAATCTTTTGAGAACAGTAAATTTCCATCATGCATAACTTTGTCTTTAGGCGATTTATGAGTCTTTTTATTAGATTTTTGGACTTCTTGATATCTATTGAAATTGTAGAAATTCGCATCAGGTGCTCACAATTCATTTTGGTATATTTATATCAATATTTCTCTTGTACGTACAGGCTATACCGGCGGTTCGCATTACCGCCATATCGGTGGTGCAGCTGAATTTGTATGTCTACCTAGGGAACCACAATGGGGCACTCCTGTCACAAAAAGCTCTATAACCATGATGTCCCTTGTGCTGTATGCTGGAGTAAGGGACCGTCGGTCATCAAAATGATACCAGGTAAAAACAAATATGGTAAATGGTATAAATTGTCTCACAGAAAACTTCAAATTACAAATGTACTGGATTAAACTGAAATCATTCGATATACCGTAGAAATGTGTTTGATGTTTCACAAAATAATTCTAAACAATGTCCTGTTCTGATGTTGTGTGAGTATGACACTGCAAAATACTTGCAGTGTCTGTCTACATCCATCAGGCGGTGTTGAACTATTGTTGTTTCATCTGTGATTATGGGCATTCATCTCGAACAGGAGATCCTCATTCCTCCAGAGCATCTGATTTCACCACTGACAGAAGACAGTTACTGTTCCGAGCACCTGATTTCACCTCTGACAGGCAATGCTTATACTTCACAGGCATCTGATTTCACTTATGACGCTTGCTTCTCCCGGACCTATGGTCCTACCTCTGATGAGAGACGTTCACTCCTCTCGGGCACCTGGTCCTATCTCTGACAGGAGACGTTTGCTCCTGCGGGGCACCTGGTCTTACCTCTGACAGGAAACGTTTACTCCTACCGGGCACCTGGTCCTACCTCTGACAGGAGACGTTTTCTGCTCCCGGGCACCTGGTCTCAACTCTGACAGGAGATAATTACTCCTCCCGGGTACCTGGCTCTACCTCTGACAGGAGACAATTACTCCTCCTGGGCACCTGGCCCTACTTCTGACAAGAGACTTTTACTCCTCCCGGGCACCCAGTCATACGTGACAGGAGACGTGTACTCCTCCTTGGGACCTGCTCCTACCTCTGACTGATGCTTATTCCTCACGGGCACCTAGTCCTACCCCTGACAGGAGACTCTCACTCCTCTCTGGCACTTGGTTTCACATCTAGTTTTCAGAGATCTATGAATGTTCAGCATGATATTTTTACTACTACGAATACATTGATAAAATATCAGTTTCTATCGTATTTTACATTCAGCACGCACTCAATGTTACAAAGGATGGACAGCCCAGTACCAAGGCAATCTAGTAGCTGGATATCATGGTCATGCATCTGCTACACAATACGTGTGTCTGGACAGCAACCCAGAAAGTCTGCATTCCTCCATCTCGAATCACGATGGTCGCTTGATGTATGGCGTAAAAGCCAAATGTGGGTCACTTAAGTGTCCGCCATACAAAGATGGGAAAACGCTTACATGTGTTGTTTGCACACGATAAATATCTAACAGATTTACCGTAATAAAAAAATCTGTATGATGCCAGCTTTCATTTTTATTTTTTCTAATGTTATTGTTTTAGACATTATTTTATTTATTCATTTATATTTAATTATCATTATTTGTATGGCGTTAAATTCTACTGAGAAAAAATATATGAGTAAATTCTAATTTTAAGATAAAAGTCTATCTTAAATATGCTTTATGATGGCGATGGGGGTCAGATGTGTTGATGACAACATATAAATCCCATACACCTCATGCGCGACAGAATCGCAAACATCAATTCTATATGTGACATTCGTAATAATAAGTAATAAATGCAGTTAAACGATTCTGTAAATGGAAATATCATCGATCTAAAGTAACCCAAGCTAGAGGTTTGTGGGTTTTTTTTTTTTTTTTTTTTTTTTTTTTTTTTGTTTTTTGGGGGGGGGGGTGATTGGTTATTGATTTACTGTGCGTATAAATAGATATTTGTTAGCCGATGCGTATGAAAAATGGCATGTAGCTTATATGTGATTGTTATTTTTCGACAACATAATGCGTTACAAACATGAAAACTTTAGATAGTAAGAGTGAGTTTGAATTTCTTATATGATTTATTTCTACGAAGATGTACGTCTCCATGTACTGCATTGTCGAAGAAGGCTCTTTCGTCCAAAAACTCACCCGTGACTTCTTTTCTTGATTCCGAAAACAAATGGACGAATGGAATTATATAGCAGGCGCGGATCCAGAAATTTTGTTGTGAATGGGTCCATCTCCACATCTTTGATGTTCTATTTTTTCGCGAGAGTGAAAAATATGTATCCGTTTTATAGAAATAAGTTCTGATTTTGAATGTTCTGAAGTAGGGAACACTATCATTAAGATGGGTAATATTTCCAGTTATAGCAACAAAAATCAAGACCATAGTATTTAAGAAAATTGTAAAATAAAAATATCAGTTACTCAATGTATTTGCATCTGGTACAATAAATATTATTGAAATGACTTTAGAATAAGGCAGTTTTTTTATCTGATTTTTGGGTCTAAACCATCATTCTTCGTTGCATTCACATATTTCTTAAAACCCATTGTTAAGCAGTATTTTCAACTAGGATTATAATATCTTACTCATGTTAGGACCTGGCTGGATTGATCACTTTTTTACTTCTCAAGAGCCGTTAAATAAAATTTCTTTTACACTCCATAGGAAGAAAGTACTAATAGTCCCCTAGAAGTGTTGTTGTTTTCATCCCAACCTGTCAACAGTGGGCGCCACCACAGGCAAAAGTAGGTCACAGAGGGTATCCTCCTTCGATTGTTTGATTGAATATTGTTTTACGTCACACCACGATTATTTAACGAATATGGTGACGGCATCTACCTGATGCATTGCATACAAATTTAGACCTTTGCAACGGACCCACCTGAAGCAGTGAGGGATCTTACGTGCCATGCCTACCGTGACACGGGACCTCGGTTTTTACTGTTGCATCCAAAAGACATAATACCGGTGCCCCCAGGGCGGAAGTCCAACCCGGGACCTCTCTATCACGAACCGAGCACCTTATCCACTAGGCCACATTGGCTTATCCTTCTTTGACAAACTTCCTCTTCAGACTGGATGGATACAGGGACAAACTGAATGCATAGGAATGATCCAGAGGGATGTGAGAAGAAGTGTTGTCCTTTTTGGCTCTGTTCCGAAATCAAATTTCTGACGTTTTTGCAACATTTTTTGGACTTAGTAAAGTCCATGCAGAAAAGTGTCATGTTCTTCATTTAATTGATAATGATGATTTTCTATGGGCTATTTTGATTCTAATCATGGTGAGAAATATTATTCTGAAAGAATTTTGTCAATATTTCAATTTTTGGATTTCTTATGATTTTCCTAAGACTTCCAATAAAATGATAGTTGGCCATTTTTCATATTTTGAACTTTTTCTACAAAGGTGTTGGAAGGATTTTAATAAAAATAGATAACTGCTAACCCCCTCTTTACAGGTGCTACCACCACAGTCATAAGTAGGTCCCAAAAAAGTACCCTAATATGACAATATTCTTCTGCATAGTGGTTGTATACAGAGAAAACCAGAATGTATAGAAATGATGTATAGGGATGGGTGAATAAGTATTGTTATTTTGGTTCCCTTCCAAAATCAAATTTTAGAAGTTTTTCCACATTTTTTAGACCTTGTGATTTCAATGCGGAAAAGCGTCATATTTCCTAGGTAAGTGATAATAATGATTTCATATGGACAATTTTGATCATGATTATAGTAAAGAATAATATTTTAAAATATTTTTGTCAATATCTCATTCTTTGGATTTTCGATGAATTTTTAAGACTTTCAAATGAGGTTGTAGAATGACAATTCTTCAGAATTTTAACTCCTGCTGTTTTACCACTTGAAAAATCTTGATGAAACAAATATGGTATACATGAAGTGCTAAAGGTCCTTTATCAATTTTGAATATTCCATCCAAATCGGTCAACAGGTTTTGCCATCATTGCGAAAGAATAGGTCATGTCTTACAATGGTATATATACCACTTCGTAATTAAAATATGGAGAGTAGCGGTTCAAATCCAGCTGTGGTCAATTTTTTTTTTCATTTCTTTACACATCTAAATAAGGTTTTAGATGTTTCACAAAACTCAATATATGAAATTAGGCCATTTTAAGTTGGATCTGAACAATACTTGAAACAATTGTTTGGATGTTGGATGATAACCTCCCTGCAGACAGTATTGTCGACACGATTTTCCACATTTATTAAATGCAGTTAGATACACCTTTGTTGAAGACCCAGGATATTCCAGTTTTACGGCGATATACCGAATGAGCTATGGACTGCATGCCTGATGTCTGGAAACACTTGTTCCCATCATAGTAAAGGCCATGTGAAGTAACAGTCACTTTGAACAGTCCACATTTATCGTGCTGACATGTTTCATATGTATTGACATCATCAGCACTAATGTACTGTAGATATCATATCTTTTGTCAATCTTGCCATTTTCCACTCTATGGGAGTCATAATCGATGTTAGGTTTACGGGCAGACGTTACCTTGATTGGTAAATACCTCCACAAATTTGTGTGTCTTTGACAGTTCATTTTACATAAATTTTGGACAGACCTTAAAACCTGCTTCTTTAAAAGCATTAATGATAACCTTAGCTGGAGTGAAAGCTGGATATGTTCCAGAACTAGACACTGTCGTATTTGTATTATTTGTGGAATCCATGGCAATCCTACTCATTCTACCACTGTGCATGTTACCCGAAACAAAGAAACGAGATATATCCCCTCGACTGGTGCTGTTGAAAATAGATACCGTTACCGATGTACCGGATCGTAAATCATCCATTGCATTTGTAATGTTACTACTAAATGTCATATGTGAAAGATTAGAAAGTTGCATTTGATGCAAAGGTATTGTGACCGGAGAATTGGGAAGGAGATGTTAGCACTGACAATTTCACCTCCGGGTTGATATTGTTGAAAAAGCAGCAGATGTATCAACCTGTTCCACGACTGTATCAGGAGCTGATCTGGAGATACATCGTGTTGGCTATCGCCACCAAGGGCACTGTACGTAAGGTGACCTACAACATGGTGCCCACCACGCACAAGTTGGTGGAGGATCATAAGTGAAGAAATTTCTAGGAAACCTTCGTTCATACCCCTCTCGATTATTAAGTACCGTGGTATTCCATTCCAAATTACGCATACGATCATCTGGACGGTGACCAAACTGATTTGTATTTGGATACCCCCAGACTGCTGTCTCCCCGATACGATTTTGAAATTCTCACCAAATGTAATCGATGTATGTACTAAAGGTCCATCGCAGCGGAATTTACTCTAAACATAGTACCACCGACCCAAACGTAAACCAGATCATGTATGCTTTCCAAAGGTTGAGCCATTTCACCATTTGACGATATTCTATAAATTCTCTGTACACTGCTTTTCGTGATGAGTCTTCCACCGTCGCCAATATTGCGCACCAAAGGTCCATCTGGAGTAATCCAATTTGCAAAATGCCCAGTCTCCACAATTTAACCTCCAACTTCGAGAGAATCCGGATACCATATTATAGACGTTCTTGGATCTGTCATCTCTTCGTCAAGACTTGAATCCCAGTATGGAATTTTCACTGTTGGATCCTTTTCTCTTGGAGCATTTTCATATCTACGAAAGGAATTATACAATAATGTCATCAATCTTTAATGCAGTAACTAACATACAGTAAGAAATCTGAATTCACTAAATCACCGAATATCAAATATATAATTTATGGCTATTTGTTAACTCATACTATTTTGGCGGCAAAAGAACTTTAAAACTTCGTAACGGGCGAATTCAATTTGAAAGAATTTACTCGGGAATAAATGGTGAAATAATGTTGATTTCGAGACACATGAAAAACTTGATGACGTTTCAGGCACCGAAACCATTATTTCCCATAGCTAATCAATAACTCGTCTAGGCACGTGCAAATGACGCTATATGTAACAATGTTCAAAAACTAACGCTAGGAATGTTAATTTCCTTCCTAGCAATCCGTTGCCGATCCACTGATTGGCTGAAAATCAGAGGTCATCTTACGGGGTTTCGCCACATCTTGATACACAATGGGAAAAACAGAGAAACGAAATAAAGCTATGATTTATGTCAAATTGATGAAAGATGTAAAATGAAATATTCCTGTCTTCCTACACAGAAAAAGCTATTAATAAATTATCCATAGCTTTATGAAAACCCTTTACACTTTGTACAGATCGATATAACATAACATATTAGTTACCTTTACCGATTGTGATTTTGTTGCGTTTACCTTGCTAAAAGACCTGCTGATTCTATAGAGTGTTTTCAAAATGGAAAAAAATATTAATAATCAAAAATTTTGATGGACATTTAATAGTTCCAAGAGTAAAAGAAAACTATCAAACTTTGACCTCAGATTTCGATAGACGTTGATGGAATACAACATTGCCCCATTTTAAGCTCTATTGGCACTTAAGACTGGTCAATTAAGCTTTGTCCAAACGTTTTTATGCAGACATAAGACATCATGGAAATTGTTAACATTCGAAATGGGGTTGTACCCCTGGTTCGTCCAAAGGTAAGGTATTACTTGGTTTTCCATTTAGTATTAATCCAATAAAATACGAAAATAACTGGTGTCACATGTCTATGGCACTAACAACAATGTACCACCATGTACATTCACGGACCCCTGAAAGTCAGAGGTGAGACCAGGTACGCGGTAGGAGTGACCATCTCCTGTTTGACTAGCCACACCCGCCATGAATGCCCTGACATACAGACGAAACAATATAATTCAGCACTGTATATATACATGAATGTGAACAAACACTGTGTAGAAAGTGTCACAACTACATAACATCAGGAAAAAGGGTATAATAACACATAAGTGAGACACTGCTGTGTGTGAAAGCACCTCTTTCATATTTAGATTGGCCGGTTCCTTTTTCTGATCAACAATTTATGTGTGGTTTCATTCCTTTGCTCAGCTCTCACGAGATTAGCACATGTGGCTTATTTTAAAGATATGTGTTTCATATGGGCATTTTAATTTTTCTGAAAATAAAATCCATTAAATTGAAATGTCCCCTTATACATATTTCAAGCTAGTATGTTTTCAAGCTAGATTTTCAAGCTAGTTATTTCAAGTTAGATCTCATATTTGCAAAGTAATATTCTAGTTCAGTGTATTTATGAAACATTTCTCTTGAATTATTAATGAGCAAACATAACCATGATGAACATTTACAAGAACAGTTTTGGGGGTTTTTCTCTGCTGTTTGTTTGGTTTTTTTTTGTAATTTGGGGGGGGGGGGGTCCTTTTGATATTTTCACTATTTTCCCTATAATTGAAGATATTCTTGTTTAATTGGTGCTTGGTGGCTTAATACTTATGTACATACATTTGATGTGTATCCTTGTATCTTTTTTCTGAATAATGCTTACAAATTCGGTTATTCTTGGTTTAGATCTCAAAAGTTCCAACTCATACAAGCTCTGATCCACCACCGCATGTTATGTACTTAATCTTAGAAATACAGTTATATGCAACCTGATCATAGCTTCCTTACCCATGTGTGGTAAAACATAAAAAAGTGTGAAGAACAACATGTAGAAACTATGGAAAAGGAATGACCCACACATTAGCAAGGTGTAAAAAAGTTAATCCCTTGAACAGGAAGTGTGATATGCATAACCAATACGATTATCGTAGGACACACATGTAGTGAAAGTCGGGGGGGGGGGGGAGGGGTAGGTATGACATATGACAGAAGTAGTTTAGAAAAACTGACTAGGCTAAAGCGCTGCAATAGATCATTTTGTTACAGTGCAAATATGTGAGTAAATCTAGGAGGGTGAGTCGCAAAAAAAACCCCCGGCAATTCATAGAAAACGGTCATATTAGAGTTTGATTTCCTCAGAAAGAACACAACGCTTTAGATAATCATATAGTCAAACTTCGATAATTCGAATGTTGGAAATATGAAAACCGCGAAAATTTTAAGTAACCATGTGGTCCCAACAGTATTTTCATACCATTAATTCTTATGTACTACTAAAACTGCACACGGACACTCGAAATGAAACCACGGTTTTGGGAAATAATTGTTTTGCACATTAATTACAACTTTCACCAACAGGACACGTTAATCCAGTGGTATCACACTGGACATCAATTCTGAGGGCCCGGCTTCATTTCCGGCTGAGGCATGGAACTGTTGGCAAGTATTTGCAAGTGCGCTAAAATTTTTATGACTATTTAATGTTTATTTTCCTTGGAACGAGCAACTTATTCCAAAAAGCAAATCGTATAAACTATAAGGCAGATTATCTATTCTATCATTTAATGCAGTCTCTTGTTATTTTAACCTCTAAAAATGAAAATTACACAAGAATGTCATAAAGAATAACAGATGTAGATAGCGTGAAGGACAGCGCAGTCATCTTTCAGCGATACCAAAATATGCCAGTGGCGGATCCAGGATTTCCGAAAAGGGTTGGGGTCACATGTGTATTAGCCAAACAACTCTGCCATATTTGGTGCTAAATCTGTATTTTTACTAGTAAATGTGTGATGAATATGGGGGGAAAGCGGCGCCTCTCAATCCGCCAATGCATGTAGCAATTATTTAACTTAATTTCATTATAATTGTAGTATATAAGACTAAAACCTAACCTTGGGGAATAATTTAATAATTTGTAACACGTTTTGTGTATGACAGGTTTTGTGCCTCATTCCGTTTTTGTCTTTAATTCAAATCCTTATTCCTACCGGATGCCAGTTCGAAAATCTACGTGTACTTTTATCAAATATTCTGCTTCTTATCAATAGCAAGGGTCTTGGTTAACTTGGCAAAGAAAATATATTATATTATATTATATTATATTATATTATATTAGCAAGCACACCAGTTATTTACAGAAACTGTAGTTGGTGTCTAATAGGGAAAGAAAACTCCCAACCACCACCCACTCGAGTGTCTATTTAATGTATATTTAGGAGATATATCTGTCTTTAGCAGATCCCAGCGACTAATTATTTTTCTTGCCATTCTCTTTCTGTAATTAATTTGGGCCACTTTCTCTTGCTTTGAGCTTGTCAAACAGAAGGAGATGTTGAAAGCCGGTGTTATAGAGTGACGCTTCCCCCATAGCCAGACTTCCCCCCGGAAGTCTCACTCTAGAGTGAGGCTCCCCCCCCCCCCCTAGGGGGAAGTCTCACTCTAGAGCCAGGCTTCCCCCTTGCGTATTAATTATCCAAGGGAGGAAGCCTCACTCTAGAGCCAGGCTGCTCCCTTGTATGTTATAGAATGTCCCATTTTAGTAGTAGTAGTAATGAAATCTTCTCCTAGCGCTTTTGTTGAAATGTGTTGAAATTATCGGAACGATTTACCTCTGTTACGTCCGTTGAGTCCTATATTTGTACATGTATGGTGATACGTCCATAACAGCTTGTAAGATAGATACTAAACCATTCAGCCCGGGATTTACCTGATTTTTATTAGTCAGGTGATATTAATTTAAAAGAGAAATCAAATATAAAGTTCATATTGGACATAAAAAAGCGAATAGGCATATTTGAAAATATGAATATCAGCATTAATTCTAACCTACATATATGCATGCACTTCACGTGTGGTACGGATTGAGAAAATAAGACGGATTGCGAAGCAAAAATGATCTGTGAAATGACAATGACCGTCGGTTTATCTGCCTTTTTGACAGCATGTTTGTCTTTTTTTTTTTCTATCAATAACGATGTTAATTTAAACGATATCTTTAAAAACTAAAATTTGTTATGATTATTTTTAAGGACTTTTTTAAAAAGGAAATTAAACATTTATTCCAAAAGATGCATGGAGGTGGGCGGTTTACTGGTTTCAGCATGTCTGTCTGTCTGTCTGTCTGTCCGTCCGAATTTATGTCCGTTGCATGGTATCTCTTTCATCTTTTGAGCTATCATGATATGATGATGCTTCATACATATGCTGTTCATGACCTGAAGATGACCATATCAATTTCAAGATGTAAAGGTAAAAGTTCAAGGTCAAATTTGCAATTGGTTTGTCAAAATGGTTTCTCAGTGATGTCTCTTAACTTTTGAACTATGATAGTGATACTTCAAATATATGTTTCTAATGACCTGAGGATGACCCCTATCAATTTTCAGATGAAAAGATCAAAGGTCATGGAGATCAAATTCGCAATTTCTTCGCTTCTTAGCACCATTTCTTCGCTTTTTCGCATCATTTCTTCATATCATTTGTTTGCCATGTGGACACAGCTTCTTCGTATCGTTGCTTCGCTTCTTCACGTCCACACATTGTATGTCAAAGAAGCGATGTCTCTTAAGGAACAACGTAGAAAAATGGCACTTGTTGCAAAGATGATCCGTAAAATGTCAAATCACGAAAAATAAATCTTCAAATAAAAAGATTTTAAACAACATTTGGTATGATAGATTGAGGATTTTGTACAGACAAAGATAACATCGGACACTTCTCCATAAATGTTCCCGCGGAAGGTTTGACTTGAGTGTTATTTATACCGTTTTCCTGATGTTATGTGGTTGTGACACTTTCTATGCAGTGTTTGTTCACATTCATGTGTATATGCAGTTTTGGATTATATTTGTTTCGTCTGTATGTAAGGGCATTCACTGCGGGTGTGGCTAGCCAAACAGGAGACGCTCACTCTTTCCGGGCACCTGGTCTCACCTCTGAATTTCAGGGGTCCGTGAATGTCCACTGTGGCACATTGTTTGTTCGTGCCATAGTCATGTGACACCAGTTACTCTCGTATTTTGCTATAAAAATTACTTTTACGTGAATTATACCGTTTCGAATGAGCTAACAGAGAAATAAAGGTCTTTGTGTTACACTAACATTTAAAACATTTAATATGTTTTAACATTATTATAACAATTTAATAATGTTTAAACATTTTATTAACTGTTTTAAATATTAGTGTGACATTTGCACTATCACCATCGCTATTTTATCATTTCCGGAACTTTACGTCCGAATCACTTTACGGTTTACTTTACATTCTTATATATCCTGTATAAAGAAAGCAGCGTGCGTTAGAATTAGAAATACAAATGATGTATGATGAATATTACAAAAGTAGCTATAGAAAGACAATATGGTAATTCAACGAATAAAACAAATCTTTTGCTCAGTTTTTTATGCAGAAAGAACAAAAAGGAACCCACAATTTTGTTGAATCGATCAACAAATGCCGTCTTTTATTTCTAACTGCATTACAGTACAGTGAAATATATGAACTTCCAAAACTTCACATTTGTGATATTTTGCTACAGTGTTTGGAAGATGCTCTAACAAAACTTTCAGTTTCAAATGACCTTAGCGATATTTTATTCAAAATAAGTG